>BMAU01021301.1:1557500-1931652 GCA_019973935.1 Trichonephila clavipes | reverse complement strand
ATAGAGGCCAAAATTGTGTATACTATTTCAAATTGTTATGTTTTTTTTTAAGTTTGCATGTTTATTGAAAATTTTACGTTGCACAAAATGTTAAGTATTTTCTATCATTTTAAAAGGAATTTAATACTAAATTTAATACATAAAAACATTTTAGTATTTTCAACACAAAAAGAAGTTATGTTGCAATAACTGTCAGTATACATTAGATACTGATGATAGCAGTGAGTTATCAGAGCTCACAGAGGTTGCATTTATTCTTTATTACAGCTTTCCATCGAAATTTCATTGAGCTGAAAGTAGCCTTAAGCTATTCCTTTGCTATTAAATGATGACGGGAAAAAATTATATCCTCAATTAGTTCCTTTTTATTTCATGGGTACCTCATTCGGACAAGAGTTTACAAACGGTGCCACAAGTTTTCGATCGGATCGAAGTCACAACTGTTTCCAGGCCAGGACAGCCACTCAACGATCTTAGAACGATACCAGTCTTTCAATTACTTTACTGTGTGGCAAGGAGCAGAATCTTGCTGAAAAAAAACCGAAGCATTGTTGGTAAATTGTTGGTAATTTCTTGATGGAAGGCAGAAGTTTGGGTTCTAGAATTGTGGCAATGTATTTTATGACTTTCAGTGTTCTGTTGATGATATGAAGACAACCAATACCATCTGCTAACACGCATGACTAAATGTTAAAACTATGTGGGTACTTCACAGTTGTCAGGATCTAGTCTTTATGCAATTCTACGCCTTACATATTTTAGGCTATAACTACCGAATAACGATATCTTAGTTTCGTCCCTCTCTATAACTTGTGATCAATAAAATTCTTTGTCCTATTAATGTGTTCCATTGCCCAATGTAATCCCTTTTAGCGCTACTGTAAATTAAGATACAGCTTTTTTCGTTGAATTCTACCATTTAGTCTCACATCTGCTAATGTTTTCCTGATTGTTTTTGAACTGACAGAAACGCCAGCATCTATCAGATCCCTTCTGATGGCTGTCCATGAATTTATTTTGCCTCTGAAACATAATATTTTTGTTCTTCTATCATCAGCAGATGTGGTGCCTCTTTTTCGGCCTTTTCCTGCTTTTGTTATTATTAAATTGTTTTGTTATTATTATTCCCCCCTTCCTGACATCTTAAACAAACTTTCAATACACAAGTGTAGTCACAGAACTACCTACCCGTTATGTAATTTTAACATAAGAAATACCACTTTCTTACCACACATATGTCCAATCTACTCTTTTATTTGATGTCATTAATTCTTGACTAAACATCATTGTTATCCTGGCCAGGAAATAGCCTGACCTCAATCCTTTTGAAAACTTTTGGCACCGTTTGAAAACTCTTGTCCGGATGACGTACTCAAGAAATAAAAAGGAATTAATTCAGGATACAATTGTTTCCCGGCATCATGTAATAACGAAGAAAGACCTTAAAACTATTTTCAGCTCAATGAAACGTTGGTATGAAGCTGTAATAAAAAATAAAGTCAACCTCACTAAACTCTGTTAAGTAACTTCTATCTTCATTATCTATCTTCATTATCTAATGTATATCGACAGTTGCAGCATAACTTTTTTTGTGTTGCAAATATTTGAATTTTGTTATTTGTATTGAATTCAGTATTAAATTGCCCTTAAAATGCTATAAAATAATTTGAAATGTGTACAACGTAAAATTTTCTATAAGCATACAAACTTAAAACCCATAACAATTTTAAAAAAAAGTGTCCACAATTTTGGCCACGCCTGTATATACATATACATAAAATATTCTTTAAATAAATTATAAAATATGATATCGTTATTCAAATAGTATTGAATGAAACTTATATTTGTCATAATAAATATCTGCAAGTAAATATTTGGCTAATATCTACTTACACTATTGTGAACATGAAAAAATTGATAACGACTCTTAATTATTTTCAGTACAGTAGATTATGTCCCTAGTTTTAAGTATTATCCACAATATTTGAACTTATTGAAACCCAACTACAATAATTAATCTGCAAACTTTTTGGATCTTCAATTAAACATTAAGAATAATTTGCTCATATAAGTAATATTTTTTATTAAAGATACACATTTAAATTTAACATTACAAAAATGTCATTTGGGTTTAGCAACCTACACACATATATATGTTTAGAAATATTATTTTAAATTTTATAGAAATAAATAAAACGGTCTGGTTTCTGACAATGAATTAAAACATAATAATTATAAAAAAATTATGACAATATTGCCATGATTACAACTATCCAGTTAATTCATCTTTAAATATATTTCAAATATATTTTAGCCATTATTTTTAATCCTAAGCTTTGTTTAGTTACAAAACAAAATCTAGGATGCGCTTCTGTTTTTTAATTCTTTGTATCAACAAGAACCCCACCTAGTGTTCGTAGTTGTAAGCATATAGTCTTAAAAATTTATTGGTTAGCATGAGTACAGGCAAGTTGTTTATTTTTGTTTTTCTTGTTTTAATTCTTTTTGAAATTCTCTTTTGTAGTAATTTTTCTTGTGGAAAATTTTATTTTTAATATTCATCAATTCTTTTCATTTTTATTGGTTTTGATTCAGCCCATGTGTAGATACAGGCCTAATTTTTATTAGGGGTCTGTTTTTATATTATGTCAAAAATTTCTGCTGAAGGGGTAGGTTGTATCTTATAAAGCAAAGCTTAACCTTATTTGAATGTCCTAACAACTTTAGAAAACATAATTTAAGTCCAATGATTTTTTCCTTTACATTTTTAATTGTTCCACATTTCAGATTGCTGCAAATTCTGTCCCTGTCCAATTTTTGTTTTCTTGTGCGTCTAATTTTATTTTATTCATATGTCGCAGAGAAATGATTAAATTAGGGATTTCATCAAATTCCTAAGGGATATGATCTAAATTCACGCAAGATATTAAAATAAGAACTCTGTAATGTGATTACCCTCAGGAAAGTAAGCGATTTGATCAAATCCTTAAACTGTTTCAGTGAAATGAAGAAATAATATTGTCAAGACTTTAAAAGTGTTCATTTAGCAAATATGGTGCATTATTAAAAGTAGAGTAATTCATACAACAATAATCATTGAATTACAAATAAAAAAAAATTTATCCGAAATTAATTAACAAAATAATTAGATAATAAAGCTGGAATTTTTTTTAAAAAAAAAGGATATTTGTAGTATAATTCTAAACCATTTTTCTTTAGATTATACATTAATAAAGTACTTCAGAAATATCCTGCTTTGTTTGTATCACCTATTTTTAGTGTTGTTTCCCTTTTTAAAAAACTTTTTTTATCTATAAAGAGGGCATGTTCGAATTTCCTAATTTGTTTGTTTACATTTTTCAATTGAAGTTTTATTCAGTTTCTAATTTGCAGGAATACAATAGTGGTATATCAATTGAAAGATAATAATGCAAAGAATATAACTAAATAAAACTGAAAAATGATATTTAGGTCATTTCGTTTTGGTGCGTCACATCAGAAGCAAGGCGCTGCCTGGCGCACCGGGGAGGAAAAAAAGGAGTGACAACAAGCGAAAAGAGAACTCAACAAATGCTGACTCGTTCATTTCACAGAAACAGTTCGGATATTTGATCAAATCACTTACTTACATCAGAGAAATGACCTCAAAGAGACGTTGTTTTAACATCTTGCGTGAATTGATTATCTCTCTTAGAGATTTGATGAAAGCCTTAATATCATCATTTTCCTGTGACACATATACTATATATATATATATATATATACTATATATATATACTATATATATATACTATATATATATACTATATATATATATATATATATAGTGGCATACTTATAGTAATTCCTTCTTTCCCTAAAGCCCAGTAGTATAGGCAAATTACAGTTAAAGTTTGGATGGCCTAAAGATATTGCTTAAACCAGCAGTCTTAGTTCCAGAGATCAGGGGTTCGCTTTTGTACTGCTGTGGTAAATTTTTCTTAATAAATTGTCTATTTACGCTCCGGATTATAACTATATGTATACATTATTATTAATGTTAAGTATATACTTGATAAGCTCTTAAATATTTTCATGCTATTGGTTTCAAACAAATATTTAGTTTCTATTTTGAAAATGAGAAATACATATAACGAACAAGTAACACATATTTTATGAACATTAAGGAGACTTGGCACCCTTTGAGCAAACTTCTTTATTTACGTATTTAAAAGTTATAGTTTAACATTTTATGCAATGTTTCTATTCAAGAAAATGTTACCAGATGAAAATTTTCATATATTATTCACACAATTTTAAAAATTTAAATTTTTTGAAGAAAATTGGGAAACTTTTAAAATCCTACTCCTTTTGTAAAAATTAATTTTTTGACCTGAATTTTTTTTATAATATTCTTATGGATGTTCTTAACAACTTAAGGGATCGATTTTAGAATAACTTCATTCGTTTTCGAGAAAAAAAATAAAATGTTGATATACAGGCTAAAAATCAACGAAAAAGCCAACATGTCTTACATTTTATTTTTAAAAAAAAAAGTATTCAGTTTATAGCAAAACGGATCCCTAATTTTATTACATGCTTTATTTTTAACACGCAGGAAAAATTGAATTGATTGGTAAATAATTGTCGAAGGAGTAGCATTTTGAATGCACTAAGGTTACGAAAGACACAAACTGAGAAAAAGCACTTTAAAGTTTATAATTCTGAAAAAATAATTATTATAAGCGTAATTAAACTTAAAATACCACTGTAAGATATTACTTATACGTTTTTCTTTAAAATAATTGCATTTCATATGTTTTCAACCCACACATTTTTATAAATAATCAACTTTTAGAGAGTACTAATTGCACAAGAAAAAACTCAAGAAAAACTTTAAAAAAAATTTTTTTCTGTCACGACAGAAATTTTAGCTGTTTTTCTTCTTATAATATTAAAGCATTACATTTGTATGAAAAATATATCAGGAATAAGAACTGAAATTATAAAATTATTAATATAAAATGCCTTAATTTAAAAATTTTATGCACATATTTCTACAAGGAAGAAAAATTACATTATTGTATTGCCTCGGAAATATTCTGCTTTTAATACTACGCATTCTTTTTTATAGTTATTATTTCTATTTATAAAATAGATTTTTTTTATCATAACGCATTTTTTTAACTTTTTTTTCTAAAAAGGGGGTGTGGCTGAATTGCCTAATTTGTTTTCAAATGAAGTTTTATTCAACTTCTAACTTTCCAACATGCGCACAAGTGATATATCAATCGAAAGATAATAATGCAAAGAATAAGATTAAATGAAATTAAAAAAACGATAGGTTTGTGATTTTTAGGGTGCCAAGTTCCCTTAAATTTAAATCTAAAGTGTAAATAAAAACCTAACTTATAAAATTCTAAGGAGCCTTATCTTTATATTTCACATATGGAAATAAAAGGTCTTATGGATTTTACTTATTAGAATTTAGAATAACTTCTGTAATTACGTGGATAAAAATTCACTTATAATGATTTTGTTACAGTGTACAATCACTTCTTTAAATCCCTCTGATCATGAATTTATCTATTTAATTTGATTTATAAATGTGATTAATTTGCTAAGCATATTTGCTTTACTTCCCTGTTTTTTGTTTATTTTTTCCTTCTTTATTTATCAATATTAACACGGTTCTTTACATAAAATCTAGTTTAAAAAATTAAAGATTGTAATTTTTTTTCTTTTTTAAATATTTTTATTTCTCTTCATATATAACAGGAATTTCGCTTTTCAAAAATAAATTTGGAAGTAAAAACTGATCTTTAAGTATTAGGATATACAAAAGGAAAATCAAAACGAAGAAAAATTTATTTGTTTGTGTTACTTAGTTAACGTTTGTAAGTAACACGGTATACATATTTGTAAAATATTTAGAAATATTTTAAATATTGACATACAATGCTAATTACATTTCAAACAGTGCTATTTTATATGTCCGATATCTGTAGAATCTAATGTATTTATAATATATTGCAGATTTCTTCAATCAACGTCTTGAATACCCTTTAGCATCTCTGATGTATAGATAGAGAAACTATTTGTGATTGTAAGTGAGCGTGAAAGACTTCCTAGAATATATATTACTATTTTAATAATTTGCATATTTTCTATTTCCCCATAAAATTAGATTGAATTGCAAATTTTAGCTCTGGAATTTAAATATATGGTGCAAGTATTTTTCAAATATCATTTTCCATTAATATTTAAATTACTCTGAAATTTTACCATGTATTTACATAAATGAAAGAACTTCACCTTTTAAATAATTCGGAAATGGGATTCATTTTACTACATATTTATTTTTAAAATTTCATAAGGTGCCACTTAAGAAACGAGAAATTCTAATATTCTTTTTCTGGTGTTTTGCAAAAAAATATATAAATATTTTAATATTTATTTTTGAAGCATCATTTAGAGTTTAGATAACTTATTTTAGAAGAAAATTTTTCAAATATTTACAGCAAATTTAAGCACGTGAAAAAAATATTGTGTTACTTATATATACTTGATCCGTGTGTGTGTGTATCAAAAAAAGTATCTGTTGAGCTTGAGTTTGAATAAATTATACTTTCCTTTCACACACATGACTTACTTTAAATAAACTTAATAAACATTTATATATTTTCATTTCCAAAAGGTATATTGTAAATCTTGTAAAAGAAATTGTAGCATTTTTTAAAATAAAGATGTTGAGGGATATTTTTTAACCAATTCTTTTTGAGGAATATAACTTTTAACGATTCCATATTTGAATTATTTGTGAATAAGTTTAAATTCTACTGCAGAGCCATTATCAATGCATTGTATTTCAGCTACCTAGTTTGCGTTATATTCTATGAGTGGAGATTATAAATAACAAAATGAAAAAGACAGTTTCCTTTCAAAATCTCATAATTAATTGAATAAGTATATCTGTTTATGTTTTATTTACAGGTTTTTCACTGTTGTTTCTTCATTATTTTATCTGGACTGGAATCTTTGAACTTTTATGCTTTCAGGTATTTTCTCTCTTTACATCCATATATGTTCTTAATTCATTAACTTCTTTAAAATACAACAAAAGTTTTGTAAAGGAATGCCTTTGTGAGCTCTGTGAGTATTCTGTCTGCTTATCTATATAGTTTTTTCCGTTTCTTTAAGCATTTTTCGTTTTACCCTTTAAGTTTGTTAATATAATTTCCCTATTTTTGAGTAAGTCTAGTTTTTTTATTGGTAATTAGCTTTAGTTAAACAGAGTATTAGATTTTAGCGATATGATCTTATTTTCGTTTTGTCAGTTTGTTTTAAGGCACTTATTCATTACATCATAGCAGGTTATTTGACGATTTTTATTTTAACACTGTATACATTACTTATAAAAAATATAAGTATAAGTACCAATAATCATTTTGGAAGGCAAAATACTTAAAAAGTCGTGTTAATAAACTGTCTTTATAACTTGAAGAATTATAAGTTTTTCTACTTGGTCTAAATTGAATTGTCAAGTTTATTAATATCCAAAAAACAATACTCTCAACAAACCAATTAAAAAACGCCGATTATTGAAATACAACTAGTAAATGTGTAATGACATTCTCAAATCATTCAATTAGTTCAGATAAAAGTTATTACATAAAACTTTAAAAAATTAAATAAAAATGAAAATTTCTCCCACACATCACAGCTTTTTTGTTCTATACAATAACAACAAAAAAGCATTACCTAAATTAGTACTGAGATTCAAATATTTTAATAACTGTTTCTTTTTCAACCAGTTTATTTCAACATTAGGAAAAGGTGATTTTCTGTTTGGTATTTTGCTACTTAATATATTAATTATTTAAATAAGGACAACAAAATAGGTATAGAAGACTAGGCAAATTTTGTTACAAGAAAAAGACTTAAAATAACAATGAAAATCTTTTATTTATAAAAAAAATAGCAAATTTGGGGGATAAAAATTTTCACATTGTTTTTCAATTGACATTCTCCCGTGAAATTTTCCTTGCTGCTGAAGTAGGAGTTCATTTATTTAAAGGCTGGTCCTAATAGATTAAAGTGGCATTTTTTTCAATCAGATATCGAAATTCAAGGAAATGAGTGAGTGAGTATTAAAGTCACACTATTCACCTACTCGAGGACTTTTGACGACGGACTTGGGTTTTGAATCATCTTCAAGTGACAAAGACAACATCTGAGCTGGCATTCCCCTCTCCTAACTTCCACACCATACCAATGCGATGGTGTTTGAGCCTCGACAAATTTACGGTGGCACGGCGGATCTTCATCGGTACTAAACTGGAACTCATGACACGTCAACCACGAGTTTTTATCTTGGCCACTACGCTACCGCGACCACCCAAATCCAAAGGACAAAAACCAATACCGAAATAACTGTTCCCTTATCACTTCACATATTGAAGTATATTTTACTTCGTTTCAAGCGCTTGAATTGCAATTCATCAAGTGTAAGTAAAAATAAAAAAAGGAGAAAGATTATATTAATTGTTATTATTTTAATCTTGGGTGCACAAAAGCAAGTTAATTTTTCCACAAACATTGTTACAGATCATAAACTTCCTCAAGAAGTCAAAGGTTTGTTTTGCTACTTTTTCGTGTATTATCAAACAATGGACAAAATGAATTATTCTTAACTTCTAATGAGGAATGTTCAAAGTAAAGGAATTTTTTTTTCCAAAGCATTCAAAAATGGGCTAGATAAACCATCTTACACCAAGTAATTTTATAATATAATACTAAATAGGTAATTCTAGGTATAAATAATAGGTAATTCTGAATTTCAACAAAAGAGAGTTAAAAACAAAATTATGCATCTGAAGCTTTACTTTTAACTATTTTATTTACATGTTTCTTAAATAAATGTTAAATACATATTTATTTAAGAATCTTTTAATATTTATTTAAGATTATTTGATCTATAATTATTAAATTAAGATCAAATAATCTTAAGTTTAATTGTTATATGACTTACATTTTCTTAAGCAGAGCTCTTAATTCTAAATGGAATTCTTTTATTTCCAGTTCCAAGTAAGTGATAATTCTTTTAATTTAATCGATTCATGTTATTTAATTACAACAACAAGAGCTGTATTGTATCATGCAACCAATTGCACATTGTCTCACGACACGAGACATTAATATATTTACAATTATAGCCTTCAGACAAATTCGTTTCTTCTTGACTATTCTATACCTTAAAAGGAATAAACTTCGCTTAATTTACAATTCTTTCCTTTTAACTCGACATTTAGGATAGTGAATTCTAGCAATAAAATTAAGTCTACTGGAAAATTACACCTATTAAGGAAATTTGGTACGACCGTAAATGAGTACATGACTAAGTGTCGGCTCTTAAATAATTACCTTAATTTTTAAGGACTCAACCACTAGAAATTTCATTAGAAGAATACTTGCTTTTACAAGGCGTCACAGAAAGGGAGGAAGGTTTCCGTTTATTTGGGCAGAACTACACTGATTGTAATAACTTTAATGGAGATCAAATTACCTAATTTGTTCGGAAAGTGAAACGATGCTTGAGTAAATATAAAAGGAAATGAAAATTGATCATTGAATTTACGAATGAAATGTATTGTAGTTATATACATTCATCAAAGCTTATTTAAAGAAAATGAGAAGAAATCTTTAAAATATGAAGGAAGAATAAAGATTTTTGAGGGATTTTTAAATGAAAATTTTTCATTTTTGTAGAATATTGGTCAAATTCTATTAAAATGCTAAAAGAGATAAAATATAAGAGTTTTTTGAACAAAATTTTACATGCAATATTGGAATTTGGTAAATGTGTTACTTATTGAAACTCGAAGATAATTCTTTTAGTTTGAACCTAGCTTTTGACTGTGAACTGAATTTAAGATAATTCAATGTGTTTAAATATTTTTTGTGTTATAAAAGCATGTAATTTTTTTATATTTGTCACATGATTTGATTTGTATTTATATTATGTGTGAACTTATTGGATTCATATTTATTTTATCTGTTTACTTGAATAAAGTGGCATTCAAATACCCGAGTTTTTTCTACCTACATTGGATATATATTCAACTATTTTGCAATATTTTTTCTACCTTCATTACTTATACATTCAAGCATCTGGCAACAGTTTTTTTCTGCCTATGCTGGATATACATTCAAATACATGGCAACAACTTTTCTGCTTGTTAGGTCAATAAATGTTTTTCGAATCTCGAAGAAAAAAAAAGAAATGATAAAATTCAGTAATTGTTTTTATGAAACAATGATACCTTGAATACTTCTCTGTTCGATGCTATTATTCTTAACAAAACTTAACTCAGTGGTGCAACAGCCCATGAGGGCTAAGGCCTACTGTGCCCATCTCAGTATACGTGACCTTAGTCCCTGAGGTTCATGAGCAGATGTTCCGGTTAGGTAATCAGCCTGACATGAAACACCCAGTTTTTAGTTCCCAAGTAAGCTTGGTACTCATTTATCGACCCACTGAAGGAATGAAAGATTGAGTCGACCTTTCCTAGCCCGAGGTTTGAACCTGTGGTGTGGAGTCACGATGCCCTACCACTCAGCCAGTGGGTTTTATTCTCATGATTCATCTCTACTAATTATGGGCATTGTTCAGATCATTGTATTTGCTTAGTAAATGCATGCAATACTTAAATAAATCATTTAAAATGTCGACATTTCTGTTCGAACTCTTTTGTCTACAGATCATTTAAATTCCATAGACAAAAACTATATATTGAAATTGATTAATGTTAAACCCCCACACCTTAAATTAAATGAAAAATCGAGGAAAAATTTTAATGAAACAAACCTAACGAAAGAAAACGAAATGATCTCATACCTAATTGAAAACCGTAAACGCATATTCTGAAAATATTTATTTTTATATTCATAACTAAAATATAGCTATTTCTAATGCTCATACTGTTACGGAAAATAAAAAAATTAGGAAATTTACCACTTAAATCGAAATCTTGAGATTTTCTCGAGGAAATTTGACAAGTGATAAAATTCTGTTAGTGTTAATTGTATTTGTATAAAGTCAGCCTAAATTTTAAATGAACACAAATATTCCTTTAGTGGAAAATATTTTTTTAAATATTTCCCTTCATAAGTATCACTAACAAAATTCTAAAATGATGCCTTTTAGTGAATAAATCTAATGCAATAGCTTTCCTTTCACTATTATTTGCCATCACGTTTTTTACTCTCTTCATTTCTAGTATATGCTTATTTTAACACCCAACCAAATAAAGGAAGTAATCCGAAATGATTTTAAAATCAAACTAAATAGTTCCAAAGGATTTGATATTAAAGGAAACAATCCCAAAAGATTTTGAGACCAAACCAAATAATCCCAAAGGATTTTGAGAAAATATAAAAAAAATATCTCATTATTTCAAACATTTTGTAAACAAAAGAATTTGAATATTTCAATCTTTTTTAGAAAACATCGAATTTTATTTGAATATTTCTACAAAATAAATGTTAAATTTATAGTTGTTAAACCCCCAGGGGTATTAATTAAGCTATCGATAAATAGCATTCAGAGTTGTGAAGCTGGATTTTAAAAAAATTATTATTCTTTTGTGTGATTGTTTGTTTGTATGCATCCCTTTATAACTGGCTTTTAAGAGTATTTCAGAATAAAAGTCATTGAATCATACATTTCAGATATCAAACATAGCTAAAAATGGATAGAAAAACTAGTTTTAAGGGAAGAAAATATATTGGCAATCCTTTTTTGAGTGCACTATTTAATAATTTAAAAACTTTCATTTCTTCCATAACATATTGAGTATACTTTATTTCACTTAACTTGCAGAAAAAGGATGTTACTCTTAAACCAGTGTAAAAAAGAAACCAAATGTATTTCTTTGCTTCGATAAATAAAAGATAGTCTTTATAAAAGGGGAAAAAACTCTTCTTTGCTGCAATCCGTTTATTGGTATTTTCCCCTTTTAAATAAAGATACAAGAAAACATTTCGGGATTTTCCAATGTAACGTGGTTCCACGAAACAATCTCAGAATCCCTTAAGTAAGAAAGAAAAAAAATCTCTTTCTCGACGTCCTTTGGCTCAATTCAGCCCTTTGAAGTCTTCATATATTTTAGAAGGAACCTATCTTGAAATAAAACGCTGAAAAGCAAAGAAAGTTTGGGTACACAGACACTTTGTCTTAGCTTTTGGTGGAAAAACTTTTATCGAAAACAAAAACACTTAACTAAGAAATGTATAAGTATGAAAATCATAGTAAGGAATCAAAGAAAAACTAAGATCAAAAGAAAATAGCTCAAAGTATCTCGTGTAGAATATCATTAAATTATCGAAATAACTCCTTTTTTTATTTTAAAAATGAAAACTATTAGGGGAAAATAGGAGAAAAGTTAATCTAAATTAACTTCCAAAGTAAATAATTTCAAATAATTTGAGCATTAACTAAACTAAAAAAAATTTCATGTATTAATCATAAAATTATTCCAAAGAAGAATATCACTGATTAAGGTTTAAAAAAATTCATAATGAATTTCCTTTATTACAATTGTGCATGATAGCTTGACTTTTAATTTTTTTTTTTAATATAAAAGGATCAAAATGAATTATCGTAAGAAAATAGCATAATGAATGATTTCTGTAAGAATATTCAAAAGAGAAATATTTATATGACTGTAGGTATTTTTATTAGTTTATAAAAGTCTAATACATTACAAGAGAATGAAAATTTTTCAAATAAATATTTAAATTTTCGTATTATTTATACTACATAACAGTAATACATATGTTAGAACTAACCACATACTATAATATTGTTACGAATTTTGTGTAAATAGTGTAAATAATTTGTATTTGAGTGTTAAATGCATTCATATTACTCTATGTTATATTTATTTCATGTTAAAATTGTACTATTCACAAGCAATGCCGCCCCTTACGTTATAACGGCGATTCAATGGGAACTTGGCGAAATCTTGGCGGTAGAGCCAAGTTAGCAACATTTTTGGAGACCAATTTGACGGCCAGTTTGGCGACTATTTTGGCGTCATTGGTTACCATGTTGTCGAGTTCGGAGCCCTCTGGAATCTTCTAGAAAGTAGTAGATCTCTCCATTAGTGTCACGTTCAATGACACGAGCGGTTATATTTCTAGAAGTTTCTATCGCACCTATAAAAACAATGCTCGCCGATACGGCGAGGAGTCTTGATTAAGCCAACGAGTAGTGAGGATTGTTTTGACTAGCGATTAGCTCGGCTGTGCTTGTGAATAATCTTCACGTACGTGTATTTTTAAACACTGGTGATTGTGTTTGATTGCTGTCGAAGGTGTGAAGACCTTCGGATATTTACCCTGTGAATATTGCTGCTGAATCCTGTATTGAAAGGATTGGATTTTCGATAATAAATTCACATCGCTCTTAAAGAACCGCTTATTTCATTTGTGATTGTTTTGCATAAAATTCTTGAATTTGGATCTGCATAACAATATTAATGAAGGAAATGCTATATGACAATTTATATCGTTTTCAGAAAAGTACCGGTTTTTTCTTATACATTTCCATCAAATGCTATCTAAAACTATGCTTCCACAGAAGACCCATTGCTTTTACTCTAAGAGCATTTAGAAACTCAGAATATGAAAATACATAGAAAAATTATTAAGAGTTACATATAAGATGCAATAATAAAGATACTATGACCTTACTTTTTTCCGGTGCTAATGCCTTAATCCGTCGACCAATTTTGTCAATTTAAAAGACGTTGCGAATTCAAAGAATATCACCAAATGTTGTCATCGTTAAATTGTGTTCAAATATGCACAGGTACGGGTTTCCACTTTTGGCTGCATATAGCGCTAATGAACGACATTTAATTTGAGAAAATTGGTCGATGGTATAATACGGAAGTACCCTTTTTCTTTAATAGCCATTTTAATATCAAACCAATTATAATAAAGATAACTCTGTTTGAGAACATTTTTTGAATTGCTGGTGTCATTTGGTTCGTAATGTAAGCACCTATTTTCCATTGCTTAGGTTCCATTAATTTAACAAAAAAAAATTAAATTTTAAATATGAAATTATCTAGCAACAATTCAATTATCAGGTGGTGGATTGGCTATTTTTAAGTACAAATATTAGTTCCGTTAACAAACTTTTTTGTTTGAAGGAAGGATTCCATAACTTTGGAATTATATTCCACTGTGTGCACACTTTCTTATTATATTTAAATTTTAATAGCTTTTTTTTGAAAAAAAAAAACAAAAAAGACACTTTATAAGCAAATATGTTGTACTCAGACATGTGTAGAATATTTTGTTCATTTTTGCTTACATATCATGGCACACAGCCATGGTTTTTCATTTGTCGAAAGAAGTTAATGAAGGTATTTAAAAAAAAAGAAAATGGTCAATATAAATTTATTATTATTCAGATTTTACCGAATAATATATGACAGCTCTATTGTTGCAGTGAATTTGGATGCTCGAATTGTCTGAGTATAACTTATTAGGATATGTAATATAATTTATCATCTACTTTATTTTACTATCTTATTGTCAACATTAATAATTCATCTCGTCTACTTTAATAATTTATCGTCTGCATTTATCTTGATATATTATTGCTAATTGTTTTTCACGAAAATTATGTGCTAATTAATTTTATAAAAATGTTAACTTCAATTTTTTTATATAAATCTAAAACTGCTTGAATTTTGAAAGATTATTAATATTTACATTACATTTAAAGTACATTACCTAGTGTAGCTTTGAAATATGACGTAATAAGCAATTAGTAATTTAAATAAAAAAAAATTACTTCATCTCTCAAAATATTTTATATTATTTTATTTATTTTAACAAATTAAACCTTACACTTGAAAGCTGAATCGAAAATGAATAACCTCAGAAATTTGTATTTTAACTACACAAAAACTTCAACTTCTGCACAATATTCATTTTTTCTGCTAATGTTAATATTCCATTTCAATAATTTTTTGTGTCTATGTTATGGCACCAGCCTTAATGGTGCCCCCCCCCTCATCACCACTTGTTTTCTATGACTATAGTTGTTGGTTTTATTTAAGCGGAATAAATTCTGATATTGTTTGGAGAGATAGATAATAATAAAAAAAGAAATAATGGAGAAAAAAATACATAACATTCCTGATTATTATAAATTTATTCGAAATTTTGTTTTGCGATGTAGGAAATAAATTATTTATGCATGCTTGCTTTTATTTACGCACCCAAAGACTCAAAATAAGCCATTGTATTTTGAAATATATATTTGCCTTCTAAAGATCATTCTAGTTACACTACATATGACATATTTCTTTTTTTTAAAATGACTTAACAGTATTAAAAAAAATCCTTATCATCTTATTTCGAATTTAAGATAGATAAACTGATGATACAGAGAAGATTCTGTGTGTTTGATTTCATGTCAATAAAAACATTTTAATTTACATGTTTGAATTTTCCCTTTTATGCTTTCATGAAATTTAGTTCAAATATATATTTGATAAAGCGTGAAATGTATTAATTTCCCTGTTTTAATTTGAAAACATTTAAAATCCTAGCGATAGTCAAAACTACATAAATATTGCAAGTTAGATTTTTCTTTTTCTTACAATTTTGAATTCGCTTTCACTATTTACTAAATAGATACAAATAATTTTATAATTGGAAAATATGCTTGATTATTCGCAATTTAAAATACATTAAGTCGTTATTGTGTATTAAGTCGTGGTTGTGCCAACATAACCTGATGTTCGAATAGAAATTTTAATTGAAAATCTGATGCAAAAAGAGAAAGTAGCAGCGTTAACTTAAAATGATTCAGAAACTGTTGCCGAATATTTCCGAAAAAATTTAAGCTAATAAATTAGAATTATTTTCCCCTTTGCGTAAAAATAAAAATTGAAAAGAGTTTCGGTTTGCAACTAATATATAGGTAAGAAAGATTATTTTTCTTTAAAGTGATTTAAATTAAATCAAACAAATTATTTATTTAGTTACATATATAATCTATTATATTAATTCTTTAAATAAAGCATCTAATCAAAAACAGATTTCAATTATTTAGGTAATTTGTACTTTTTATGGTAAAAAATTAATTTTAAAATTTTTTTGTCGCAAGCTACGATAGTTGTATAATTTTAAGAAAGTAATTTGTTTATAATTTTTTTTGTTTTAATATATTTGCCAACGACAATCAATTTTTCAACTCAAATTTAGATTTATATACTATGGTAATAAAAATAAAAGGTTTAGAAAAATGTACCAACAAAATCACCAATGCGCTCTTACCAAGGTGAACTAAAATTGCTGTGGGCCGTGGGTAGCCTAGTGGCTAGAGCATCGGACTCCAGACCGGAAGGCATGGGTTCGATGCCCGTGCCACCAAATACCCTCCGAGTACACACACGGAGTACGTGCTCGTTAAATCAGGGGGTCCGTAAGTCTTGTGTGCTGAATCACGAGTGCGGGAACAGGAGAAAATTTCCCTCCCCTTCTTTCCCATGCCAAAATTGTGGTGGAGATAGGTGTTGTCGCCATCTATCGTGCCTTCGGCGAATTTTCCCGAACTATTTCGTACTGTCTCCTGTATGATGCTCAAGGCTTAGGCCAATGACAGGCGTATTTCGTGGGCCTTGTTCTGACTACGTCATACAGGTGGCATTAGCCTCAACAACAAAATTGCTTTCATTTAACGCATTTTCTGATGTTACAAGGAGTGGCTATTAAATAACAAGACTGATGTTATAAAAAATTAATTTTTATTTCATGCATACTTACTAATTATCACCTTCAATATATTCTTCTCCTCCATTTCTACAACACTGCACGTGAATCTCCATTGTTCGCAATAGTGCTGGAAGTCTTTTTGTGTGAGCTCCTTCAGGACGTGCAGCGCTTTCTCTTTCCCATCTTTAACGGACTCAAATCACGTTCTTTTTACTGCAGATTTCCACTAAGGAAACAGTTAGCAGTCGCAGGACCCAGGATCCAGCAAATAAAACGTATTTTCTTATACTGGGATTCTGTGCTTGGTTACAAACTTCTTGACAAACAATGAGAAATGAGTCGGTGCATTGTTTTGGTTGAGAATCCATGACTTGTTTACAATTCACGTCGTTTCGTCCTTATTCTTTCACGGTGTTCAGCTATAATGTGAATGTAGTGATATTGATTCATAGTTTGACTTTCAGGAACCCAATGAAAGCACACAATTCCATGAATATCGAAAAAGCAATCATCATTGTTTGGAATTTCGGATTTGCTCATTCGAAATTTTTTGGCTGTCAGTGGTTAGGCTGTGTCAGTGCATAGATTGAAGTTTCGTTTTAGGATCCTAAGTAAAAAACTATGAATTCTTACACTTTATTATCCTTTTCAATAATGTTGGGTCATTTTAAATGACATTCAAAATGTCAGTGCAAACATTTTTGCGAGCTTCTTGTGGTTCAAATGTGAGAATTTCAAGCACCATTTCTGCACAGACTTTTTGCATGCCGAAACTGTCATATAAAATTTGTCGTACGTAATTTTTTTTTAAATTCCTACAGTCTCAGCAATCGCTAGAGTACTTAACTGCTGTGGAAGCTACGCTTTACCATTTGTTTAACTGATGCAAGACGAAATGTTCAAGAGACTCGATGTAGCTCAGAGGGTGTTGAAGGTGAACAAACTCATGGATCTAAACTGTTTCAGATTAGAAGGATAAGAAAGAAGCCTTATTTTTAATAACACAAAATAATTACTTATTAAATATTTGTATTACTTTATAGAAATGTTTTATGATATCTCATGTGGCATGCCACAACTTTATTGTTTACTTCGGTTTTCTTTTTTTAAAGGGTTTTGATTACAGGCTTGTAGAAACTGAAAAATCATGAATATCGCACCCCCCCCTCATTAAAGAGGCATTAAAACTTGTCAAGGCTGAAACAAAAATCGTTTGAAAATAAAACAATTCTCTTAAAAAATTTTTAAGAAACATAAAATAAAAAACATTTATTTAATAATGTTTAAAATTCAAAATCATGGTATTTCTATCACATTGTGAGTGGAGGTTGTAGTTTAATATTTAATACCTCTTTAGCTATGTCTAACCAATGGGATGCTGGTAAACAACTTTAAAAATTAGCATTCAGGTAAATTTTTTACCACTCTTACTCACACATATGCTTTAAATCGTTCAAAAGCTAGAAGATAAGTGCTTTGAGACGAAATGTTCTTCAAAAAAGTCAAAAGTTTGTTATAAATGACTATTTGAACGTTAGATCTTAATATGTGTAGGTAAATTTCAAATTTCTTAAAAGAACTTTCATTTATTGTTATTTAATCCTTCACACACAAGTATATTTTCGACACCCCCAATCGATATGTTTCATACATTATTCAGATTTAATGTTAATTGATTATTGAGTATTAATTGTGGTTTAACTTTATTAGTATAGGTTCCAGTTTGCTTAACTCCGACATTTAGCAAAATTACGTCGTTAGTATAAAAAATATTACTAGTATCATCTGTTCCAAAGCTTTATAAATTTGCATTGTTTTTACTATCTTGCTTTATACTTAGAGGTTCAACTTAAGTCGTTATCTTTTCGTTTTCGTTTCCAACATAAATTTTTGGTATCAGTTCGCAAGTCATCTGAATTTTTGCATTAATTCTATTCGCGTTGGTAAAACAGATTCAATTTTCATGAAAATCAAATCATTATAAGCACTTAAATTCAGCAATAAGTCATTAATAAAATCATTAATCATAATGCAAGTGATGCTTGTTGATTTATAAGTAGCATTTTAATCCTAACATTTTTCAAAACTGCGCTAATAACGAGAGCATAAATTTTGGGACTAATTGTAATCGCTTTACAATTATTTTTCTCAGAATGACTGTTTACGATACTTCAAACTCATATTACTTTTTATGACTGAAATTTAAATACTGTTATCAAAATTACAGCTTTTAAAATATTATTCTCAGTTCCGATATATATAAATATAAGAAAGTTTCGTATGTTTTTAAATAGTTTTCAACTTTGTCGTTCGATTATTCATGGGTAGTTTCTGCTGCATCCCTTTTTTTCCAAGAGTTTAAGACCAACGGAGTTTCCAAACATCTGTAAGGCCCATAAATGAGAAAAAAGTCAATCTAATGTCAATAAGTGGAAATATTTTCCAATTTAAATTAAAATTCTGAAACCTTTATTGCTTCTAGGAACCAAAGACTAAAACAAATGAAAGAAATGTTCTAATTAAAAATCGTCAACTTGGATAACTCATGTTTAAGAGAAGCAAAATGGCTTCGTTTGTCTCATTACTTTTTTAAAGACTGATATTAAGTAATATATCATTCAGAACTTAATTACGCAAACGTATTTATTTTTTGTTCGTATGTTGTTTACATATTCTTTTTGTTCAGAAATGCATATGAAATAATGAATTGTCTTTAATGAGAATTTGCTCAACTCGAAAATGCAGATGTCGTATAAATAACTAAAATATGAATCAATCAAAACATTACTAATTAAGTATACACTTTTCTTCCTCAAAAAATAATTATTTTCCTTAGTTTTTCGCCGGAACTAATTTACGTTGAGTAATTCATTTTTCGAAATAAATGTTAATGAATCTAAGAAAAAAATTAAACCGTTTTGCAGTATTATTTAAAAGTGAAAATTTTGAGCTTTTAGGAGTTTTAATGAAATTAATTATCCTTTTCATTTTTTAAATTTTTCTCAGAGTAATTAATCATTTTCCGAGGTACTTATTACCATTGTCTATTTAAATCAAAAATAAGGGAAATGGTATTGGTTTAAAATAAATGCAAATGCATTTAACACTCTCATTATTTCATTTATTTGAAAAGCAATTATATAAATATATTTATTATTTTAATAAAACTCGTGTATAATTTAATCTTATCTAGGAGGGGTACACCTTTTCCATCTAACGGGGGACTAATCCTTATTGTACAAGTTATATAACTGTTCATACTCATTGCTCAAATTGTAAAACCGTAATTGCAAGCATTATGCAGTTCTATTTTTTCCAATATATTGTAAGCAGGAAAAAAATAAATTTCAAATCTTCATCTCCATAATTTAATTTGTACTTCAATTTAGTGCATCTTCAAAAACAATATTCCTAATCACCTTTTCCCCTAAATTGTGCTGAATTTTTATTCCATCTTTGTTTCTGCACCTTGACAGAGCGGCATAGGATTGTGCGCGAGAAAATAGAGTTAAAATTCACAAATTGAGAGTGTTCACTCTTAGGATACATTCTAACGTTAACCATTCTGTCTATAGAAACGTCTTTCGCCAAATAGCAGTTGATTCATTGTTTGATGATTTATTATAAGCTCTAAGATGATCTTTAGTGTTTGTATAAAAACACTGACTAACACTCTGTACACAGACTTTCATACAACGTTCTATATTTTTATGCAAATTGATTTTTACTCATAATTTGTTGTCAATTTTGCTTTAAATCGTCACGTTTAATTATTTTTGCATGTTCATGAAAAAATTCGTCTTCATCATAAATGTAAATTTATATGTATTCAAACTTAGATTACGTACAAATAAATTTATTACAGCATCATGAAAAACGCATTTGTACAGAAAAATAACTCAAATCTGTACCATTTTTTTTAAATAAAAGTTATGTGTTTTTGTCTTTTTGAACATTTTTTATTGTTGGCTCTTTCTAATCTTAGAATATTCCAAAAAGCTAATTTGAAGATTATGACTAAAGATTTTATTTTTTAACTATAAAAGATTTATTTTTTAAGATTTTATTTTTTGACTAAATTAATGCTTATCACTTATAAAATGTAATATTTTTTCTTTCCAGTGGAGGTTTTAGTTCTGTACAATGAGGTGTTCAAGTAGATTCAAGCTCATTTTTATGCTACAAATACGGTGTAATGCATCTTTTTTTTTCAAGGATTTAAACAATACAAAAATTAGAAATAGAATTTATCATTAATCGATATTTTAGACCAGTGTTGATTCAATTATTTCTAAGCGTCTGATTAATTATCAACTTTCGTCTCACTTTAGTGCATCTGTCATCTGACATCACCATTGTCATTGCGAAAATTAGTGTAGATATTTAACTAGTATGTGAATAGATTCGAATATAATTATAACAATAAACTAAGACAATGATATACATAATAGGAAAGGAAGTTGGAGGAATCAACAATTTTTATTTTTTTAGCATAAAGACTACATCATGGCTCTTCAATCCACGTCTTTTAACCCCCTCCCCTATAAAATGTTCGAAACTGTACTTTGATATTAATTCATCTAGTTTCAATTAAATTATTTCAATAAGTTTCTCTAAAAACTTATGGAAATAAAAATATGATTCTATGCAACGTTTTTTTTTAAAGTGCACATTTATAAACATGAGCATTATAATACATATTACATATAGTTTTATGCATAATAAGTAAATCTTGGCCTCAATTTTACAACTTGTGTTAACCTATATATATATATTAACCAAAACTGTGGACCCTTTTGAAAATTCTTATGTTTTTTTTAATTTTACATGCTTATGGAAAATGTGACGTTGCACAGAATACAACGTCTTTTATATCGTTTTAAGAAAGAATTTAATATTTAATACAATACAAAAAAAATGAAATTCAAATATTTACAACGCAAAAAAGTTACTCTGCAATAATTGTCGATATACGTTAGATAACGATGATAGCAGTGGGTTATCAGTGCTTAGTGTAATAGCCTTTATTTTCTATTACAGCTTTACATCGATATTTCATTGAGCTTAAAATAGTTTTAAGCTCTTCCATCGTTATTACATTATGCCAGGAAACAATTGAATCATCAATTAGATCCTTTATATTTCATGGGCACCACATTCGGACAAGAGTTTTCAAACGGTGCTACATGTTTTCAATAGAATTGAGGTCAGAAATGTGTTTTAAATTTTTAAAACTATAAAACTTTAATAAAAGTTATTTTTTTAAAAAATTGCGAAAACAAAAATAAAATATAAATTATTGATTAATAATTCCTTACAGCGAATAAAATCTATGAAAGTATTTTGCACATTTTTACACACTAGAATTCAAATGTCTGTGAAATATTTTATTAAATTACAGATGAAATATTCTTCAGCAGTATTTTAGAATTATATTAAATTTGGGACTCTATCAAAGGGAATAATTTCTGAGACCTTTTTCTTTTCATTCGATTTATAGAAAGTTCGAATAGTCAAACATAAGTTACTCAGTATTTTAAGAAATCCTATTTCAAACAGCGTATAAAGCAGAAAATCTAATTTAAATATACCTTTTGATTCTCAAGTCTTTGAGCTTCTGGGAGACATTTTATATTTCCTTTCGGGACATTCATTTAGTTCAACTTTTGATCGAGTTTAATCTTCCTAAATCTGCTTTAATGGCATTATATTGCTCAATAGTCTTATATTTTCGTCTGTTACAAGAAAAAAAAATGGAATGCATCAAATTTCTTTTTAAAAGTTAAAATAGATTTTTAAAGTTTAATGCTGTTAAGCGCTTTCAAATTTCTGATGGATATTCAGATAGAGCTTGTCTAATTCGGCCTTCTTGCCATTTCAAAATATTTAATTTATTTATTTATTATTTATTAGTTTTGAAGTAGTAAATTAGAGCAGATCTTTCTTTTAATAGAATCCGCGTGTCTTGAAATTTGCCACTAAAGACACGACGCGGGAAGGATAGGATGCACTTTAAAACTGTAGAGTTTCTAAGTCATCTTATTAGCTTAGTGTGGAAAATATGAGTGGACTCAGATGTTGACCTCGTTGTTTGAATCGTAGCTTCGTACTGCGACAATAATAATCAATTAATTAAGTCACGGGGTTTTAAAAAATTCTGAAATACACTTGAGGAACATTAAATCTCGTTTCCTATTCTGTTTCGAGATCAATGTTTTCCATACAACTCTTTAATTTAGGTCTATTGTTTGTTTTTTCCTTGTGTCTGCTTTTTTCCAGATCTCATTGACTTTGGTCAGTTGCCTGAATTTTAATAGAAAATTTACACTAACGATATATACAAGTCTTTCTATCAAGGATTAGAAACACAATTTTTAAAAGCGGATTTCTCAACCAATTAATACGAGCATCAAAGTTATGAAATGGTATCGAATTTCATTCTTCGCTAAATTGTCCTTCTTGAGGTACTTACTGATTTTCGTCTTATGTTATGGTTCTTTTTTAGTGTCTCTCTGAAGACAATGCTATATTTTGATCATACTGTGACGGGCTCACGCGTCTTTTCTTTAACATGTCCTTTGGGTTCTTTGAGGCCAGAATTAATGGCAACTCTTTTGCAACCAAATCCAAGAAGTGGAGTGTAAATGAAAGATGCAAATTAGGAAGCTTTTAAAATCAGAAGTTAGAGTAAGCGCAATGGCATTTAGAGGAATGTAAGTAGTTCGTGGTTCTAGATTGAAGAAGTTTTAGATAACGTTACGCGGCGAAGAATAGTAAATATACGTGATATATAGATTCATTGATCAAGGTGCATACCATTGCACTCGAGTTATAGCAAGACCTCATCTAGAAGTGTTGTGATCGTTACTGAAGCTACATCAAAGTAGAATTAACTATTTAATATTAGGATCTGCAATAGTATTGGAATCGTGTTTAGGCGAACCAGTTATTGATAGTGGTTTGAGTTAGGTCAATTCGGTAACACATATTGTGTATTTTACCTCCGTAGATTCTCACATATATTATTATTATAATTTAATTTGTTAAAGGATTAAGTTTAATATCTTAATAAATCTATATTAAGATAATGTATAGGTCTAGTTCTTCCGTTAATCCTGCACCTCTAGCTCACGCTGATACCCAAGGGGGGGGTGATCATTGTATCACCCCTGGGGTGATATTGGGATAATCACCCCAGGGGGATTATCACAATACATACTCTTTGGTACAATAGGAAAAACTCATTTGTACGGGATTCTCAATGCGTATGTACTCCTGGAAATTTTCCTGTATTTAACTATCAGGAAAATCACTCTTTTTTATGATTGTTTCATTTTTTAATTATTTTATTAATTAGTCGATTTTACTTCTTTCAGCAAACATATTTTTACTTCTAAAATTATTTATGTGAGCATTCAAATAAACTAAATTGTTTTTCGTATCTTATCACTTACTTCTATTTTTTTAAACAAATAGTAGAGATGAAGATAGTAACTTAACTTTCTCACATATTATACAAGATTATGAACAATCCTTACTACTATATCTCTTAAATTGATTCATGTGTGAAGACATAGAGAGTTTACATTTCGAATACCTTGTAGCTGTTACTTTCTAACGAAAAATTTACTTTAAAATTACCTGGTTTCCCCATTTTCAATTTATAATCTTTAACTATACTATTTACCTTAAGATGATGACTTATATCATTTCATATATTCAGTTGGGAGTTTCAGTAATTTATCTAGTAAGAGAGATAAAATAACTGCTTTAATTCTTAATATATGTAACAATCCGCATTTCAACATGAATTTTTTGTGTAGGAGGCACCAAAAGTCTTGCCCCCTGATTATAAAAATTCGTTACAAAATTACTGTTTATATAATAGTGTAACTTTTGAATAGGTCACTTTTAGTAGATTTTTTAGTTCAGTAAATGGCGCGAATGCTACTTCAAGCGTCACTGAGAGTAACATATGTAAATAGGTCCTTTTTATGACAAAATTTCATCTATCAGCCCAATGTGTACTTTGATTTCATGAAATAAAATTGCCTATTATAATGTTCAGTGTAAATTTTGACATTGTTATGGATGCATACCTGCTGGTGTAAAATCAAAATGGTTTAGTATGAAATGTTTAAGGAAACAGGCAACTTTAAGGATTTTCGCAGAATAGGTAGGCCTAATGTGAGTGATCTTACTAAATAAACTTGGTTACTAAATGATGTTGGTGAAGCAGTACCAACCAATGATCATTGAAAATTAATAATCATTGAGGAATGGAAAGTGATGTTTGCTCCCGTAAATGGTAGGTTCAAGAAGAAAGTCGTATTTGTTATATATTCACTTAACTATTCTGTTTCTTTTTTACCAATCTTTACTGGGGCACAATCAATGGCAGATATCACCAGGCACGCATACATACATGTTTGCAAACACACATCAAAAGTATTTGTGTGGGTTTTCAAAATGGAAAATAGCATCACTTTACACATATATTTCAAGCGTACATAACTAAATTATTACAAGTCTGAAATGCACAACATGTAGGAGGAATTATCTGTGTGGAAATGGAAAGGATGGAAAGGAAAGAAATGGAATTCCTTTGTATACTTTGTAATTTCGTAAAATTGTATAAGTTCATGATCTTTTTACTGATCCCTTGATAACTTTCCTAAGCTACATGCGACCCACTGATTGAATAAGTATATTCTCTTAAACGTGCCAAATTATTTTCTTTTAAAAGTAAAAGAAATGAAGGTGACCAAAAGAATTATGTGGATTGCAAAAATTAAAGGAATATAGTTTATCAGTTATAGGCTTTTACATATTATACCGTGAACTAATTTCTTTAAATCAAAGGATTCTCCAAATGCCAAAAGAGGAAAACCGCTCCCTCGATCATTACAACATAGCAGCGATGAAAGAGTTTGACTACAACTTTTGGATTGGTGACGTTCGTTTATTTGGTGTAATTGGTGAACGGTGTGATAAGTAAATAACATTAGTTTTTCTCCGAAAAAAAGAAACGTTACATAAAATGTTTTTACAAGTAATTAATATTTGTTTGCAAAAAATGCCGAAACAAGACCCAAGACGCATAAAATTATAGTGAAAGAATTTGGTAAACACTCTTTATAATTTTAAATTGGCATTTTTATTTTGAATTGTTATTCTCGCTACTTCTAGGAACTAAACATATCCTTATGTGGCATAAATAATGGGGGTTGCGGTAGCCCAGTGGTCAAGGTATCGGATTATGGCAGGCATGTCATGAGTTCGAGCCCATTACCCCCAAAGACCCGCCGTGAAGGGCAGCTATACACGTTAAATCTGTCGAGAACTGAAACGTTCTTCCGTTGGTGTGGTGTGGTAGTTAGGAGAGGGAGGTGCCAGCTTAGGTGTCGTCCACGTCACTTGACCATGGCTCAAAATTACGTGGTCCGTCTCCAAAAGCCCTCCCTCGTGTAGCTGAACAGTGCGGCGTTAATACTCACTCTGTGACATAAATGATCAGTAACTTAAAGCAAAATAAAATACCACTTCTCTCTCCACCGAGACTTCTATAATGCTTAGATACCAAAAAAAAAAGAAAGAAAGATGCTGTTTAGTTAGCCAAGCACTGACAGTAAGTCGCTAAATATTGATGTTCGCAAATGAATAATTGGTGCTTTCTAATTAATCTATTTGGGCCATTTTCCAGCTGGTTTTCTTACTGAAATCAGCGAGGTAATTCCCTAAAATTAGCGGTATTTTCCCGTTTTTCTGGTGTAAATCTCGCAAAGCAAGCTTTATTGGCGAAAAACACAATTTATACATAAGAAAATGTTATAAATGTTAGTTCCCAATAATTTTTCATCTATTTTTCATTTATTATGAAAAAGGCGTTACTTTTAAGAAAATACCTTGACTTGTTTTGTAAAGGTGGTGGTAAAAGTTACCAAGAAAATAAACCGTTTGGCGTTGGTTGTATCATTCTTGTCGATTTTATCTTTTGTGCCAGCAAAGCGGAAAAGTATCAAATTATATACAACTAACATGAGAAGCTTGTTAACTTGTTGGCGACCTGAACGCTAAACATAATTCATGGGGCAGCGTAATTAATAATAAGAGAGGAGTGGAACTGCCTAACCTTATGGATGACAGTGCTCATCTTGCTCTAAACGACGCCTCCCCTACTTACTCCTCTCACAGCTATCATACCGAGGAAGCCTTAGATGTGTCAATTGTCAACTCAGACATCTTCCCTTTCTGCAAGTGGACAGTTTTACAGGACATTGGAAGTGACCATCTACCCATATTAGTAGAATTAAAATGGAAACAAATGACTCAGTTGGTTAAGAAAAAATTTTGGAACTTTAAAAAGGCCAATTTGGAGAAATACAGAGACACGGTTGATCGTGGGCTGCTCTCAAAACCTCCCATTGAATGTAGGTCTATTGATGATCTCGATGAGTCCTGGCTTTCTTTCAAGAAAATCATCTTCAAGGCTGCTGGTCAAGCTATACCTAGGGGAAATTACAAACGGTCCTCTCCATTTTTTATGCATAAATCTCCATTGCTTCAACCCCTGTTGAAGAAAAGAGTAGATATTTGCCGGGAAATTAAAAAATCTAACACAATCCCTCACTTAGGTCAAGCCTAAACAAAACAAATGCTGAGATAAAAAGAACCTTTATCCATCTTAAGAGAGATAAATGGAAAGAATTGTGCAAATCTATTGATGCACACATCCCTAATACCAAACTTTTGAAACTTATGAAATCTTTGAGCATTACTCAACCGCAACAGGAGGAGTGTAATACTATCATTGATGACAATGAACAGATTTCTTCTGACAATAAAACTTCGGCCAATTTGTTGGGTTCCTACTACCAAAAGACGAGTAAACTGACTTTTAATGCAATGGAAAAGGATACACAGAATTATGCACGAAAATTAGTTCATGGATGTCGCAGCTCAGAGCATGGAATCCCTATATTTAAAGAGTTCTTTACAATGCAGGAATTTAATATGGCTTTGAGCACACTTGATCCATCTAAATCTCCCGGGCCTGACAATATTCATGGCCAGATGATCTCTAGACTTAGTGATTGGGGAAAGAAGAGTCTTTTAGAAATCTTTAACTTGTCTTAGAGACTTGGAAGACTTCTCCGTGATTGGAAAAAAGCCCTGATTATTCCTATTCGGAAACCAAGCAAGAAAGCTATCGATCCTGAAAGTTTCAGGCCGATTTCCTTAACAAACTTCTGTAAGCTTATGGAAAAAATTATTCTTGAGCGACTTACTTACTATCTAAATTCTAATGACTTGCTCTCAATCGAACAATATGGTTTTAAAAGGGGACACTCTACTGCGGATCAGATTTTGTACTTCGGACAGAGTCCGAGACTCCCAGAACCTTAGACCATCACATCATACAGTTGCTGTTTTTCTTGACCTTTCAAAAGCATTTGATAGAGTTTGGAGAAATAAATTAATCATAAAGCTTTTCAACACCTTTGGCATTAGAGACAGAGCCCTATCTTGGATTTTCGACTTTTGAAAGATCGAGAGATCAGAGTGAGATTTAGAGACTCTTTATCTAAAACCTTTAGGCTCAGCCAAGGTGTCCCGCAAGGCTCAGTCTTGAGCCCCTTGCTCTTTTCCTTATACATTGCGGGCATTGAGAAAATCATCTCTAGAAGGTGTGAGGTGTGGCTTTTCGCTGATGATATCGTTCTCTGGAACTCTAACTCTGACGTCGTGTCCATATAGAAACCGTGATCAATACTACCCTTTCTGACATACAGATTTTTGCTGAGCAACATAAACTGATCTTTAATGTATCAAAGTCAACCTCTAGCTTCTTCACGACTAATCGACGTTTATACAATTATCAAACCCAAATTTTTATGGAAAGCAAATCCCTTCCCTATGAAAAACACCCTAAATATTTGGGCTACATTTTGGATCCTGAGATACTTAGCAACAAGCTCATACACTATGTGATAAACAAAGGCAGGACGAGACTTGACTTACTGAAATACATCGCTGGAAGGGACTGGGGTGCTGATGCTGGTACTCTCAGACTGACATACACCTCTTTGATCAGACCTGTCTTAGAGTATGGCTCTCAAATTTATTTTAGTGCATCACGTACTAATTTGGTGAAACTGGACCGAGTACAGTCAAGCGCTGCTAGAATTATCACTGGCATGCGACATAGCTGTCCCACAGATCTAGTTCTTTTCGAAGCTGATATCATGCTCTTGGATCTGAGAAGAAAATTACTGCTTTCAAAGTACTTTTGTAAACTTTACAGTTACGGAGATTATAACCGCACATCTGAAAACATAACCTGGACAAACAGACACAGACTAAAAAGAGACAGTCCTTTCTCTCGAATGCAAGCGATGGACCTATTAGATCAGGACGTTGAAGAACATTCTTTGAAGAATGTATTTAACCCTCTGGAGGGATTGCCTAGAGTCCATTTTAAACCAGAAAGGGGGGCTCATACTTCCAAAAATCAAGATCCGCCTAAATATTTACGTCAATTAGCATTGGAGATTATTAACAAAATTCCAGCTGCTGCAATACAAATTTATACAGACGGTAGCAAAGACGATCGAAACTCATGTGGCAGTGGCATCTTTATAAAGGCTCCTAATTGTTCTCATAATATAAAAATTAGGAATCCGGACTTTTGTTCTGTTTTTAGATCCGAGTTAATTGCCATTGATGAAGCTCTCCGAATCATCAAGACGATGACATCTTCTGATGAAATATGGATATTATGTGATAGCCGAAGTGCTATCCAACACCTTAGCGACTGGACAAATGTTGGAGACAAAACATCGGTCTCAATTCTTAAAAATCTTTAAGAACTTTCCCAGCAACATGATATATACTTCCAATGGATTCCATCCCACATTGGTCTCTTTGGCAATGACACAGCTGACCTTTTAGCCAAGGAAAGTGTCACTGAAGATTTAATGTCGAGAATAACTTTGACCTTCTGGAAATTTTTTTCTAAAACGAAATCTTTGATTCAAGAGCTATGGAAGACTCCTCCGACTCACCCCTGGTATAATAGACAGGCCCCATGTGGTGCCCTTTCCATCAAGGCGGATAGAGTCGTCCAAACAACTATTAGTAGGCTTGCGAGTGGACACACTAGAGGCCTTTCCTTTCACTTAGGCCAGAAAATTTACGAGAATTGTACTAAATGCAATTTGGTACAGGCAACTCCAGATCATCTTTTGTTTTGTGCAGGACTTGATAGGGAGGACATCTATTCCTGTCCTCTTTTGGTGTACGATTTCCTGAGGACTCTTGGGCTCATGGACCTGGTATTTTATGTGTCGTTGCCAAATGTATACCCTTGGTGAGATTAGCCCGCAACTAACCAAAAGTACACAAAAATGTTTGCTCTTTCGATCTTACTTTTAATAAGATCTTAATTTAATATCGTGACTCTACTCAGTTTTATCTTGGTTGAAATTGCGCCAAATAGACCTTTCGCAGTCATCGTATTGAAATGTTATTGCTTCAGCCTGGCGAAATTTTACAACTATTTGGTGGAAAAATCCAAAGCGTACTAATATCAAATTAGCTCCAAATAATATGTAATTTTAAATATCGTGTTTAAAAACCCAAATGACTCCAATTTTGTCCAGATGGATGTAGTGCAAACCAGATCACTGGAAGGTGACCATTTTTTTTCCAGTTACACGTTCCTTAATATAGAAGTTCTTCACTTTTATCTTACTGATTTCACATTTATCTAATTTAATATTTCGTTTTGGGTATGCTAGATAAGTCTCACGGAAAAGAACGGGAGAGTATAGTAAGAAAACATTACACGTAATCACAAAAACACAATGAATATTTTGCACTAAATAGTGAGCTAATATATCTTTCCATCCAAGTAAAATTGTTTAAATTGCACTCGACTTAAAATTCTATTTAAATTGTTCTCTGTAAATAAATTTACACTTTTAATTGTAGATGTACTTCTTTCGTAAAAAAAATACTATAGAATCATGTGCTTTATTCCCTCCGATACCTCAAATAACCTCTCTCTCTCTTCCAAATTTGGTGATTTTTGCATTTTTCTAGTGTTTAGCGATTTGTATAGCAGATATTTACGTATTAGCGTCTCGGTGGCCAAAATTACGCCACGCAAACCGTGCCATTTTCCAACAAAATCTACTATCAAAGATTTTATCTAGAAAGCTTGCCAAAGATCTATCTCGTAGCCAATTCTGCAAATTAGCGGGTTGGCGCAACTTTAAAAAATCGCCAACTTGGCGAGCTTTTGCATGTTGTTCTTTAGAGCAGCAAACCCTCCAGAAGATGTAATGCAAAAGCGAGAAATTCAAGATGATGCAAAAGAGAAATTATCACAAAAATGTTTTTTAAAAAACCTTCAAATCTGAAAATTGTTGAATAATTAAAGTAGTTTTTAAAACTTAAAAAAAACCATTAATGAAAAATTAATTTAAAAAATTAAATAAAAATTAATTTAGTTAGTTAAATTTAATTAATGAAAAATTATGATACACTATTTATGAAACTATCATTTACAGCATTCTTACCTTTCTTATCTCTCAATTCCATGCTTATTAAAATTAGTGAATTAATCAAAAATAAAATAAAGGTACACTATTTTCAATACCATCATTTATTGCCCCTTCTTACCTTTCTTTTCTCTTAATTTCGTGTTTTTCAACATTACGAACATGCATACGACGACATTCCAACATAGCTTTCTTTCCTAACGCAGGCAATTTAGCAAATGGCCTTTTAGAATACTCAGTATATATTTCAACATACATTCATTCACATTTGCAACCATACTGTCATTGGTGGCCAATGTGAGTATCTGTAAAAGTTTATAGGACGAAAAAGAAATTTACCTTGAAAAAACGTATCCACACCGGAAGAAAGAAGCCAAAAAAAGACGTGTGAAATATTCCTCTCAAAAGTAGGCTCAATAAATTATAGTTTAAAAAAAACTGAAAAACACGCTTTTATAGTGAATCGAACTAAATTTAAAAAATAATTTTTAACATAAGAATAAAATGATTAACGAGAAAATTAATGTCATAGGGATAAAAACGTGGGACGCTCCATATTAATTGTTATAATTTCTTACTAGTTTTATTCCGAAATGCTGAGTTAGTGTAAAAATTTAGTACAAAGCCCCACGCTTTTACCACAATGACATTAATTTTCTAGTTAATCTTTTTTATTCTTATATTAGGATTTTTTTTATAACTTTTTAGTTCTATTCACTATAAAAGCATGTTTTTTAGTTTTTTTTAAACTATAATTAGTTTTTCATTTTCTAGTTCGATCTACAATATAAGCCTGTTTTTTTAGTTTTTAAAACTATCATTTATTCCTTGTAGAATTTATCCTTGAGTTTGATATTTGAAGACGGAATTATGTGGCTGCTGGAATTAGTCTTGCTTTTCAATGAATATTAATTAATGGGTCTGAAGGGTATTTATTCTCTCTGTTTACGGGGCCTCGGATGAGTCCCATTTCGTTATATTTCAAAGATTTTGTTTCTATAGATACAGGTCTAACTAATAAAAATGTGTTAAGAAGAAATATTAAATTTCAATCGTATTATCACCTTTTAAACGTATTGCTATAGTGTTAATTCATATGATCACTTCTAAACATATTGCTTTATCAAAATAAAATAAAAACTATTTAGCAGTTAGAACATAAATTTATCACTTTTTAAGCGTATTGCTATAATGTTAATTCGTATCATCACTTCTAAGCGTATTATTGCTTTATAAAAATAAAATATATATATTCATCAGTTAGAACATAAATTATTATTATTCACTTGTACGAGTTTTTTTTTATTTACATTTTCAGAAAAATTACTCACCCACCCTATCTTTTTTCACATAATGAACACTTTATTTTGTTTTATATCTATTGACCAGAAACCTATTTGCGATTTTAGGGTTGCTACTTAATCTTTTAGTCGCTAAACTTGGAATTAGTCGCCAAATCTAGAAATGACATATGGAATTAGTCGCTAAATCCGAAAATGGTTTATGTAATTAGTCGCCAAATCTCAAAATCCTTAAAATCTTTATTTTTGAGGAGCCTGATCAGGATCTTGAAACAAAATTATGAAATGTTTATATTGTCATCGGTCCTTGACAAGTGTGCAAAATTTCAAATTAATCTGACCTTCTAAAGTAGGTAAAAATCGAGTTGAAGGTTCTATTGGATACAAGTGAAATTTATAAAAGAGTGCGAAAAATTTCAAGCTAACGACAAATGAGAAATGAAACTATAGAAATAAAAAGTTAGAAAAAAATCCAATTAAAATCATCTGCCTAAATATTAAACAATAAAATTAATTTTACATACCAACATAATAAGAATAAAATAATATACACAACATTAAGTAATAAATAACAAGCTTAAAATAATAAAATATAAAGAATAATAATAAAAAAATAGAAATAAATCACGCCAAATTGTGGCTGATTCTGCAATTTAGCCAAAAAATAAAAGCTGCACAGAACCGAATTCTACAAACTGATTTTTTCTTTTAGTTACATGTTTTGGGGTTACAAAGCTAATCAAATAAGGAAAACGTACAGGGCATGCGTGAAAAGGTGTCGATACGGTTACTCCTTCACAGATATGAAATCAGCTAGGTTACCGCACATTAATCTCATGAAAAATGAAAAACATAAATCGTTCCCACCAGTGGCCCATTCTGCAATTTCACCAACTACTCGTTTTTGGCGATGTTACTTACGTATTTTATCGCAACAATCATCCACTCTATTAATAACTCGCCAAGTTGGCAACCCGATATCCTATGTGTCGTATACGCTGAATTGAGAACAATGTGCTTCATTTCATATAATGTCGCCAATAGGTTGCGATAATACCTTGGCGATTTTCAAATCGTGCTAAATAGATCTTTGGTGAACTGTCAACTCTCTCTCTCTCTCTCTCTCTGTTATCATGTTGTAATATTTTCATACCAGCTTGGTGGAATTTTACAAACATTTGGCGAAAAAGTCCGTAGAGTACCAACATCAAAATAGATCTAAAATTAGAAATATTTCTATCTCTTACCAAATTACAAAATGGCATTAATCCTAGTGTTCACTTATTGTGACTTAAATTAATCATTGAAGCGAAGAATTTCAGCGAGTCAATAAAAAAAACTCATCTTTTATTTTTACAATAATCAACTTGTTAAATGAAATAATTCTAACATACTACACAAAGGTGAAAATGTTGAATATGGATAAATAAATAATGCTATAAATAATTTGATAATACTAAATGTCTTAAAATTCCTAATGTGACATACTCTTACACTTATATAAACATCTAATTATTAAATCTATTAGTGTTTTTCAAAATGCAGTGAATCGAACTATTCGCTTGCGATTTTCAGTATTGAACTTGGCAGATGAACTTTAGTGTTGACAACACATGGGATATTTTGTTTTTACAGTAGATGATTTGGTGCTTTTTATTTTCTTGGCCACAGTATCTGGCATATTTTGTACGCGGGTTCTTTCATTAAGTTGATAGACAGATTTTAATAATGCACTGTTAACAAAAGCTTTTTCTGTTGAATCACTCGGCAAGAATTCTACTTGCTGTTTCAAAGATAAAAGCCGTCTTAAGTATTGTGAATCAGATTTTTTTAAATTCTGAAATCTGTGGATGGAGGCCGAAATAATTTTCGGCAGCATTTTACTTTTAGTATCTCCTGATCCCAATTGAAACTCTCTGCACAGCAATACATCATCAGTTGTGGGCGACTGTTTTTGCTTATTATCAGAAAGATTCATCTTATATATACGGAAATATTGAAGCGTAATTAGAAAAAATATATATTACGGATTATTAAAGGATTGCTTAAACTTTAAGTGTTGAAGCCTCAAACTGAATTTTAAAAAAATTTTTGGTGTATGCCAAATAAAAATTCAAAGTTTTCTCTAAAATTGTGACATTTAATGACTTTTGAAAATTAATATAATTTCTGTTTTATAGCAATTATGTACTATCGCTTTAAATATCCAATATTCACGTGAACCCGTGAAATAATACTTAAACAGTGATCGAGAGTAAAGCATAAATATATTTGTTTTTCATTTAATAATAAAAATTAATACTTTTGACGTGGAGGTCTTAAGTTCATGTTCATTTGATGAATCTAAAGAAATATAATTCTTTATTTTTACTGTGGCTAACAATATTATTAAGTGAAATATATTTTAATATGGGTGAATAAATAATTCTGTAAAAACTAAATAATGATGCCGTAAAAGAAATGATGCGCTTGTTTCAGCTCGGGTAATGGTCATCCAATGAAAAACGAAGAATGATGGAGAATGTTCGTGTTGTGCTTTAAGAATCAAATAGAGTGGCTTCTTTTTAAAGGTTAATTAAAATTTGAATCGAAATAAAACATTTGTATCCATTCAAAAAAATTACCATATTTCAGTAAATAAATATATTAACAGTATAGTATATTTTTACCACAATAATGTTGAGTTCATGCAGAAGTTAGGTCAATGGAGAAATTTGATAATATCCTATTTCAACCCACACCTTTGCCAAATAAGAAAAACTAATTGCACTAGTTACTCATTTTTCCCGTATAGGACTTCTACCCAATATAAGAATAATTATTCGCCAAGCTGGCTATAAGTAAAGGCTAGGCGAAAATGGAACCCGACCGAAAAATTGTTGAAATTGGAATGATACAGATAGTATATGATTTATGCGTGCATGTTTCAAAAGAAGTTAACCTTGGGGATTAATGAAGACATGCAGATTCGCACTCATTCGGTGGGATAAACAGGTATTAATCTTTTCATTTGGTAAACATTCTTGTTCATTGTGGGGCAGAATTTTTTTAAAGTTTTATAGTGCTTCGTTCCTATTTGCATTCTTAATGTATTTATATTACTGTTTACCGATGAGTTATACACATTGGGGAATTAAATATTAAAAAAATTTAAAAGAAGTGAACGATACTTCACAGCGCAATCTTTTAAATTACAAATAAATAAGAAAATGTAATTGAAGATGTAAATGCAGACAGATTAGAATTCCTGGAATACCTAAAGGAAAACTCAAAAGAACTAGAAAAAAATTGATGCTGGAAGGGGGAAAGGTTGCAAATTTGATGATACAGATAAAGAGATAGCTGGTGTTTCAAACATTACAGTAAGAATTGGTTCATGGAAATTTGAATCAATTAAAATAGTTCGGATAATGAATCAAAGTGATGCTGTGTCCATTCCTCGAGAACAGAATAAAGCCAAAACAGCACTGGAGAGAAAGAGAAAGGAAAGAAATCACAATATTAAAATACCAAATACTGAGTTTGAAAATTTTTCGATGATATTAGCGTATATTTTTCGCGTTTTGGAGTTATTTCAGGTAAGCACACATTACATGGAAATGATTCATTAGATGAAGTCAAAAAATTTAATTATTCAAAGGGATACCATGGTTGATCAACTCTTAGTACAATCGAAGGCTCCGTGACTACAACAGAAAACTTAAATTATGGGTATTAAATTTAAAAATACAAGAGGAAAAGTTCGGAAAAGACATTCTCATAAATACACTTGAACCAATTACTAAATACCCATCCTCCAAAAAAAATTTAGAGACTTAAAAATGTTTTGTAAGAAAGATTGCATAGCATTCAAAACGGAATAAGAAGTTAAGGTATCTTAAATGTTGAAACTTATACCCACAGAAATATCTTGAATGCATTACTTTTGAAAATATTTCCCCCTGAATCCAGCTTTAAAATAGTGAGAAATTTGAAAATGTACAAAATGTCGTTGAGCTGTTAATCATTTTATAATAAAGATATTAAATTCAAGAGGGAGCTCAAAGACAACTTCAATTTCAAAAGTCCCCACACACCCTGTTTTTGAAATTGATAATCTTCGGGAGACTTAGAAGAAAAAAAGATGGTTCACTCAAAAAGTAGAGAACAAGAAAGGGACCTTTATGAATATCTTTCTTAGGGAGAACTATATAGTTCATGGTAGGCTATGTGAGCCTGGCATTTCGTATGGGTGATGACGATCTTATCCGCTGAGAACGCGAGGAAATCGATGCTACCACTGGCAAAACGTGAGAGTGTAGTCTGGGAGTCTCTGCCACATTTGAAGGCTAAGACCAGACCAGATTTAGTACCCCACAATAATAATTAGGGGTAAGGGCCCTCCCCTCCACCATATTTTGTGATTTTTCAACTAGTTTAATTCCAAAAAGAAAAGGGGCAGGGATATTTCAACTTTCCCGTACTAGTTTGTCCATATCATTGCCGTAAGAGCTGACATGTGATGGGATTCACTGAAAATGATGTCGTGTTGCAGTAATACATGTTTCAATTTTTGTAGTATAGAAAACAGGGTTTTGTCGTTAACACAGAACTAATTATCAAAATGTTAGGGGTGAACTACGCCTAATTGAAAGATTCCAAAAATCACCATAGTTTTTATCAGTTAAGCTAGTCTCAAATTCCTCATCAATTGATACTAATTCATTTCTGAAAACCGAGTGGGAATTCGGATTACGTTTCTCAAGAGTCAGTTTTTCGTGTGGGCTATTAATACAGACACCGTTTCCTACTTGGTGAGATATTTTACTGTCATCAGGATATATCCTAATAGTATAAATAGAAATGATGTTAATGACCTCCAATAATAAATGTCTATGATATATTGTGGGAAAAAAATCTTTCTTAATGACTCGAAAATAAAGGTTGTGTTGGAAATGTACCCTGGAATGTATCGCCGAAGAATTCAGTCAACATTGTAGTGAGTAGAGCCAATAAGTAAGTACAGGGAATCAACTTGAATGGTAATGCTATTTTTTTATATTTGTCATTTCTCCAATTATTTAGATTAGTAGTTCTGATAACCGAAACTAGAGAGTTTATTATGATATTTGATCTGTCAACGATGTTGAAAAGTTTACAAATTATCCTCAAAAAAACAATTTTTAAAGACAACTATACTTCAACCCTGATTATTTGGTATTCAATATGTCTGTGACTTGTAAATTCATGATAAATAATAAAAACCCAAAATGTTCGGAATTCTTCTCATTGGTACTTTTCTGATTATTTAGTCACAGCTTAGGCTGGATGTCATATTTATATATGTACTTATTTGCTGTAAAATAATTGACAATTGTCTTAGAGGAGTTAAAATGTAGTTTTAGCTCTCCCCCAAAGTTGTCAAAGAATCATTGAGATTTAACTCCAATTCAAGTATATCTGTACCAGAACTCTAGAGAACAATATCGTCTAAAAACATTCCAACCCTATCAAAGAAGAACACAATTCCTCTACGCCATTCAAATACATAGTAAAAAGAGTATGGCTAAGAACTGAACCTTGTGGGACTCTTTGGCAGAACCCAAATGTGTCTGCGAAAGTTCTATTAACTTTTATCCCTTGATATATTTACTCTATAGGGAGTAATCGTAAAACACCCTTCTCTTACCATACCACTCGAACATGTCATCAAAAAAATATTTCATTTCCGAAATCGAATAAATATTACTCAGCTTCCGTACACTTTGAAATTGACATATGAGCTTAGAGTACTTTTCCCCAAATAAAATCGACTTATCTTGAGAATTTATTCCGCATGATTCAACTCCAGGTAATGTCGTGAAGACTAATTCCAATAGGGAAAAATTAAAACATGAAGGCAGATATATATATTGCGTGCGTGCGTGTGTTGTGTGCAACTCCAGGTAATGTCGTGAAGACGTTGTGTAGGTGAAAAATTAAAACATGAAGTGTGTGTGTGACTGTGTGTGTGTGTGTGTGTGTGTGTGTGTGTGTGCGCGTGCGTGTGTGTGTGTGTGTGTGTGTGTGTGTGTGTGTGTGTGTGTGTGCGTGCGTGTGTGTGTGTGTGTGTGTGTTTGTGTGTGTGTGTGTGTGAAAAAAATACGTTTATTTTGTAGTTATTCAAATATAATTGAACTTTATGGTGTACAAATGAAAGAATTCAGGCGGTGTCAATTAAAAACTAGAACGAGTTTTTTAATAGAGATGTACCCAAAAACTATGTAGGAAAAAGTTGATAAATTAAGAATAGCTAAAACTGTAATTATAGGTAAAAAAAATCAGAGTATTTTTTTTATTATTTTCTCTGGAACAAAACAAAAAAAATATTTTTAAAAAGGTTAATGATTAAAACCAATTTCTTAAATACACATCACAAAAGTCAATATTTTCCAATCAGTTTTTAATCAAAACTTCATAAAACTTCATATTTTTCTGTTTATTTTGTTATTTTTACCATTGTCATGAAAGTATTCTAAAGAGTCATAGAAACACAAAGCGCGGTTCACATTCTAAATCAAAACTTATTACGGGTTGCATCCCAGTAGACAAAAGAAAGATTAGAAGAAAAAGGAACAACATTTTTTAGAAAAGGTCATGACTGCGCAATTCGTTTCAGATCTCCGAGAAAAATATTCCTTATTTAATTAGTTTCTGTAATAAAAGAATAATATCTTAAGTAAAATCTTTTAATTTGTCTTTTTGATTTTTAATATATTCTCTTTTCCCCTTCAAATGCTTCACTTAAGATGTAAATGAGAAATATTGGAAAAATCCAGTCCAAATAACCCAAAAATTAGTTGTGCAATGTAATTATAAAAACTTTTTAAAATACTAACTCTTATTTATCTTTTAAAAGAAAATGACATTAGTTGATAGATATAAAAAAAACTTTATGTGTGTGTCTAAACAGGTAGGTGTAAACTGCAGTGCAAACATATCCAGCATGGAATGACTTAATCAGCATATGAATATATTTTCAGTAAAAAATACAGGGAACACTATAACTGTAAATAATATTTTCCCCTTTTTCTTAATTATACCTCAATATTTTGCTTAATAAAAACACAGATTTAAAGTCTAAATAACTTTATTAATATTACTGTAATTTATAAAATATTTATTAAATCCCGCAGTGAATAATTTAAAGAATAATGTGGTTCCAAATTAATGACGTTTTTGATAGTTTTGAATTATATCGAGGACCACTAAATGAAAAGGCGCCACCCCAAATGTTATCACCATTGTTTCAATGTCATTATTTTTAAGAAACTGAACAACGAAGAGATTTGGAAGCAAAGAGACTATCTAAAACTTTCAAAATAAAAAGAAAATTATCAAATGAGCAAGAGAGCTTTGTAGAAGATTGCATCTAAATTAACTTAAAAACAATAAAGTAATTCTGAGGAATATGACAATAAAAGGAAATTTATGATAAAGGTTTTATGTAGCATAAAAAAGTTAGCCATTTAATTTCATTTTATTTAGAAATTATATTTTCATTTAGAATAGAAAAACAATGGCAGCTATCGAGACTGCCGATAGAAGTGAAAACTTAGAACTTTTAGTATTAAACTTTGAAATCTCATAATGTTTGAATTAAAATTATCAACATCAATTCGGTTTTCACATCTATTGATACTCCGAGCAACATTTATATACATGTTTATATGGTTTTTTATTATTCAAGTATATTACGGGCTGTACACACACACAAGATCATGACAAAATATAAATACAATACAATGGAAATAACAATTAATATACAATCATATTATTTATGGATTGTATTCGTATTTACTTAAGGTATCCGCCTACGTTTGGAATTGTAGCTTTGTAAAAGCGAGCAAACGAACATTTTTTTTTTAATATTTAGTGTTTTTTGAATCAGAATACGCGTATAAAATTGTTTTAAAAATATTATTACATTAAAAATTATTTAATTGCAATATTTTGGCAAAAAATGAACTTAGAATTATTTATTTTCAAAATGTTCTCCTTTTATGAAAAATGCCTCTGTAAAAATAATATTTTGCATATACATGGCTAATACTTCTCCAGAGAGCCTGTGAACTAGTATTTTATAAAAATTCACATTATTTTCAAAGTTACTACCAATTGAAATAATTATCGGTGTTTTTTTGTAAAAAATTCTCCACTCGGACATATTAAATCATGAATAAATCCACTTCTAAGTTAAATATTTCAAGCATCCTAGTCCAGACTATGTACGGAGGCTTTAGCTATATATATAGGCAAAATTTAATTATTATAGGAGCATTTTCCATAAAAGAAGAATTTTTTGAAAATAAATAATTCTAAGTTCATTTTTTGCCAAAATATTACACCGAATAAACTTTTTATTATAACAATATGCTTAAAACAATTTCATACGTGTATTCTAATCCATATATAAGTGACACTAAATATTTAAAAAAATATTCGTTTTTACGTTTTTGCAAAATCACGGTTAAGAACGTAGTCGGATAACTTAAATTTCAATGTACTTGATTTTTAACATTATATTAATTGTTTGCATCTCATTGTAATCATAAATTTCAACAATACTTAGACTTTTGTACTTTCAATTATTTCATCATCACGTGGAAGAATATTTTGAGGATTTATTGTATAGTTTACCATTATTGGTTCATCTAACATCTAACTTGTTTAACATAACACATGAGCATGTCAATGACGCGAACGCATAAGATTTCCCCCTACCAAAAAGTGCCAAACGCGGCAATAAGTTTTCACTTCAAAAATATACTACACAAAATTTGAAACTTATATACATAGGAATTTGAAATTCATATAATAATATTCATGTGTTAGAATAGGGGGGATGTGGCATAATCTTATTTTTCTCACTTTAAATTTCTTAGAGTTAGTAAAATTACGTTTTAGAAACTCGAGGACTTGCTTATCAAATTTTTAAGGGTTTTTTTTTTATAAAAAAAACTTTGTTTCTTTTAAGAAATTCATTTCCTTTAGGTTCATTATCATTTACCACTTTAATCTATGAATATTTAATTAATTAATTAAAATTTTATTTTATAATGAGGGGGGTTTACAATTCGTATTTTTTTAATCAAAAAAGAAATTATTTCAAAATTTCTTTATGAGCTATTCGTGTATTACTCGAATAATGAGACTTCAATTTTTTTTAATTTTAATTGATAAATATATTTCTAACCTATATAAATTGCCACCAGCATATATCCGTCTCGTTTAAAAAATACTTTAAGAGAGCCAGACGGTATATATACGTCTTTGCGAATCAAGATACTTTTCTTTCCGCTGCAATTAGTAAAACTATTCCGACGGATTTGGAATGCATTAAAAAAACTTGATAGTATTTGTGAAGGATTTACTTATTTCAGAGAAAAAATTTTATTTGTGCCTTTTGTTCACCTTCACACACAGCATTAGCATATATGTAAAAAAAACGGTAGCACTGGAGAGCGAATCGTGTAATTCTTGGTTAAAGAATCAATCTAATATTCCTTACATTTAAGAACAGGGTACTTTTATTTAAAATATTATTTCAGATATTTGGTTTGAATGATTTTATTTAATAAACTATTGTAAAATAAAAGTTCAGGTAGAATGAGGGAATATTAACGTCACGCTATTCAGCTGCACGATGGCTTTTTGAGATGATCTCATAATTTTGAGCAATGGTCCAGTGTGTGATGAGGGCCCACCTGAGTTGGCACTCCCTTCTATTAACTTCCACACCTTGACAGATTTAGCGTGCATCGGCTTCCATTGTGCATGGAAGAACTTCAGAGGTACTAGGCTCGAACTTTTGACACACCAGCCACGAGTCCGTTACCTAGACCACTAGACTAATGGCTATAGGCTAAATTACTAATAACATTTTGAAAATACAGAACAAGTTTTGTTATTCTTAGACTACTTTTTAAAAGGTATCTCTATTTTAAATTTTCATAATCTAACTTTATTTCAATATAATAAAATAATTTTCAAATATTTATATTCGCAAAACATTCATGTACTATGTTTACCAGCACTAATAATATATAGAAAATATATATTTTTAATTACAAACTATTGGGAGAGGGCGAAATTTCTACCCGTTTTTATTATCCATTCAGAAGATCAAATAAACACAAAATGGGTAAAATCCTAGAAGAGCCCACACCTTTGGCGACAAACCGAAAAAGCGCCAAGCCAGAAGAAGATGGCGCGAAGTGAACCCGACAATGGCGGCAAGGGAATATAGCGGGATAAGGTGGATGCGCAATGAAAATATATGTAAACAATACAGAAATTAAACATTTAAGGTAAAAAATATAAAAACAACACTTACTTTTTTACTGCTTATCTTTTCCAAGTGGAGGCTACAGCGTAACAGATTTTTAAAAAAGCCTTAAAGGTCTCATCGCTAAGAGAATGATCGTACGAGCACCGCCATATTTATTCTGCAAAGGTAATGGTCTAACATACATTCGGCGTGGCTGGTACGATTTCGAAGAAAGCGTTTTATTGGCGACCATGTTACATCATTCCGATCATTACATTTAGGACATTCATAACTCGAAGCAATCAATCCTTCCTTCATACACTATTCAATCAATTCTTTCTTTCCTTTCTCATTCAACAAAGTAAAAAATTCTGAAGTATATTCCCTCACATCACGCAGCCAGCCCGGAGCCCAACAACAAAAGGAAATTCGAAATGCGCGCCCACAAAAATGCTAGAAATAGTTAGGGTTGCCATATGTAGTGTTTAAAAGTAGGGTTACCAAGATAGCGCAATTATCGCTAATCAAAGTAATTCGCGCCAAGGGTGTGCGCTCTCCTAGAAGTGAACCGCAAAATGAACATTACTTATGATTGTGCATAATCCTCATTGTTATCTAAGACCTCTTGCCATCTTTCTTGTATATATATATATAAGAGATGAATCCAACGACTGCAAAATTCAGGCAGTTTCGAGTAAAAAAAGTCTTGGATGGCAGTTTACACAGCATGGAGGCCATCAATGACGTTTTGAGTGAAGGAAAATTGAACTACTTATGAAATAGGGAACAGTCAGTTGGTGGCAATTCGGAAGAATATGACGGGTGAGTTAAGACCTCCCAACCAAAGCTCATTAACTTTTGGCAAGGGATAACAGCAGTATGTGGCCTGGCGTTATCGAGATGAAGGATAAGATTGCAACCATTGATGTGACCTAGCCGCATTGCTACCAAATTTCAATATGGCTTGTCTAACTGTAGACAGTTAAAGGCTTCAATGATGATTTTGTTGAGCAGCAGGACCTCCCAGTGAATTATTCCATGCTCATACCACCACACACTCAATAACACCTTGGGATAAATTTCAGATTTCGAAGTCCGTGGAAGTGAATCAACAGTGCGACACACAGCTCTAAGACGATTTACGTAACAGCACATAACCCATTTCTCGTCTCCTGTTAACAATTCGTGTCATGAATGAGCCATTTTTGTACCGAAAAAGCAAAAGAACATGGGTGGTGATTTGGTTATCCCGTTGCTTAGTTGTCATGTTATATGAAACTCAACAATCAAACTTTGTGGTAAAACTCAAGTTAACTAGGCATCTCTCGACTGCTGTCCAGTATGCTGAAAGTCTCCGCTAATTGATGCATGCTTGGTTTTGGGTTGTTCCTTATCCTTCCTCCCAATATCGTCTTCTCCAACGTATGATGGCTGTCCACTCCTAGCCTGATCTTGACAGCTTCTGCCCCCTTCCCTAAATTTACGAAACCATCGATGACGTGTGATTTCGTTTACATCGTCATATTACAACCTGTGAGATTTGTTTAGATGATTAACTGAGTGAGAAAGAATGCATTTATATTTCAATCATCCACGTATTTGATTAGCCGACGATTTCAGACATAACAACGTCATGTGTGACATCAATTCCATTGAAAAATAGCATATCCAAAAATGGGTAGAACTTTTGTGTTCTCCTGATTGTTAAACTTTTCGTTCTTATATTTTTACCGTATAACAAAGGAAAATACTATTAAGGTATCCGACTACGTTCGGAACCGTGATTTTAAAAAAGCGCATAAATGGGTGATTTTCATGATGTTTAGTATCACTCAGATTATAATACATGCATAAAATTGTTTTAAGGATATTTTGACAAAAAAAATTTTATTTAAATATAATAAAGGGTGTTTTTTAGAGGTTTAGAGGTATAGAACTTTAAATTGCAATAAAACAACGATGCAATATTCGATTGACATGAATTTTTTTTTCCAAAGATAATCTTGTGGCATTACATTTTAAATATGATTTCTGGCATAGGACTGCCACGGCTGGCTCGGATGTAGTCCAAACTGGACGTCCAATTTTCGATGACTTTTTCCAACATTTGTGGCCGTATATCGGCAATAACACGGCGAATGTTGTGTTCCAAATAGTCAAGCGTTTGTGGCTTATCCGCATAGACCAATGCCTTTACATAGCCCCACAGAAAACAGTCTAGCGGTGTTAAATCGCAAGATCTTGGAGGCCAATTCACAGGTCCAAAACGTGAAATTAGGCGGTCACCAAACGTGTCTTTCAATAAATCGATTGTGGCACGAGCTGTGTGACATGTTGCGTCGTCTTGCTGGAAGCACAGCTCCTGGACATGAATGAAAAAGTTAGTAATCATGGCTCTATAACGATCACCATTGACTGTAACGTTGTGGCCTTCATCGTTTTTGAAGAAGGATTCCACTAGCCCATAAAGCGCACCAAACAGTCAGTTTTCTGGATGTAACGGTGTTTCGACATACACTTGTGGATTAGCTTCACTCCAAATGCGGCATTTTTGTTTGTTGACGTAGCCATTCAACCAGAAGTGCGCTTCATCGCTAAACAAAATTCGCTTATGAAAATCGGGAACAACGGCAATCTCGTTTTGGGCCCATTCGACGAATCTAAAAGCGTTGTTCAGGCGTGAGTCTATTCATGATGAATTGCCAAACCAAACTGAGAATAAATCACTTAACAGCTGTTAAATCGGTCGCCATCTTGGAAAGTAATGCCAACTTAAACTTCTATACCTGAAAAAAAAACACTCTTTATTTTGGCAAAAAATTAACTTAGAATAATCTTTTTTCCAAACGTTCTTCTTTTGTGAAAAATGGTTCGATTATAGTAATATTTTGCCTGTATATAGCTCAGATCTCTCTACAGAGGAATTCACATTATTTTCAGAGTTACCACCAATTGAAATAATTATTCGCGGTTTTTTTTCTTAAAATTGCTCCCCTCTGTTGTAAAATATGAATAAACCCACTTCTAAGTTATACATTTCAAAATTTCTAGTTGAGCGTCTGAACAGAGAGAGGTCTGAGCTATGTACAGGTAAAATATTATTCTAATAGAAGCATTTTTCACAAAATGAGAACATTTGGAAAAAAGATTATCCTAAGTTAATTTTTTCTAAAATATTGTATTTAAAGAAATGTTTTTTGTCAAAATGTCCTTAAAACAATTTTATGCATATATTCTAATATAAGTGACACTAAATATCATGAAAACTATTCATTTATGCGCTTTTGAAAATCACGGTTCCGAACATATAGTCGGATACCTTAATTGTATTTTTGCTTGTGTTCAGAATATACTGTATTGATTAGTGAATAGATTAGCCTTATTAACTTGTATCAAAGTTATTAAAATTTATATGGCAAGCCCCTGACTCTTTTTTAAGAATCAGGGGCTTGCCATATAAATTTCAATCACTATAAATGATAGTAATAGAAATACAATAAAGAAAGATTTCTTTTTTAAGAAGTCTTTCTTTATTGTATTTCTATTACTATCATTTATAGTGATTGAAATACAAAACAGAATCTTCCGACAATTTTACCTGCACCCTGTTGTTTCTTACGATACCTGTAAGTTTCTGTTAAAGTACACAGTTGAAACATTCTCTCAATTCAAGCTGTGCCATTAAAGATTGTGTTATATTAAAACTTTTTATTTGGTTGTGACACATATAAAATTTATTTTTAGTCTTCTAATTTTAAATTGTTTATGAAGTGTTTGTCAATTTGAGTAATCCTTAAATTAGTTGGAAATATATGAACGTTTTTTAATCTGTTCAGGATTTTTCTTTGGTAAAAATATTTGTTAATAAGATTACTGCGCATATTTCATGCTGTAATATGGCTTTCTTTCATTTGCGGTTTTTCATAACACATTTAATCAAGAGGGCTCATTTCATTATCTGGAAATTATTACATTCTAAAAATGACATAGTTCACACTCTTTTGAAAATAAGAGTTTCTCTTTGCTATAATCATATGAAGTCAATGTTCAGTGATACTTAATGTATTCTGAAAGTTTTAAAAAAGAATTTTTGTTTAATTTCTGAAAAATTTAAACAGCAGAATTTTTAGAATCCAGTTGCTTAAAAACAGCAATTTCATGTTTCACATCGTTAAATATTATTTTTTTGACTCTTCTAAAGTCAAAATTCTTCATATGAAATTCATTAAATATATATTAATGGTACAAAAATATAAAATTTTAAATTTTGACAAAAAAAACTTATTAGAGAGTAAACTTATTAGATTATAACAGCTCAAAAGCGAATTGGAATAAAGTACTTTTTCAATTTTTTTTTGACACAAACGATTTTTATTTGGTGCTTCTCATTCATAACTTCTCTTAAATTACTTTGATCTTCTGACTCATAAATTCTGTACTTACTTTGGTTATCTTCTTACTTACGGAAAGATTTTGAAATTAAGTAAACCCACTACATTATCAATGGATCCTTCTACATCGATACAAATATATGTCTGTTCCAGCAAAAAGAAAACCTTGCATTTTATCCTACTTAGTATTGACCAGCAATTGAGTACAACTTACTGGTATATGGGAAATATTAGATGTCGCTCTGCATGGCGTTGAAAATATTTTGAAATCCAATATGTAATGAGAAATTTTAATGAGTTCACACACACACTAACTACTTGTAAATCATTTGAGTCATGTAACAATGATTTAAAATCAAACAGCTAGCTGAAAACATCTGTAAATACTCAAATAATACAGCTTTAAAGCAGTGTTTCTCAAACTGTGGGGCGCGCCCCCCTGGGGGTGCGGTATCCCTGCGATGGGGACGCGAGCATATTGAAAATAAAAGGTTTAAGAAAATAATTTTTTGGAATGTGAAGAAAATCAAAATGCTTTCTCACATAATAAAAAATGCACGTTTACACTGATATAATTTATTTTTATCATCTGGTGATCATCAAAAATAAAAGATTCCACTTCAAACGTTCATTAGCTAAACTGATCCTATAATCAAATAAAAAAAGACATTTTGTTTGCTTTACTGTAATCACACGATGAGAGATTTTTTATTATATTTCTTTAACCGCTAAAATACTACTTTTGACTATCATATATTTGACCTTCAAACTTACTGGTATGTTTCACCCCATCTGTTTTTCTTTTAAGAAAGTTGTAAATAACATTTTTCTGTTGCTTTTTTTCCATGTGAATGAGTTATATGATATATGGATAAGCATATTGAGTACTTTGAAGAATTATTTGGCCAAGATGTATTTTTACGCAATTATATTTTAGAACTAATATCCTTTTTTTTAATACACTTTTAACACGGAATCGGTCGTGCGATGCGCAGAGTCATCTGATGTTCACGAAATCGTTAATTCTGGTAAAATTGTTTATTTATTACCAATGGCCTTGACAGAGTATCCTAAAATATGGCAGTCTTAATGGGAACTAAAATGAATTTATCACATTTCGCCCTTTTTTTTCGGGGAGTTGCAAACGTTTTTTTATAATCAAGCTAGTAGTTTTGATCGAGTTTCCTGCGCAACCACTTTTGTTCAAAAATATTTTCTATGAACATGCTTTAAGTCCTTTATTAAGGGCACGCAGATTTGGAGCATTTTCATTAGTTTTATTGGATTTTTTTCTAAAAAATCCAAAGAAGTCCATTATATATAAGTCCTGTATAATAAAAATAATTATAAAATAAATTACAGTTTAAAAACAAACTAAAGTAGGTAAAAAAGTAAAAAAATAAAAAAACTGTTACTTAAAAGTATATTTTCTCTTAATTAAATTACTCACTGGAATTGTGATTTTTATCGTGTATAATAAAAATAATTATAAAATAAATTTTTTCCCGCGTTCATAAAAATAATTATAAAAATAAATTACAGTTTAAAAACAAACTTTAAAAAACTTAAAATTTTTGGCACGCTTTTTTTATAGTGAATCGAACTAAAAAGTAAAAATAAAAATATATATTACTTAAAAGTAACATATACAAAATTTAATACTTATCTTGTTAATTTGTAGACGTTTATAATTATGGTCGTATTGTTTGCAATGGTGTCGTGAGCATCACAATTCGACTGAACAGGATTGGGCATGCGTACTATTCTCAGATGAGAGTAGGTTTAGTCTGTCATCGGATTGTAGACACCAACTGATCTGGCGCGACAGTGGTACTGCATTAAAATACCCATTATCCGACATGCAGTATCATGGTGTGGGCCGGCATCATGATCAATGGCCGCACGCGCCTACATGTGGTTGCGAATGGGACTATGACGGGCCAACGGTACATTGATGAAGTTCTACTTCCTCATGTTCGTCTTTTCCGTGGTGCTGTCGATCATTTTGTTTTTATGGACGACAACGCAACATGTCATCGAACAGTCGCTTTTCAGGATTGTCTAGACAGCGAGGGTATTCAACGTCTCGTATGGCCAGCGCGTTCTCCAGATCTAAACCCCATTGAAAATGTGGGGATGCTTTGGGGAGGCAAGTTGCTGGTCGAAACTATCCTCCGACAAACAGGAACACCCTCATCCGTGCACTCACAGAGGAATGGGCTAAATTGCCTCAACAGCTGCTGGATAATGTTGTGCAAAGTATGGTACGACGTGTGGAATTCCACGGTGGACATATCCCGTACTGATACCTTTCTTTAAGGTTCCTGCTGACTTCTCCGTACGCAGATCAAATGAACATTTTTTTTTTTCAGATATTTCACAGCTTTTGTACTTTCCAGAACAATAAATATTCTTTATTCTAATGTCTGAACAGTGTGGCAACTATATTTTATCCTACTAGGCCTCATGTATTTCTTAATGTTAAATAGCAATTTGTGATCCGATTGTCCAGCAGTGTACATTATTATTTTTTGGGTGGGGGGGGCGATAAAAATTATGATTGAAAATTGGGTCGCCAGTAGTTTAAGTTTGAGAACCACTGGCTTTAAAGAAAATTATGGGGGTCTCTTCCTGCACATTGAAATAGTATTTTATACATATATTGACAAAAAATAATTCGTGTTTCATTTCACTTAAGATTTTCTACTTATGATATTACTTTTGCAAAAATTGCTTATTACAAATCCATTCACACAACTCCAAATTTTGGTTTGAAAACGGTTACACCGCATTTTTTTTCTCTTATAAGATATCCCAACTATCCTATTCACGTGTAAACACTTAAAAAAGAATCATTAATCAAAATATTTCTTTTCTGAATACCTAAATTGTTTGAAAAATACCGTGTTCAATATTCTTTATTCGAGAGTGCCGTTAGCACATTTGTCATTGTCCTTTTTTTCGACAACCTTCTTCCCACAACAGTGCGTGACAATCAAGGGTATAAAAAAGGACAAGAAAAAGAAAGAGAAGAAAAAAAAGAATAGAATGGGAAGAAAATGAAAGTAGCGATTTAGAAAACACCCCTAGTGTTTCCTGAGACACATTTATGCCATTCACAATAGCTTAAGATGTAGGGAGGGGATGCGGCGTCCTACCTCTTTTACGTTGTTATTGGGATACTAAGAGCAGAAAAGAAGGTATTGTAACTGGCGGGAAAAGTTCGAACAAAAGGTTGGGGGCGACAACCCACCTGATGTCCTTAGAACTAGTCAGGGACAGTCTGTGGCATATTTACTCTCTTCTTTCTTAAATAGAAGTTCTTGTATTTGTCGTCCTGCACTCTTTTGTAAGCAAAGCTGTTTCTGCTAAAACGTGCCAAAAAGGTGCAATAGTAGTTCTGTTAGAAAGGTAGCAATTGATTCTGTCAGGTCTTCGTGCTTATTAAAACATAACACAGAAGTAAGAGAAAAAGATTTATTTTAAAATTCAAGAATTGTGGTTAACTATAAATTAAAGAGCAAGGAAATATATTGTTTGATTTAATTCAATGCCTCTAAAAAACCACAGGACATTGAAATCAAAACCCTATGAATTGATGAGGAAAAGCATTATAAAAATACAAGTAATCCAGAGTAATGCATTTGTAAAATTTTGCAAATTATATTCATATCTTAATGTAAGTGTGAAACAACGAAATTTTAAAAAATATTTTCATTCTTTAAAAAAATTATCTTTTTTTTTCTTCTTTAAGTTAAAAAAAACATTATATTAATTGAAATTCCTTAAAGTCAAACTGTTAGCTACAAATTTTAAATTGTAATATCAAAATATTTCCAAAAATTAAGTGATATATTACAGAAACTGAACTCACAGTTAAGTAAATAGGCTTTATGTGGTGAAATTATGAAATTAAACCTTTTGCATCAGAAAAAAACCAGATTTTCAAAGCAGTTAGAGGCTTTTTTTAAAATTTATTTCTATTTTAAGACACTAAATTTTGTTATACAAATTAATAGAATTGTTTAAATAATCTTATACGGGGTGGTCAGGAATTCATGGTACAAACTTTAAGGGTAGGTGTATGTCATTGTAATAATCATTTATTATATAGGAATGTGTTGGCACAAGTGATGCGGTGAAACATAAACACAAAAAATAAGAGACAAAAGGAAAAACAAAGTGCTTATTAAAAGAGTCGTTGACAAGTGCAATGTTTGCAAAAGCTGTTCATAACTGTTCAACACATGAGCTATGAAGTCCAGTAGTAGAGCATATTGCTGTACCACTCACTGTCAATCGGAGAAGATAGTCTGCCTGGTTCAAAGCTTGTACTTGCAGAAAATGGAACAGGTGCGAGCGATTTTCATTTATCACTCTTCATATGGTCTGATGACGCACACTTACGTGATGAACAACAGCTCTTGTACTTGACTCAAATCTACCAGCCACAACGTTCAAGATGTTTTGTTTTAGGCTTGGACTATGTACGGGTCTTCATCAAACAGCATCATGTCTGTTGAAGTGGAACGAACTTGTTTCACGAAGTTGACGATGAAACCGCAAAAAAATTCTGTGATCCTGTATTTCTCGCTTAGAAAACTACGCGCGATCCATTCGTAGCTCAGCTCTGCCAGCACGACCGTACATTTAGTGCATGTCTGCATTTTCGGCATAAGTAAAGTCTTTCATCCTAGACGTTAGCACAATTGTGAATGGCACTTTCCCCTACTAAAATATAGAATATTGAACGGTGGCTAGACATCTACTGCCCTCTACCGGCAACACAACCAACCATTTACGAACGTACATTCCTATAAAATAAATGATTGTTACAATGTCCTGCATCTACCCTTAAAGTTTGCACCATGAATTCGGGACCACCCTATAGACTTTGAGTTCAATGTTTGAATCTTTATGGTATAGGTAAGGTTTAGAATTGTGGTTTTCAAAAATATTATTAAAAGAAACTTTTTTTTTTGTTATTTAAATTTTAAAATGCATATACTATTGTTATAATAACATTATTAAAGTAAAAAAATATTTAAATTCAATTCTTTGGCAAAAAAAATGAAATAATTTAAAAATATTATCCTTTTATTTAAAATGATTCTATATTAATAATATTTTGCCCGTATATGGCTAGACTTTTCTACAGAGTCTGAACTAGGAGTTTTGAAAAATTTACATTACTTTCAGAGTTATTATGAATAGAAATAATTATCGATGTTTTTTTGTTAAAATGTTTTTACTCTGAAGAAATAAAATATGAATAAATCCACTTTAAATTACACTTTTCGAAAATCTGAGTTCAGGGGAGTTTCGGATACCGCACTTACGGGTGAAAATAAAAAATAAAGTTGTATCATTATGAATTATTTTTCTAAGCAAAAGTATAAAAAAAAACATTTTTTTCCTAAAAATACTTTCTGCCTTAATGTAATATACACTCACTTCCAAAAGTTAAGCATGGAAAGGAAAATGCTAATTTCCGGAAGCCAATTAGAATTGAAGAGGATGCAATTCGCTGCAGAGGTAGATGGAAGTATACAAATATGTTAGGTAACAACCAATCGTGCTTTTATGTCAAGAAATATGCAAAAAGGGCAGTCTTATAAGAAGCCAGCTTTATGAAAGATTACAGATGTTGATTGTAAGTGCTGATAGAAGGTGTTTAAAACTTTCGTACAATTTGTTTTCAAGACATACGTGTTTCTATGACTTCCAGAAAACGAATGAAAGATTCTGAGCGCTGGCATGCTTGTGGGTGCATTGAAGCAGGACAGTCGATCACAGACGATGCTCTTTTCCTCGGCGTTCATCATTCTGTAACTTCACGTTTATGGAAACAATTCCAAACCACACAGACAGTTGTCCGAAGGCCCGTAGGCGGTCACCCAAGGGTTACAACCCCCGCGGAAGATCGATATGTTGCTATTGTATCCAAGCGGAATCGCAGAGTGACCTCCACACGTGTAACATCTATGGTTACAGCGTCCATTGGTAAGGCTATATCTGCTGCTACTGTAAGCCTAAGATTATATATGAATGGACTGTATGCCGGTGTACCTCGATTTTCTGTTCCTCCATCCGTCCAATCAAGAGGGGAGAGATTAAAGTGGTGCCGGGAACATGGCAATTGGACTGTGTCTATCTGGGGCAATGCCATGTTTACTGATGAGTCAAGATTTGCCCTGGAGCCAGATAACAAGAGTATAAGGATATGGCGTAAACAAGGAACACGCAATCAGCCCCAAAACATCACCGAACATCATGCATTCCGAGGCGAAAGCATTATGGTGTGGACAGGAATTCCATTAGGATAACGCATCGACCTGCACATCTTTAAACGGGGTTCTGTGAAGGCTGTCCGGTATCGAGATGAACTCCAAGAACCCATTGTGAGATTGAACGCTGCAGCAGTTGGCTATACTTTTGTTTTAATGGACGATAATGCCCGTCCCCATAGAGCTGACATCGTCGATGACTTCCTGGAGAGTGAATGGATTGTGTGTATGGCGTGGCCAGCATATTCGCCCGACCTTAATCCCATTAAAAATCTTTGGGGTGTTCTCGGCCGTGCTGTATCTTCACGTTTCCCACCTCCAGCCACTCTTATTGAGTTGGAAACTGCTCTACAAGAAGAATGGCGATTGCTCAGTTCTGCGGTGGTTGACCACCTAATTGAAAGCATGGTCAGAAGGTGTAAACTTTGCATATACAGATGAGGGAGAAACACATACCTTATTAATCTCCTTTTTGTCATTTTATGCTGTTTATTTTCACATTATACCTATAATTCTGTTTAAGTCTCCAGTATGACATTATCTGATAACTTACAAAAATTTAATATTGTTTTTATTTCTATATATAATTATTGATTTTGTTTTATGTATAAATATATATTCTACTTTACTGCCAAATTTTGTGTCAATCAAAACAGTATTGGTTGATTGTTTTGCATTTTACATCTTCGTGCTTAACTTTTGGAAGTGAGTGTATGTGTTCCTTATTTCAGTTAATATGTCTTTTGCAATTATGCCTAGTCGCGGTGTAAGTTCTGATACAAAAATAGAGATAATCTGTTCTGTGCGTGTGTGTGCGTGTGTGTATCTGTGTGTGCGTGCGTGCGCGCGTGCGTGCATGCGTGTGTTTTAACTGCATCATAAAAATTGTATATTTATAAGAATTTTTTTATTGGTATTATAAATACATGTTACGTTAGCAGTATTTCAAAATTCTATTTATATATGATTTTCTTTTAAATTTACGAATATGCTTTTTTTAAAATAATCACTTTCAAATATTCTTAGTTAGACACTTAACCCTGATTCAAAGACATAACTTTTTTAATTATGACCTTTTTTTCCCGAAAACAACTTTATCACTGTTAACTAAAAATTATATCTATTTTAACTGTCGTCGTTTAGTTTAGTATAGCAAGCACGTGCATAGGAAAATGACTGAAATAAACTACGTTAAAGAAAAAAAAATATCTTAAATAACTAAAAAGCACTTTACTAAATTTACCTATTTTTATTAAAACTAATAACTTCGCCCTTTATTTCAATATATAATTAAGTGATTTATAAGAAAGTAATCCTTAAATGTAATAAAGAAAATTACTTTCAATTCATTGAAATCGGTTCTCATTTTCTTTTTAGACTACATAATAGTTTTAATAAGTTTAGCTGAACTCATTAAACGTTATAGCGGCAGCCTTAAAATGGAAAAGAAGTACCGAATTTCATTTTACTTAAGAAGAGATGTAATCAAAAGATTCCATTACAAGCTTAAGAATTATAATTGCTTTACTGAATACATGTAAGACTGAAGAATTTGCAAATTTGCAAATTAATAAATTTGTGATTTAAAAACTTCTTCACACACAGATATTGGGGTTGATATAATAATTTACCTCAACTGTTTTTATTTTTATTTATAAGTAATATGAAAATATATTTTTTTCTGATTTATATAATTTATATATATACTTTTTTTTTCTAAATCATTATACTCTCTCAAAACAATTTTTCTAAGAAGTTTAAGTTAAATAAATGTTGGAACTTAATTTATTGGAATAAAATATTCTATGAAGTACTTAATTGTACTCATTGTAATTAAAATTCATTATATCTAATGGATATCACTGCAGTAGTGCTTTGTAATACTTAGAATTTCTATACTCCATCACTCTTACCTTTGTTGCCATTCTATTTAACACATTAACAATTCTGCAAGCATTTGGAATAGTAATTGATTATCTTTTGCAATCTCAATATTAACAACATTTCATATGTGTGTGTGTGTGATTCACATATTCTTAGAATAAACCAATTCAAAAAACTTTTCAGTCCACTTCGACCACGATTAGTGCACATTAGCTAATTTGATTCGCAGTATTATTTACCAGTATATTTCCAAGTTCTTAGAAAAGTTAGGATAAAGACTTTATTGATCTATTAGCTCTCATATATTGAATGAATGTAATTTGTAAAGATATTCACACACACACAAATTTATCTTTAATTAAGTTCTACAATTAGGAGTCCTTAATTAAGTTCTTCAATTAGGAGCTGTAGAATTAAATCCCAAGGAGCTTTAATGGTGGAGATAAATTTGTATATTCAAGAGAAACTCGACAAATGGACACAATATAGATTTGTCAACGAGCAAACATATAAATTACTGCAGTTAAGTTGAAGAAAGGAAAATTTAAATTAAAAAGAACTCTCACACATTTAAATATACATGTGTATACAGTCACCTTTTTGAAATTTTACCTTATATAGACGTACCTTGTAAGTTTTATAGTAGACAAGAGAAAGAGAGAGCATTTATAATTTTCTATTTTTACACATGCTCTACACCAAATACATTAAATGTAGATATTTTAATAACTTACAAAAATTAAATTCTTTGATGGCCATGATAATAAATGAATCATTTTTGAATTTTATAATTTACATAGTTGAATCAATATTTTGTATAGTTGAAATTCATAAAATTATAGTATTATCTTATTGATTCCTAAGAAAATATTTTGAATTTATCTAAAAGCATCATTTTAAGTTAGAAAACAAAAAAACCGAACTGCAGTAGAACCTTCAATTTGAGCATAATTCTTTGATGCCTCACTAAAGTCATTCCTTGTTCTTGACTTGATAGCAACGATAGCAAGAGGTGGTGTTCAGTAATGTAAAAAGGCTATGCGTTGTAGACTGAAATCAGGTACAAAGTGGCTTAATATTAAACATTTTTGGCGGTTATGTTTCTTCTCTCTCGTCCTAGTGAAGAATCTGGAAAAAAATAACTTATAATTTATACAGCATCCCCAATTTTGCACGGAAAAAACTTAGCGTTTAATAATGTTTAGAATAGAGCATGTAAAAAGCGAATATATTTAGTTCTAATTTCCTAAGCTCGTGATGTAACAAAAAGGTGAGAAAAGGAGATGATATTATTTTTTTACTTGAAAACTTATCAAATCTTTGTTCAATGGCACGACATAAAAAGATAGGAAAAAAGTTAAATAAAAACAGCAATGATTGAAAACGACAGAAATTATCAAAACTGAACCCAAAACTCTGCTAAAACGCTTACTATAACAAAGAATCTAGTTAAGTGGTAGCTAGACTTCCAATCTTCCAAGCTTAAAGATTCAATTTCTTCAAATGAAGTTGCTAACATTAACACTGAAGACGATCTATTTCCAGAGTTTCTGGAAAATAAAAAAATGCATTATCTGTGGTGAGCAAGTAAAATGGAATAATGGTTCTAATGTGTTATGCGCCAATCTATGAGAGCATTCCTTTAGTATTGGGTGGAACGAAGTCCAAGCTACGCATCGTCCACGGCAATGCCCTTTTGCTAAATATTTTCCTTAATGTGTTTTGGGTAAAACTCTTTGATTTAATTCCATATTATTTTAATCTTAAATTTCGATTAATGTTTCGTTTGCTTGATGCTATTTTTTCAAGTTTATTATGCGTGTTTTGAGCAACTTATTATACTCCATATGAGAGATCATGCTTTGGAGTAGCTGTCTTATTGTATATGATGTTGAGCTTTAAATTATTGTTTAAGTTCGTCATTTTACTCTCACAATCGGGAAATATAACGAAAATTATTTCCGTCCCGTAAATGAAATTTCTCATTGAAAATCGAAAAATTATATTTTTAAAAACTATCCTTTTGAGCTAAAAAAGTTGCAAGAAAGCTTTCCAATGCAATAAATATCTTGCACGGAAAGTAAGGTCAAGGGAAAAAAAGCAAAATTTTAATTTCTTAGTTACCTGTCTTTTACCTACTATTTAATGTCTTTTCCCTACTATTCAATACATCTTTAAAGTTACATAAAATTGAATATATCAGAAGGAAAAGGAAACTTGAGAACAAATTCACGTAATGCATAAAATACAGAAATTTTGACGAGCTTCATAATCTACAAAACGTCTCATCTTCTGATTTTCATTCTATTTTTTACATGTAAAGAAAAGGCCCAGCAATTTTTTTTTATTATATTTAATCTTGCATGCATTTTGTAAAGGACGGAACATATTATTTTTAAGGAATCCAACTACGTTCGGAGCCGTGATTTTAAAAAAGCGCATAAATGGATAATTTTCATGATATTTAGTGTCACTCAGATTAGAATACATGCATAAAATTATTTTAAGGACATTTTGACAAAAAACATTTATTTAAATAGAATATTTTGGCAAAAAATGAACTTAGAGTAACCTTTTTCAAAATGTTCTCCTTTTGAGAAAAATGCTTCTATTATAATAATATATTGCATGTATATAGCTCAGACCTCTGTACAGAGGCTCAACTATGATTTTTGAAAAATTTATATTATTTTCAGAGCTACAATCAATTGAAATAATTATTGGCATTTTTTTCTTAAAATTTCTCCCCTCTATTGTCGTAAAACATGGATAAACCCACTTCTAACTTATATAATTCAAACATTCTGGTTGAGCCTTTGTACAGAGGTCTGAACTATACACAGGCAAAATATTGTTGTAATAGAAGCATTTTTCATAAAAGGAGAATATTTTGAAAATTGGTCATTCTATGTTCATTTTTTGTCAAAGTATTGTACTTAAATAGTTTTTTTATTGTAATACTATTCTTAAAACAATTTTATATACATTTTCTAATCTAAGTGACACTAAATATCATAAATATTATCCATTTATACGCTTTTGCACAATCGCGGTTCCGAACGTTGTCGGATACCTTAATGGAAAATATTCAGTATAAACACTTTTAAAAAATTTACAATGCAAGCAATGCAATTTCCTTTTTTCTCAAAAAAGTAGCAGTAATATAATGTTTTAAATATGCATTAAATTAAGGTATAAAAGTCAAGTAAAATAATTGTGCATTCTAGTAGTAAATTCACATTTAACGAAAACCATGTTTTCTTTTTCAGTGCTCAACATTCGACTGGACAGTTAAACTTATTATTTGTACACCTAAGTATAACAAATTCTTGGAAATTTTATGAAGGGAATTTCATTCAATTTGAAAAAATTTTCTTTATATCTTATACTTCATGTGATTTAATCCTTTATATACTGATGTACTTATAAGTACCAATCGCATTAAAATTACATAGAAAAACCATTTTTACCAATACTCTGATGATACTAAGCAGGAATATTCTTTTAAATCCACTCTTTCAAGATATATGGCAGCACGGGTTCTATGATGAGTATATTAGCGGCAAAGGCGAATAGTTTTATAGAAGTCACGTTTCCAGCTGACATTTTGATCGGATTGCAACGATTCTCATTATTGTTCCAAAAAAAGTAGTTATTGTCAAAACGTAAGTGTATTTTTTGTATGTTAATGAAGACCTTAGAAAACTATTTGACTATTTATTGTAAGTGAACAGTGTATATAATTAGTTTTACAGTTGAATAACTTTGTGGTACTTATAAGTACCGACAGCAGACTTGGTGTTGGAGCAAAAACTTAGGGTTTTTTTTTTTTTTTTCGTTCGTGTAGCTTATTATTGTTTTCTGTTGTGTTGTAGCGTCATTGCTATACTGTGATAGAGTTATGCTTTTTTTGCACTTCTTTTAAGTTTAACTTATTTGTTTTTATTTTTTGTTGCTTTATTTTACCGTTTTCAATATTTTTAATCTTTAAATCTGAGCTATTTTTATCCACTATTAAATGAAATATTTATTATTTACTAAAAAATTAACAACATTTAATTTCTTTGGGAGTAACTGAGATTTAAAAATAATATAGAAGATTTTTCAAGGTGTTATTATTATTATTATTTTCCCTTTTCTTAGAATGTCTGGAAAAAAGATGAGTCTTCAAGAGGCTTTGGATTTAGGATTTATTACAGAACCTAACATCAGAATTCAGTGGTATACAAACACATGATTTCTGAGATGAAGAAAACCCAGTACACAATCTGGAATTTTTATTAGATTCTTAAAATGACGATCAAGAGACTAAACAAGACTCAAGGTGCAGTAGTTAATGTTAAAAAATACAGCATTTTCTACCCAAGGATGCATTGCTTTAAAAACATTTAATCGAAACCTCACTCAAAATACACAACGTGTAATGAATTTTGTGTATCAATGAAAAAAAATGTTTCTTTGAATATCATCAAATTAAGTTTATCCGTAAAAGCTGTTTTTATGTGTAAAAAAGCAAATAAATTTTAAAAATTCAATAATGTTTCAAAATAAATTTTTTGTGCTGCAAAATATTAGCGTTCTCTTGTTATTTAGCATTTCTAAGAATTAAGACTGCTTTAAGAAAGTCATTCAATCTTTCCGATTATGAAAATACTTCAAGCCATTGTAGACTGACCATACTTTAAAGAACTAATTTAATTAATTAACACTAACGGATTAAATTTCCTAAAGTTGAGTATTTTATTTATCTATATCTCTTAATTTTCAATTTAGTGTTTCAAAGAAAAAAGAAATATTGCACGAAAAAAATTACAGTAAATCATAATACCGTAGATAAAGATTTAATGCAATTTGATTTAGTTATCCGGGGTATTTCGTATTACTTTATCGATAAAAGAATAGTTAAATGCTTATCCAAGACAAGATTAATTTTTTTAAACTATACATATAAAACAAAACTGAGCCATATGTTATTATATTACAAATAAAAATGCTGCTTTACATTTTTTTATACATTTGAATGTGAAGTAAATTTAATTTACAAATAGTTTAATGCCAATATGGAGTATTTTTTGTATTATAAAAAGAACATAAGTTACACATTTCAAAGGGAAATTGAATTTTTTAAATAATTCATATATTTTATTGTTTTAAGATATTTTTTGAAATTAGAAATGCCTGTTTTAAGTTGTAAAAACTTAAAAAACATTTAAAACAATCACTAACTAAATTATAAAGGCTTCTAGACGTATGTCTTTAAAAAGCCCACAACAGATTTTTCTCAGCACTTTCTTATAGTTCTCTTTTTACACTTTTTTGTGCATCGTACACTTGGAAACTTGCTTAAGGGTTACTTTATTTTAAAATCCGGTTATGCACGTTTTTTTAAAAGAAAAGTATCCCTTTTTATTTTTATCCTAGAAAAATAAATTTTTACTTATCCTTTTGGAAAATTTTACAGTAAATATGATAAATAAAAGTAAACTTAAAATTATTTAAGATGCATAAAAAAAAGTTATTATTGCTTTATAGAAAGAAAACCTGTGATGTATGTGAAATTAAAACACAAAGGATCTTATAAATTTTTTTCCTTTAAATGCATATTTAACTAAAAGAAAAGGTTATCTGGTTATTTTTTGCCGAATGTGAGAAACAAAGATGTGTAAGTTTTAATACTCAAAAAAAATTAATGCTGGTTTATTAAAGTTTTAAGTTATACGAGCATTTTAATATAGTACTAAGTATTATTTCTTTCTTTTCTTTTGTCATTGATTTTTCGACAGGCATTTAATAATATTATTCTTTTTATGATACTTTTTATTTTCGTTTACTTAGAAATTTCAGTTGCATTAAACAAATTGTAGTAATTTAAAACTAATACAAATATATAAAATAATGATATCATAAGCCTTTTTAAGATACAAATATATGTATACAATGTTTCATTTAAATTTAGTAATTTTTATAACGAATAGATCAAAAGTAATTTTACTTTATAAATTATAATCAATATATTTAAATTTCTGTACATTCATTCAAGCAAATAATCTTAAATATTTTAATAACAATATCTTGAAAACGAATTTGTCTCATGCTAATATGCATTTTTTAAGAAAATTATTTGCAGATTTCCTACATCAGAAACATTGCACAAATCTTCATATGTAAGCAATATCTAGCAATTCACAACATCAATATTCATGACAGGCTGGAGATTTTGAAGAAAATTCCAAAAAGTAAATTGCTCGTTCTAAAATCTCCACCTTCATTTATACGCACTGTTTTAAATTATAATAATAAATTATACCAATTATACCAATATAAATAAATGGTATCAAAAAAATAGAACTAATTCTTACATATCTTACATGATGTGACATGGATGTTTTGCGAATAAAATGTAATACCTGTCATTATATATTTTTCGTCCGTTGATAAAAATTCAAAACTGCAAATTCGTGCATCAATTCACACTCGAAAACTAATGACACTTAGTAAAATATCCCATGCTAGATATATCTATTACATAAGAATGTTTTATCCTATAAAAGACAGAAGAATTATTGGCACCACAATTAATGTTTAAAATCTCATAAAATAAATTATTTTGTACATATGCCAATATACTAATTGCTATATTTGGCAAATACCTAAGCTATGATCATGAATGAGAAAGGGATTTAGGGTGCTTTCGAACGCAAGGTTATAAGAAGGTGCTAAGGTATGTCTTAGGATGGATTCAGGAAATTTGTAACTAGAGTGTAGTAAACGCAATACAGATTCACAACGAATGTTTAAAGAGGCATATGACTTCCTCTCTTGAAAATAAACCTTCAAACAGATTGTTCTTGATATCCATATGAATGACAGTAGTATTCTAAAAGTAATATTTTGACTAGAACATGTAACACTAGAAGAGAAAAGATACCTTGACTTACTAGAGATGCACTAAAATTAAAACGAAGAAGAGCCCTACTATTGGACCGAATGGCCATTAAAAATAAGAATTCGAGTTCAGCTGTGAACGGAAGGGGTCTCAAGCCACGAATTATTTTCGCGCCATAAACGATGATGATATTTTGCTTTATGAAACATTAATAAACATTAATAGCTCTAAACTATGTAAATAACTCATTATTTTCTTGTCCTCTATTTATTTAAGACATCCGACTACGTTCGGAACCGGGATTTTAAAAAAGCGTATAAATGGATAATTTTCATGATATTTAGTGTCACTCAGATTAGAATGCATGCATAAAACTGTTTTAAGGACATTTTGACAAAAAAATTTATTTAAATATAATATTTTGGCAAAAAATTAACTTAGAATAATCTTTTTTTCCAAATGTTTTCTTTTTGTGAAAAATGGTCTTATTATAATAATATTTTGTCTGTATATAGCTCAGACCTCTCTACAGAGGCTCAACTAGAATTTTTGAAAAATTCACATTATTTTCAGAGTTACCACCGATTAAAGTAATTATTCGCGTTTTTTTTTCTTAAAATTGCTCCCCTCTGTTGTCGTTAAATATGAATAAACCCACTTCTAAGTTATATATTTCAAGCATTCTAGTTGAGCCTCTGAACAGAGCTCTGAGCTATATACACAGGCAAAATATTATTCTAATAAAAGCATTTTTCACAAAAGGAGAACATTTGGAAAAAAGATTATTCTAAGTTAATTTTATGCCAAAATGCTGTATTTAAATAATTGTTCTGTCAAAAATGTCCTTAAAATAATTTTATGCATGTATTACAATCTAAGTGACACTAAATATCATGAAAAGTATCCATTTATGCGCTTTTGAAAATCACGGTTCCGAACGTATTCGGATACCTTAATGTTAAAATAAATAGTAACATTTTAAACATTCTCATCTTAGGAAGACTACCATGATATTTGTCGTTCTGACTTTTACAGCCTCCTTTCACTCTAATGCATATTACTTACAGACATCTTCATTTTACAACTATCCTGAGAAAAGCATTTTTCATGTAGTACTATACTTTTTTGTGTTTTAAAATTCTTCAGTCTTTCCTGCAAAAAAAATTTAATGTTTCATTCTTCATATATAAATCAGTGATACAAAACTGATATTAAGCTGTGTCTATTAAAAAATGATATATCTATAAAATTCCTCTAAACATATGCTAATTCCGGTAAATACCTATTTAAACATACAAACTTCATTTCCTCTGAAAATATGTTCCTAATTTGGTACTTTTTCAAAGACATTAGGCAAAAGCAGCCTCTTAGAGATAGAATAAGATAAAAAGTCAAATAAAAAGACAATCGAAAAAAAAGTCATTTAACAAATACTCCTTTTTTTTCCTAAGGCATTTTTAAGCCCCTCAGAATATTTTAAAATTCAAGAAGGAAAAAAAAGATGAAGTATTTTATCTGAATTGTGTCCTTCCGTTTCTCCCTTTCCTTTTTGTGTGTGTTGAAAAAAGAAAAAAAATGCATTGCGATTCGCAGGAAACTAAAGCTTAGAGCTACATTTTGTATCCTCATCAACAATCTGTGGCAGCTTTATCCTTCCTGTTTTCTAAAAAACTGTTTCTGATCTCGTAGTATTGCACTCGATTGGAAAACTAAGTGGTTTCCCTTTCATATAAAAATCACCGAAGAAAAATGTTCAGAGCTCTTATAGTGTTCTAACTATTGATTTTGCACTTACTGAAAGTAAAAGGAAAAGATAGGGAAAAGTCTATGTTTTCCGGCAACTTACAGTAACCAAAATGATTAAATTAATATAAAATATCTAAATATATTTATTAAACACACACACATATTTTTCATAAACAGCAATTTTTAAATTCAAATTAACATATAATTTTTAAATCAATTGGGGAAGGGGGGTAGGAGAAACGCAATTCAAAAAAATTCAAAAATATAACGTGAGGGAATTTTTTAAAAGATAGACACGTTTTTGAATATACAGAAAAAAATATAATACGCTGTTTTTTTATTAATATTTTTCGAATGATTAAAAGAAAGACATTTTATCTTATAATATTTATTTGAAAATACACCTCTTTAATAATTATGAGAAGGCTCCATTAATATTCGTAGGGATTTGATGTTTTTCTTCAAAAGAGATAAATAGAAATCGAATATTGAAGGAATTTGAATAGATTTATCTATTCTTAAATAGTGTAAAAATATATGTAATATTATTTTAATCTTTAGTGAAATTCAACCCCGCATTATAGTAATAACCGTATTCTATTAAGTCTGAAATACACTGTTAAGAATAATATACCTCTATTTACATTAGTTTTAAGTTAATACGATGTTGTATATTTTTTATGTCTTAAGAAAATATAAGATTTTTCAATTTTTTTTAGAGTATAAAAATAAACAAATGATTAAAAAAATTTTATTAAGCGGTTACAGCTTGCAAAAGGTTAAAAATCAAAAAATACAAGCCGACAGTTATATATTAAATGACTAATTATAAATGCATGTTATCTTTTCTATTATTCGCAAATTTTCAAACTAGATTATCTATGGTGATGTAAATTTGATAATTACTTTCCTTCCTTGATATGTTTGTATAAGTTTTTGATTTCATTCCCCATAATATTTTAATCTTAAACTTTAATTGGTGTCTCATTTGTGTTATGCTGTTCTTTCAGGTTTATTATGCTTGTTTTCATCAAATTATTATACTCCGTATGTGAGCCCATTTTTCGGAATAAATGTCTAGAGATATATGATGCTGAGTATTAAATTGTTGTCTCAGTTCATCAATTCACTCTCACAATTGGGTTAGTTTACGAAAATAATTTCTGTCACTTAAATGAAATTTATGGTCCAAACTTGTGAGAAATAATAATTTTTGAAAACTATTCTTTTTAACTGAAGAGTTGTAAGAAAGTGTATTCACACACACAGTACAATAAATATTTTGTACCAAAAGGCAAGGTCAAGAAAAATGCAAAATTTCACTTCTTCAGCTTAGTTGGCTGTTCCCTACTGTTTAAAGTGTCTTTAAAGTTATATATAAGAATAAATATTTTAGACAGAAAATAAAAATTCACTGTGAAAATTCCCGCAATGCACAAAAATACAGAAATTTTGAAAGACTTTATAAGCTTTAAAACGCCTCGCCTTCTGAATTTCATTCCATTTTTCACGTGTAAGGAAAATGCATAATAAAATTTATTTTAATATTTTTAATCTTGTAATGAGTGAATGTCATTATTTTAACTGGAAAATATTCAGTATGAACACATTTAAAAAAAATAGAATATAGGCAATGCAATTTTCTCAGTTCTAAAAAAAATAACATTATTGTACTGTTTTTAAATATAGTCGGACCTCTATATAACGAAGTCCTCTAAATCTCCAGAATTAGTACGTTATATAGAAAATTCACTATACAGAGGTTTATCTTTCAATTTTCTTTATAAACCACATAAAAAATATTTTAAATTCAGAAACACTGAATATTAAAAAAGTAATTAGTCACACCTTTTTTGCAGGTTACTATATATTTATATATCTTACCTACCAAAAAAAAAAGAAAGAAACACTACAAAAAAAGTTCCTTGGTTCCTGTATCCACTTCCTGAAGAATTTTTTCTTTTCTTTGATGAGTGAGTGAGTGAATATTAAAGTCGCGCTGTTCAGCTACAAGAGGGCTTTTATCGACGGATCACGTAATTTTGAACCATGGTCAAGTGACGTGGACGACACCTGAACTGGCACCCCCTCTCCTAACTACCACACCAACGAGAGGACGTTTCAGCTCTCGACAGATTTAGCATGCATAGCTGCCCTACACGGTGGGTCTTTAGTAGTATTGGACTCAAACTCGTGACCTATATCACTCGGCTACCGCGATCTCTTGATATTCAAGCACTTACGTTTTGACATTTTCGAGCTACTAGAAATAAAGTTACTAGTACGGCTGATTAACACTACAAATGAACGGAGACCATTTAAAGGACATGGGGACGCAACTCTACTGAGGGTGAAAGGGGATATCGAAGCTGTTTCCAGTGAACTGGACAATGAGGGTTTAAGGTTGCACTTCTTAGATAAAACCCCCAGAATTCTATTGATCTCGGCGAGTTAAGCACTTAATAAAACCAGTTCAATATTTATGAGCACCATAAAATGTGTTAAGACTACACAGTACCCTAAAAATTTCATTTTTACCGAAAATTTTTTTTTTTCATGTTTTGGTGGCCCATTACATTGAGATGCTTGCCACGAATTTTCAGATCTGTTAACAAATTAGTTTTTGAGATATTTGAAGTTTTCTGAGCTATGGTTTTGCTTTCGGTTTCCTTTTAAAGCATTTTTTCACACTTAAGTGGAATTAATTAAAAATATTTTTTAGCTTTTAGTTTGAAATGGTTATTAATTCCAATTTTCATTACTAAAATCATTTCTGCTTGATTATGTTTTGAGTTTTTTTGAGTTTTCATAATTAATTATTAAAGATTAATTTCATGGCCAATTTTTGCTTTAAAAATAGTTTACATAACTTAAAAGCTTTATCATTAATTTTTTCCTGTAGAGAAAATGCCATGACAAGTGCGTTCTGGGTTTCTGTGAGAAACAGTATTTCGAAGAGATGGATTACTACTGAAACTGATGTATCTAAAAATCAGTCCTCAGCGGATTCTGCAAATACAAGTATTATGAATTCAAATGCTGCAGATATAACTGAACATTTCCTTGATGTACCAAACTACATTATACTAAACATATTGTAGTACTATAGTTTAGTAAAGAGTGTTTTTTTTTCAGGTATAGAAGTTTAAGTTGGCATTACTTTCCAAGATGGCGACCGATTTAACAGCTGTCAAGTGATTTATTCTCAGTTTGTTTGGTTTGGCAATTCATCATGAATAGACTCACGCCTGAACAACGCTTTTAGATTCGTCGAATGGGCCCAAAACGAGATTGCCGTTGTTCCCGATTTTCATAAGCGAATTTTGTTTAGCGGTGAAGCGCACTTCTGGTTGAATGGCTACGTCAACAAACAAAACTGCCGCATTTGGAGTGAAGCTAATCCACAAGTGAAAGTCGAAACACCGTTACATCCAGAAAAACTGACTGTTTGGTGCGCTTTATGGGCTGGTGGAATCCTTCTTAAAAAACAATGAAGGCCACAATGTTACAGTCAATGGTGATCGGTATAGAGCCATGATTACTAACTTTTTCACTCCTGAATTGAACAATCATGATGTCCAGGAGCTGTGGTTCCAACAAGAGGGCGCAACATGTCACACAGCTCGTGCCACAATCTATTTATTGAAAGACACGTTTGGTGACCACCTAATTTCACGTTTTGGACCTGTGAATCGGCCTCCAAGATCTTGTGATTTAACACCGCTAGTGTATTTTCTGTGGGGCTATGTAAAGTCATTGGTCTATGCGGATAAGCCACAAACGCTTGACCATTTGGAAGACAACATTCGGCGTGTTATTGCCGATATACGGCCACAAATGTTGGAAAAAGTCATCGAAAATTGGACGTCCAGATTGGACTACATCCGAGCCAGCCGGGGCAGTCATATACCAGAAATCATATTTAAAATGTAATGCCACAAGATTATCTTTTGAATAAAAAAAATCCATGTTAATCGAATAATACATCGTTGTTTTATTGCAATTTAAAGTTCTATACCTCTAAAAAAACACCCTTTATTTTAAAGTCGTACGACAAGAGCTAAAACTTCCTAAACTGCCCCAATTTAAAACTGAAAAAAATTAAACTTTATTAGCAAACCTGACTATTTTTAGCTTAAGTTAGTAGTAGTATTATTTTGTACATAAATGCTTCGTGTTTCAAAACTTTTGTGAAATATTAGGTTAAGATAAAGCTGAATAAACAAATGCTATCAATATTATGCAAAAATATATTTTGAATTAAAAATATAATTTTCAGTCATATTTACTAAAAATAATGTTTTAATGTAGAACATACATTGGAAAATAACAATAAAAAATTAGAGTTTTTCGGGCAATATAAGTTTTTGTTTTATGACTTTACAAACTTTAAATGCGTTTTTCTCAGACTTTTAATTTTGAAGGTATACGTGTTTTCTAATCCCTAAGGCTTTTTTCCTGTTCAAGATAGAGCCTTGAATTTTTCTGTATATACTCCCAAATGTATGTTCTATAAAAGTAAGTATTGATTTAGGGCTGAGAACTCTAGTTATTTTTCTAAAAAATGCTAAAGTTGATATTTTAAAAATTTTCGTTTTTCTAGAAAAATAATTATTAAAAATCAACAAGGGAATATATTTTCAAATCCATACTAAATATTGTTTGTAATAATCTAAGAATCATAAATAACTTAAAATTACTAAAAAAATTTAAAAATTGAGTATTTTATAAGAGTTTGAAGAAACTTCAAAAATTCCTAATTTTTTAAAATTGTAAAATAATGGCTGGCCAAACTGACTTTTTGCTTACAGAATCAGCTTAATAATATAATTTAAATATAAAACATCAATTATTTTTACTGTAATTGTCTCCAAAATTTTTTTTGAAAAAGGGTACCGTGTAGCCTTAAAAGAGAGAAGAGTTTGAAATTAGGGAGAAAATATTTGTATCCCTGAGAAAAAGTTCGTTATATAGAAAATGCACTTCGTTATTGGGAGGTTATTTTACAAAGAAAATCGTGAATTGTTCTTGGTTCGAGGGTAAAGTTCGTTATATAGAGGTTCGTAATATGAAGGTTCGACTCTATGTACTAAATGAAGAATTATATAAATGTTAAATAAAATAATTGTACACTATATAGTAATATTTTCTCATTAAACGGATATCTTGTTTTCGTTCTTAAAACTTATTATTCAGCAATACATATAAGACAAGACTGAATCATATATTATGGCAATATATTACAATTCTTTTTTTCTTTTTTATACACTTGAAATTGAAGTAGATTTAATCTATAACTTAATGTTGTTGTATGGGGTATTTTTTATTATAAAAACAAAGTTAGTTTCACATTCAAAAAGGAAACTAATATAAAAAATAATTCATACTCTTTATTGTTTTAAATCTTTTCTCACTGCTTAAAACACTTTTAAAACAATGACTAACTCAATTATAAAGACTTCTAGCCATGTGTCTTTTAAAATCCACAACATTTTTTTCTCTACACTCTCTTATAATTCTCACTGTGAAAATTTTTAAGGTACCTCACTCTCTGAAACAGTTTCTTAAGATTGCTTTATTTTAAAATCCGGTTATGCTTTTTTTTGGAGAAAAGTACCATATTTTTAATTCTTTTATCTTAAGAAAATAAACTTCTACTTAACCTCTTGGAAAAATTTACAGAAAATATAAGTAAAAGTTAACTTAAAACAACTTAAGAAGAATAAAAAAGTTATTATTGCCTTAGAAAAAGAAAACTAGTGATGAAATTAAAACACAAAGAATATTATACTTTTTTCCCCTTAAATGTATATTTAACTAAAAGAAAAAGTTTTTCTCTAATTCAAGCTAACTTTTTACTAATGTGAGAAACAAAGATGCAGACTTAATACTCAAAAACGTTTCTTTAGCAGTGTTTTTATTGTTAAAGGGAATTTTTGAGTATTAAATGCAATATTAAGTTGCATGAGTTGTTAAATGCAGTACTCAAGTATAATTTCTTTCTTTTTTTCATCGTTTTTAAACTTTTATTTAATCATATTATTCTTTTCATAACATATTTTATTTTATTTTACTTAGAAATTTCAGTTGGATTAAATAAATAACAGCAATTTAAAACACACATACACACACATATATATATATATATATATATAGTGATATAATATATATATATATATATATATATATATATATATATATATATATATATATATATCACGGCCTTTTTTAAATTACAATTCTTACTTTAATTTTAAGACATTTTTATTAATAAGCAGCACAAAAGTAATTTTACTTTATAAGTTAGAACTAAAAAAAAAAATATATTAGATTTTCTTCACTTTCATTCAAACAAATAACCTAAAACATTTAATAACATATTTACAACGCATTTGTCTCTTGTTAATATACAAGTTTTTAAGAAAATTATTAGTAGATTTCCTATATCAGAAATATTGAATACATTTTTAAACGAAAATAAATGTCTAACAATTCACAACATCAACTTCCAGCAATGGCTAGAGGTTTTGAAAGAAATTCTAAATAGTAAATTGCCCTTTATAATATCGTAATCTTCGTCTATGTATGGTTCCAATTCTTATTTTAAAAAAATGAATCTTATGAAATCGAAGGCATTCTTAAATATAAAATCGTTACAGGGAATGGCATGGAAATGTTGCGAATAAAATACAATCTATGTGTGCTATTACTTTTTATTATTTTATCAAAATTTAAAAATGCAAATTGATATTCTAATTCATACTTGAAAAATAATGATAATTAGAAAAAGTTAAACGTCGTTATTCAAACGATACATTAAAGAAATCTGAAAATTTTCCACGTAAAATATACCTATTATACAAAAATACACTGTATATAAGACAGAAAAACCATTGACACCGCAATAAATGTTTAATATCTTCTAAAATAAGTGATGTTGAATGTATGTCGTCATTAATTACCAGCTATATTTTGAAAATAACAGGAAAATGAATAAGGAAGGGATACCGGATGCACATTTTAACGCCATGTTCTAAGATATGCTTTAGGATGAACTCTCGAAAATGGTATCTGGAGCAGAGGACGTAACAGTGAATTACACCGAATATTCAAAGAGACAGATGTTCATTACATTAAAATAAGTCGTTTCAGTTTTACTGAGCATGTTATTCATATAAATGACAGTAAAATTCTTTTAAAATATATTTTATTAGAACATGTAACACCAGAAGAAAAGATCATGACTTCAATGGATAGATGCATTAGAGGAACGATACTCAACCTGCGGCTCACGGGCCGCATGTAGCCCACCGAGTCTTTTTAAGTGGCCCGGTCATGGCCCATTTCTCTGAGAAGTTCACTTATTTAAGAACATTGTATTAAAAATTTGGTTGTAAATTCTTTGTCAAGAAATGAAGTATAGGAATTTTGCTTTTTGCCAGCGCTGTCATACGGGTACGAATTGATATTCTTTTTCTATTTGGAACGGTTACGGTTAGTGACCGTAACCGTTTGACAATTTTATTGGTGGAACTAATTTTTTAAACTATTTTTCATACTTTGCGAACGAAAAATATTCGAAGAAAATATATGGTTTCAAGACAATTGGAAGTTTGAGACTCTTTGGTAGTGAAAAACAAACATGGATCAGTAATTGATTTGTCAGGAAGTGCCAACAAAAAAGAATCATTCAATGACACTTTTACTCGAAGATCTTTTTCAAGAGGTGATAAATAGGCTTTCTTGCATAATCTTTCCGACAGCAACGAAGAGTTTTGTCAGTGGCGATATCACAGTGGTAGCAAAGACATCTTATGAAGTTTGTGATATTATTGGTAATCTTATGAAACCGTTTACTGATGCAGAAATTGTGAAGGAGAGTTTCTTAAATGCTTCTAATTTCGTGTTAATAATAAAAATTTGAAAAACAAGCAGAAGTTATTATATTTTGATCAATTTTCCACATTTTAAATTTCCAATATTACCTTGGTCTTAATGCATTTATCACACCTCCTCACCCATTTATCCTCATGTTGCGGTCCATGTAAAATAACTAACATATGAATGCGGCTCGCGTGAAATAGCTGACATATGTATACGGCCCATCAGAAAAAAAGTTTAAGTACCCCTGCACTAGAGGATGATTTTCTGGCCCTTAAAACTAAAAATTTGAGTTGGGTTGCTGTCGAAAACTTCTGGTTCAAAAGGTCTTGTGGTCCATCCTTTGTTGTCGCGCCATGAATGATGATAATAATGATATTTTGCAAATTTTTAATTACACTCAGGAACATTGAAAATAGCGACCCAAGAAGGAAGCTAAGTACAATCACGAAACTTTGCAAATAAGTACAGCGCAATGTGATATGCAAATGATCCATGTTTTGCGCCAATACGCATACTCATACACGCCGAGGTGGCGCTACAATCAGGAAGAGGGTGCTATATAAGCCAGCCCAAATTCGAAGATTCATAAACATGACGATTACCCGCCGATTGTAGGAAGACTTTGGTAAGCGAAACATGCCAGGTCAACGTGCTAGAAGACATTTCTCACAGTCAAGCGAGTTTGAGAGGAGAGGCCTGATCATCGGGATGAAAACTGCAAGCTTGTTGACGTGCCGTGTTGCTGGCTAAGTGGATCGTTCGAAGTGTGCCGTTAGAAATTGTTGGGAGCAGTGGACACGAGAAGGTACCCACGTGCGGAAAACCGGGTCTGGAGCGACCAGGAAGACCACGAGGAGAGAGGATCGAAGGACTTGTGGACCCCACAGTGACTCGTTCAACGATACGAAAAGACGTAGACGTAGCAATTGTTCCACAAACAATTTCGAGACACCTTGCAGAAGCAAATCTTAAATCGAAGCGCCCTTTTCGTGCACTCCTTTAACACCGGAACATCGGCAACTGCGTCTACAGTGGTGCCAAGCCAGATCAATGTGGAATGTCACAGATTGCAAAATGTTGTGTTTAGTGATGAGTCCCGGTTTGTTTTGGAGACAGATGATAACCGTGTACGGGTGTTGAAGCGCCCTGGTGAACGGTACAATTCCCCCGCACTGTTCTACGTCACAATGCCCGCACAGCTGGTGTAATGGTCTGGGGGCCATAGCCTATGATAGCCGGTCCACTTTAAATGTGATGTGTGGAACCTTAACGGGCCAACGTTACGTTGATGATATTCTTCGACCCCATGTAGGACCTTTCCTAAATGGTCTCCCAGGGGCAATTTTCTAGCAAGATAATGCTCGTGCGCATACAGCAGGAGTTGTTCAAGACTTCCTACGTCATTTTCAGACTATTCCATGGCCGGACCACTTCCCCGATTTGTCCCCTGTAGAGCACGTGAGGGATCAGTTAAAACGGCAGATGCAATAGTACTCTGTACATGATTTAAAGTTGGTTGTTCAACATTTGTGGGCCCATCTGCCTCAGGACAACATAAGATGTGTCTAATCAACTGAATGCCGGACCGTGTGGCGGCATGTATTGCAGCTGGAGGGGGTCAACGCGCTATTGAAGTTTGCCGAGTATTTGTGTCATTGCCCACCCTGTATTCGTTTAATTGTCTTGTTTTTTAGATCAAGTGAATCTGTCATCTGTGTTATTATGTGTATTAAATTTCATTTCAATCCGATGCTTTCTTCTTGGGTCGCTATTTTCAATGTTCCTGAGTGTATTTTAATAAACTTATATTTTTCACCTCCAAATCGAGTAAAAATTCATTTTTTCTCTCTATTGTTTAATTTTTAAACTTTAAGCATACGAACTGATTCTTGTGAAAAAATTTATATTTACGAATGCGCAAAATGAATAACAACTTTATAGACATTATTTCATCCATAAAGACTTTCAATATATTTGTCGTACTTCCTTTGACAGCTTCCTTTCATTCCAATAATTATTGCTCTTGGCCATCTTCATTTAATATTAAAGAACTGGAAAACTACTGAAACATCTTACATAAATATTAAATTTCGTCTTTGCAATTCTTCTGTGTAACACATTTTGCATATAGTACTATACTTTTCTGTTTGAATTAGCATCTTAACATATTTGCCCGTGTCTGATGCGGGCGAAAGTTACAGGCAAATTTTTACATGCTCGTGTCTCAAGCGGAGAATTTTATATTTCACTTTATTTTATTTCTAATGCCCGTCTGAGATCCATTTTAGCGAAAATAGATATTCTAGATTCTAATTAAACTCTATATATTATTTAAACTTTATTAAACAGTATAAACTATTAATACTTTATTGAACTATATCTATATTTTCTTTTTCCATAAAAAAAACCCTTGATGTCTTTTAATCATTTTCCGCTATATAAAGAGCTTTAAGGAGTTAATCAGGTATTTCTACCAAAAAGAAAATAAAAAATAAAAATATGATTCATACTATATATCTAATACAGTGATACTAAACTGATATTTAAATTTGTCTATTAAAAAAATAGCATTTTAATGAAATATCTTTGAGTATTGGCTAAATATTGTTAATCCCTATTTAAACATTCGGACTTTATTTTCTCTTACAATGTGTTCCTAATTTGGTACATTCTCTTAGGCATTAAGCAAAACCAGTCTTTTATGGATTGAATAAGACAAAAAAAATAAAATAAAAGGACATTTGATGAATACGATTTAACACTCATTTTTTTCCTAAGGCGCTTTTAAGTCACTCAAAATATTTTAAAATTCAAGAGGGAAATATGATAAAATATTTTATCTGAAATATGTCCTTCTTTTTCTTCCTTTTCTTTTAATTCTGTTGTAATAGAAAAAAAATGTATTGTGATTGGCGGTAAAATAAGGCTTAGTACTACACTTTGTAGCATATATTTGTAACTATCTGTAGCAAATTTATCCTTCCTGTTTTCTAAAAAAAAGTTCCTGCACTCGTAGTTTTACATTTCATTGGAAAATTAAGTGGTTTCCGTTTTATACAAAAAGTATGGAAGAAACATGTTCTGAGTCCTTATAATGATCTGAAATTTGTTTTGTGCTTACTGAAAGCTGTAGAAAAAGATAAGATAAAATATGTGATTTAATTCAACTTACAGCAACTAAACTGATTTGAAATAACATAAAATACCTAAATATTTTTTTATGTATAGTTTTTTTTCATGAATAGAAAATTTAAAATTCGAATTAACGTACGATTTTTAAATCAATGGTCTTTAGGAAGCACGCAATTCTAAAACATTCAAAAATATAACAAGAGGGAATTTTCAGACAGATAGACTCGTTTTTGAATGTACGGGAAAAAATATAAATGAGCAGGTTTTTTGTTAAAAAAGATTAAAGGAAAGACATTCTATAATTTATGATTTTTATTTTAAACGTACACCTCTACAATCAATTATGAGAATGCTCCTTTAATATTCGTGTGGATATAATGTTTTTAATAAAATGAGATAAAGAGAATTCGTGTGTTGAAGAAATGAGAATTCATGTTGAACAATTGGTTTTCTGTTCTTAAATAGTGTAAAAAAATATGTAGCATTATTTTAATCGTTAATAGAATTCAAGCCAACATTATAGTAATAACTATATTCTATAATTAAATGTGAAATATACTGTTAAGAATAATATTACATTAGTTTCAGCTCCTATTATATTGTATTTTTATATCTAAAGAAGAGTTTTCAAGTATATTTTGAAAGATTAAGAAATAAAAAAAATAATTGTTTAAAAGATACAGTTATATTTTAACTGACTTATCAGCATTACGAAATTTTTTCTGTTATTCGTGAATTGCTTTCAATCAAACTAGATTTTTTAGATTCAGGGTCGAAAAATTAAATTTTTCAAATTAATTTTTAAATTGAAAAATTCATGTTGAACTAAAAAGTAGTTGCACATTCAAAGACGTCCAATACATTTTATGTATCAATTCAAAATATTGTTAATTGTGAAATGAAGAAAATACTATACGTTTCCATAATTTGGGAAAGCACTGTTCTATTTTACTTTGATACATCTTCTCACATCAGTATTAGATGATTAACGACATCACAATGAGTATACTAAGAAAAAGTAATCTACATTTTTTTACAAATATGCTGATTTAAAATTTTTCTCTCATTTTAAATTGTAACTAAATTCATTACAACTAAATACACATCTTTCATTTCACACACTCACGCTAATTAATTTCTACCTAACTTATAGAATCTTTTTCAGTTAAAATAATATATCATTCTCTCAGAACCGTCTGATACAGGGAAGTGTACCTCAGGGCTCCCATCTCGGTCCCTTTCAATATTTATGCAAATAGCATTATTATCACTACTAGCCCAATGTTCCGTATGTACGTCAATACCATTCACCCCGCTTAGAAACACTAAACTCGTTACATTCTTTCTAACAAGATACATGGTTGACCTTGAAGTCCGTCCTCCATACAGAAAATCGCTATCGTTGCTTCTAAAATCGAAGCAATTTTCTTCTTCAGATTCAAAAGTGTTCCTGAAATCCTACTCTAAAATAACTGAAATTCCCTTGTCTAAGCAATCAAGTATCCCAGATAAGAATCTCATTATTAATATCAAGTATTAATAAAAATCTCATTTTTATCAACACATCAAATATATTAGAATAAGTAATATGATATGGCACATTAATTATTTTCCTAACTATATCGAAAGTTTAAGGTATCCGACTACGTTCGGAACCGTGATTTTAAAAACGCGCATAAATGGGTAATTTTCATGATATTTAGTGTCACTTAGATTAGAATACATGTATAAAATTCTTTTAAGGACATTTTGACAAAAAAAATTTAACTGCATTATTTAGGCAAAAAATTAACTTAGAATAATCTTTCTTCAAAATGTTCTCCTTTTGTGAAAAATGCTTCTATTATAATAATATTTTGCCTGTATATCACTCAGACCTCTATACAGAGGCTCATGATTTTTGAAAAATTCACATTTTCAGAGTTACAACTAATTGAAATAATTATCGGCGTTTTTTTCTTAAAATTTCTCCCCTCTGTTGTTGTAAAACATGGATAAACTCTCTTCTAAGTTATCTATTTCAAAAATTCTTGTTGATCCTCTCTACAGACGTCTGATGCGAAATATTATTATAAGAGAAGGCGAATATTATTATAATGGAAGCATTTTTTACAGAAGGAAAATATTTTGAAAATGGGTCATTCTATGTTCATTTTTCGTCAAAATATTGTACTTAAATAATTTTTTTATTGTAATACTATTCTTAAACAATTTTATATACATTTTCTAATCTAAGTGACACTAAATATCATAAATATTATTAATTTATACGCTTTTGCAAAATGACGGTTCCGAACATAGTCGGATACCTTAAATTAAGAAAACATAATAAACTGCTTATCTCTACATACGAATCTTAAAATCTCTCTTGACCTGTGCCTACATAAACTGGGGACATGCAGCAAAGACCAGAATTAGTTTATTAGAGTAATCGGCAAATATTAAAAAATAAATTCTAAGCGATCGCGGGTACTTGAGAAATTCAGACCTCAGCAGAGCAAAATTCCAAACAAACATCAAACAGTACGTAAAAATGCTTTAAAATTCTTTGAAAATGTTGATGATTCAAATAACCCATCACTAATGAATATTCAAAAATTCATCCCAAATCTCAGATTCAACAGGCCAAGAAATAACTTGATCTCTCTCTCTCCACGCAGCTTTCCTACAAAAATTCTAAGTTTAACATTATTTTATTATTTTACTTATCTTAGAATTTACATCCATTTACTACAGCCTGACTCAGAACGAACTGCTGTCCAGCTTGGCTGTTAACTCAGCAGATATACTTGTACTCAGATAACCAATATCTTCCATCGGCTAATCAAATTGCTTTTCTCGCCCACTGAACTTAGTCATATTTCCAAAAAATATTTCTCACTTGGAACTTCAAATTTCTCGGCTGTAGACAAATTGTTTGAATTAGGCCCCACTCTCATAACTGATCTCTAAGCTGTTGCTTTCAGTAACTTTCTGAAAAGGTGTTTAATGCTAATTTATATTATTCCCCGCATAAAAGTATGTGTGTTTTTCATATAGAAAAATAAATCATCTTTCACATTCAATTTATATTTTAATACTAGGCAATGATAGAGCTTTCGCAAGTCATTCAAGCTGCACTGGGTATTTTGCCAAATGTCTTGTCAAATTTATTTAAAAAAATTAGGATTTTTGTCTCCATATTCCAAGATGAACAATAACTGTTGCATACTGATGTTGCATGTCCATTTCTATAACCAACTCAATATAAAATTAAACCTTTTTTAAATATGTTGTTTCTACCAGTATTGCGAATTGCAGACAATTAATTAGTTTTATCATCAAATTATTTTATGATAGTATAAATCCTTACTTCATCCGATTTTTATTTCTTTCACATCCTGTTTTTCCAGGAAAAAAAAGAAACCAAATTTGGGATTCCATTTTATGAATTTAATTCATCATTTAGCAGAGAGCACATTGGCTCTTCTTTTTGAATTAAGCAGAATCGAAGGATTTAATCAATAATAGCTTGAAAAATACAGACTACCCACAGAAGTTAATTAAAATGAAAGAAAAGGACACAAACCCACATATACTGCTAAGTATTTGCGGCTCTCTATTGTAATTTGGTTTCATAGAAAAAGTAATGATTTTTTAAAAACATTGAGAACGGCTGATTAAAGTTTTTTTAACATAATTGGTATAAATAAAAAAAATTGTCTCGTTTCTGATATTCAAAAGATTTATTTATATATATATATATATACATACAATATAAAGTTATAATTTTTTCCTTATTTAAATACTAACATTTCGAGTTTGGGAAATATGTGTGGGGATATAAATATTTTTTATTGTGAGCATTTTTTGTCTTTGAATACATATCCTAAAAAACTAGGCATTTGTATTTTTTAATGTGTTATTCTATTCTTTGAATGAGATCATTATCATTTATATATATTTTAGTTTTATACTATTTAATGGGATTCTAAAATATACAATTTATTTTCTTAATAGGCTTTAGAATTGGTAACAATAACAAATGGGTTTTTTCTTTCTTCATTAAAAGATATTTTTCTATTTTATAAAAGACTGCTGAGAGATTCCACTCGTAGCAAATTAAGTATTCAAAAAGGAAAAAACAGTGTAATTTTTTTCGAGATATGATGAATCAGAATTTTTTAGAAAATAGCAAGCACTCCTCTTGAATAAGAAATGCATGCTTCATTCATCAATGCCTAATTATTTTATATAAATAAATAATTTTTCTTACTCTTAAAAGACAATGAATGGGTACCTTACGAGCTAATTAAAAAAATAATGAATAACATATTCAGACTGCGCTGTAAGAAATAATAAATAATATGCATTCAAATTAAAATTTTATTTAAAATATAAAAAGTATCCAATTTATTCAGTTTAAATGTAATTGAAATGCACAAATTTTTTTTTATTATAGATTAATAAACTTATAAGGAGTTCTTTGAAAAAGCACAGTCTGATATAACACTTTTAAGTTTGATCTATTAAAAATATAGCATTCAAATTAAAAAATCTCAGAAACGTATTTCGAAACCAAAAAAAAAAAAAAAAAAAACTCACAGATTCTAATATTTATTTAATATACTTTGGAAGTTTTCTACTTGAAGAATTCTAACTGTTACAATTAATGATAAAAATAAATTTCTATGTACCTGGTATGTCAGTATTAAACTTTTTGTAAATCAAAGATCATATCAAATGCATGTTAAGCATATCTGATTATATACACTTTATGTAAGAAAAAGAAGATTCATGTAAGTGATTTTCCTATTAATCAACCCCGATAAAAGTGCAGCAAATTTTTAACATGCTAACTTCATGGTCAGCTCCGCTATTCAGCAAATAACTCAACAACAAAATGCTGTATAACAAAAACGGGCAGCTAAGGTTTTTTTCTAACTACGTTTTTTAGAATTATTTACTACGAACTGTGTGCAAATCCAGTATCTACTTTGATATATAAGTTACTTTATTCTCAAAGAACTGGAATTTGAAAGAAAAATTCATTTAAGTAGAGTTTACTTCCATGTGAAAAGTATCAATTTATTCATTCCAAGTACGTTCAGTAGAAATATCTGCTTACAAATATTTTTCATCAATCCCCACACACACACATAGAAATATATGAAATCCAATTCAATCAAAAGAAAAACAAAATAAAAAAACCCTTTTAAGTTCAGTATTAATTTATGTATGTGCAACTTGGTCCATGTCTCGAACGATAAGAATATGATAAGTATATATAAAAATAACTTAAGTTTTATTTTTGGAGGAATTCAGGAAAAAGAAACGTGGTGAAGAAGATAAAATTTCGAGCTCTACCAATCATATAAATAATCTGACATTGTTAACTTCATCAATAACCAACGAATTAAATGGGCAGGTCACGTTGTCAGAATGGACGAAGATCACACCACTAAAAAAGTCTTCAAATTCCAACCAATGGGCACACGAAGAAAGGGCAGGTTGAATCTTAGATGGATTGATGGCCTAGAATAAGATCTCCTTGTTTTGAGAACTAATAACTGGAGACCACTAGCAAGAAGAAGGCTGGCCTATAAAAGGCTTCTTGAGAAGGTCTAGACCCACCCTAAGCTATCGAGCCACTGAAGAAGGAAGAAAGAAACCACACTTGGAGAATTATTTTAACTGAATTTTTTATAGACCCGTTATTTACTGCATCATCTAGACTTGGTTCAAATAACATGGTGATATTTTTCGTTGTTGTTAAATGTAATTTTTCAATTTTATTAAAAGGTGGGCGACAAAGATAAGTCTTACTATTCTCTTTAAGTATAGCTCATAAAAGTTTGTTACAGAATCTATTACGAAATCTCTTTTTTAATTCCAGAAAATTCCTTAAGTATTTCACTGCAGAAATAATAATTCCTTTCTTACAAGCGAATTTATAATAAAATATTCAGTACAAAGTTATTAAAGAGAGAAATTCTGATGAAATTATTTGATTCATTTTTCAGAGTGAGAATATTTCAGTATTTTTTGAATTTCTATGTAATTTAATAACATCATAATAGCATTTTTTGTATTAACGTCTTTGTTTCATTAAATCAATAGCAAATTGTGTCAAGATTTGAAAAGGTATTATGAGTCATAGAAAAGATTAGTCTGGGTAACCTTTCCTTAATAACCTTTCAATGGGTCAATTATTTTTCAGATTAAGGGTTCTGGAATATACTCTCAAGGCTCACTTTGATAGTGAAAGACATGAAGCTAATTCAGTCAAAAACAGTATGTGTTATAATATCTTCCGAAAGGGTAAAGCTCAAAGAATTTATTGATCGATGGAATCTCTTAGTAAGGTGTTTGAATTCATTTTGCAAGGATATTCATATTCCTACTTAGTTAATTCCTCGTTAACTTTTGACATTCTTGAGAAGTTTAGAATAAGATCAAATGTTAGTTGTATCATATCGTTTGCTGCAATCTGGTTTAATTATTCAAGATATTTATTCAAAAATGCTCAATTTTTAAATTAACTATTGATTTTTCTTTTATAAAATTTCATGGCCACAAGTAGCCCACTTCATGGCCACATTATTTCTATTCAGTTGTTGGAACGAGTCTTGATGCCATTGAGAAGCGGCTAAGTAGAGCGTTTCATTAAATCTGTAGAGGCTCGATGTCCCAATAAAGACAAATGTGCCTCAAAATTACGAGGCCCATCATCAATGGTCTATTTGTAGTTTCAAAAGGTGCAGTTAATAAAAAGAAAATTTAAAAATTAAGTCAGCTGTGTAGTATTTTTTCAACTAATAAATGCTTTCACAATTTAGTCACAGGATTAAAATTGGAGTTCTTACAGACTTAACATTTTTTTTATATTTAATTTAAAATTACATTGGTTACTAATATTACTAAATTAGATTGTTTATTGCTCTGAAATATCACGTGACATTGCAATTTAAGAATATGATATGTGATAGCAATATATCATGTTTTTTTTTATCATTGAACTCAGCTAAATGTTATTAAATTACTCTATAAAAATACGGTTTAAATTCAAATATTATAATATTTTATATTTTTAAAAGAGATAAATTATTTTGGTGATATTTACAGCAATATTTGTAAATGTTTATTACAAAAATATTTACAATGGAATGACTCCCCTTTTTTCTCGCTCGAATTATTTAACGCTATACATCTTGTTTACTTACTAATCTATGTAAATAGGATTATAATTTAGATATATTTAATACCTTTATTGTGTGCTTATATCAGTGCTTCTCAAACTTTCTATACTTGCGACCCAATATTCAATTATAGTTTTCTTCGTGCCCCTATCCATGCAAATAATAATGTATTGAATTGCATAGTACGATACTTTGACGCTAAAGCTACTATACAGCATTAACAGATTAAGTACTTCCGGCGTATATAAACGTCGGACTCAGTCAGTGTGTAAATTTCCCGGGACGTATATATACGTCTTTCCGAAAAACGATCTTTTCTGTTCACTGCTATCTATAAAATTATTCCGAAGGATTTGGAAAGCAGTAAAATGAGCTTGACAGGGTTTGCGAAAGATATATTTATTTCAGAGGATTTTCTTATTTATTCCCTGACTCCTCCTCCCCCAATACTCTACATACGATTGTATACGTGCAAAATGGTGGCATTGGGGAGCAATCGCGAAACTTTTAATCGGCAGTTAAGAGATTAATTAGAAACCGTACAAATTATCAAGATTAGCGTTAATGTTCGCATATAATTTTCTATATTAGAAGTCTGTGGGGTCATTGGTAGTTATTAAACTTATTCTTAACTTAGAACTGTTAAATTAACTACAAAATGTATTGGGCAGTACTTATACATTTATAAGCATGTTGTTTATTTCTTTTTTTATGTCAGAATATATTTTGTTTACTTTAAATAAATTAATAACTTTTCTAAATAATCTTTTGTTTTTTCGACTTTTCAATATGCTGTCGCTACCCTCCTGAGGTTATCACATCCCCCCCTAGAAGGGTGCGCCCCACAGTTTGAGAAACGCTGGCTTATATGGATATCATTTTTGATGGAAAATATATAAAAGTAAAGCTAAATTTTGAAAATAATTCATGGGCAAACTTTATTATGTATTATTTCGTTTTGCACTCTTCAAATCTAATTCTTTTTTAAAAAAAATTTCATAAAACAAACATTTATGATGTTTCTGTTGTTTCTAATCCCTTGTTCGACAATCTATGTCCAGACTAACTCCATATATATAAGTATCTGTATAATTCCAAAATTCCAAGAATAAACGAGGCTTTAAGAACATCTCGTTCAAGTTAAAATTTAAGCACTGTAATATGTGTTCAGGTGATGTCTCAGCAGCATTTATAATTTTCTCTCTCAAAATTATAAAACGTATTAATAAAATTAAGTCAATAATAGTTACATAATTTTTGAACAATTGAAAATCTAAAATTACAAAAAATTATGCTAAAGAGAATTCATTCGAACTCTTTTCCTAATGCTTTAATTTCTCTCTCAGCTGAATTCCTTTTCTGGTGTAATTTCTTATTCAAATTCATTTACAATCTAAAAGTCTTGCCTACCTTTAGTTACGCTGCTTTCACGAGTGGTGTAATTTGAAAACTGATAATTCCGATGCATACATTTTTTTTCTTTTTTGAATTTATTATAAGTTATTTCATCAACTTTTCCTATCACGTACTGAAACTTTACACAGAACAAGTAATTAAATTCGTGATTCTTTAACTAAAATTTAAAGTCATCGTATGTGCAATGTTTTTGGATTTAGAAAAATAAAATAATTTAATCGGAAACTTTTCCCGAAAAAAAATGAATACCTAACTGAGATTAATTAGAAATGGAAAAGGAATTTTGTGTGCTGTACACGTACTTTAAAAAGAATATAATGCACTGTATTTTAGTGTTTTTATTCTTACAAAAGATGAGATGAAAAATAAGGCGATATTTTTAACAAGATCGAATAATTGATTAAAGTTGTAAATTTTTAAAGGTAAAGTTAAGATATTCGAAAAAAAATATTTCTTATATTAACGGGATTATGATGTACTAAGAATAATCTGGAAAGAGCAAAATATATTCTTAAACTAAATGGGATAACTTTTAATACAATTTTTTTTTAAATATGTAGAACTTATTATTATTTTTTGTGCTCGGGTTCCCTTTTTTCAATAAATGATTCAATCACAACTTTACGTTTAAATTTCTCATTATAGAAAAAAAATAGACTAAGTTTTATTTGTAATAAAGAAAAATAATAATATATTAGTCATAATAATGCAGCCAAATAGTTGCATTAAGAAGAACTTTTAGCGAGAGTATTTGAAAAAAAGAACTTATGATACTATATATTTTTAACAATATCACAATATATGTTTTTATTACCTTTTTGTAAATATATGCAACGTTTAATTAACAAAATTTTCACAAAAGAAATTCTGCTGATGTTGCTAATGTCATCTGACTGACGGTGTCAGATCGAGGCCTAAGAAATTCGTCTCGGCAAGGCACTAGTTTTACGTCGTCTTGCCGTAGCTTTAAGCATCATACAGGTGACAGCACGATTCGGCTCAGTTCCACCCCGATTTCGCGGTAGAACTGGGAGTGGTCAGGAGCCTCCCACCTTTGTACTTTTCTGTCAGTCTCACGAGAGGACTTGGGGCTCGACGACTGCATCCATGCCTTCTCCGGGGTTCGAACCCAGGCTGAATGGCAAAAAAGTCAGCATCACTACGTACTATACTGAATGGGTGAATGGAAATCATTTTGCTACGTAAAGTATTTAAAACATTAAGTAACAAACAGTAATAAAAGTAATAATCATTTCCTTCTTTGGGTCTTTTTCTTCATACATATGGTATACATACCTTATTTTAAACACTTTTCACATACTTCTTATAAAATTTTAGAAAAAAAATTTGAAACTATATATTTTAGTACAAAATATTTTAAAGCATAATGAATCATATGAAATTGTTAAAGGTATCGCATAAATTAGACAAAAATGCTTAAAAACTGCCGAACATACTCTAAAATGAAATAATGTACAAATGGTATAGTGCTTATAATTTCTTGGGCGATCCAGAAAGTAAGTTTCGTTTAGCATTTTCACCGCAGAACAACCGTGTTTATCCATTCGAGCATGCGCATACTTCCTGCTGAGTGACTGGCAAGCGAGGAAAAGCATTTTCAGGTCGGTGACTTTAAAGACATTTGTTTGATGAAAGTTTAAAATACTTGAAACACTCGAGCATTTGCCACACCTTAAAGTCGGTCATTCAGTTTTCTTCAATGCGGGAACACCAGCTTTTGAAATTCACAAAAGAATTTGGAAAGTGAAACGGAGTAGTGCGAAGAGTGATTCTATTGTCAAAAGGTGAGTGCAGCAACTCAAAGGAAGTGAAAATATGTACGATAAAGAATAAGTTTTTGACCACTCCCCCTACAGACAATCTCGAATTAAGTGATTCTCATTCGTTCATGAACCTAAGTCCTTTCTTGTTGGTAAACAGTTCTGTGACGAGGACAATGTCGTATTCATTACCACTAGGGATTGCAATACCAGTATACCGGGATACCAAATACCGATATTTTGAGCCATTCGTACAGTTTCATAATACCAGTATTCGCCAGTTTAAATACAGTTTTTTCGGTATTTACTAGAAATTTTTTTAAATTGTCTCCACTATATGTTCTGGGATTGCCAACATGGCAAAATAGTATACGTTTTTGCTTTTATGTCTCCCTAACGAGCAAAATTAATTAGACTATGAATATAAAGTTGCATCATACAATCAAGAGAAGTGATAAAATATGCGAATCATTCAAGGAGGCGGGCCAAAACTATCATATTACAGTTCAGAGCGATACTGCACATGCGCAGGCTTCGTAATCTGACATTTGTATCTGTGAAAACAAGATTATAGTTGTGAAGAGTGTAATATACAGTGTGCCACAAAAGTGTTCATACCAAATTACCTAACTCTTATATATAGGCCCATTTACACCCCCACGCCAGAACACTTCTACCTCCAGGTTTTATTGATCCAACTAGATTCTTGCAATTTAGTTTCAGAAAATTCAAAAGTGACAGCAAATTGATTGGAATGGCAGACAGTTCAACAATTTTAGTTCCGATTAACCTATAATAGCTTGTAAATGAAAAAATAAGGAGTTTAATCCCATGAATTTATGTGGAACAAGAACTCCTTCACTTCCATGCTGAAGTATGAAAGAGAAGGAGTTCTGGCGTGGGGGTGTAAATGGGACTCAGAATTTGGTAATTTGGTATTTTTTATGGTATTATGAATCATGAGCTCTATTTAATTATTTTAAAGAAAAATTTTAAATTATCCGCCCGAAATTTGGATATTGGAGACTACTTAATTATTTAACAGGGTAATGACAAGTGCACTGCTCTCATTGTAAACCACTGGTGTCTCTATAACTGTTCCCAAATTCCGAAAACACCTTTCAACTATTTTATTTAGCCCAGTAGAACATATTTGGGGAGAATTTGATTCTAAAAAAGAAGGACATATAAACACATAATATGAAGTAAAAACTAATCACAGAAGCATGGTGGAAAATCTATGCAGAAATTACGAAAAATTGATTAAATCTATACCAAGACCCTTAAAAGTTGTTGTGGATACTAAAAGATATCCTACTAAGTACTAAATTAAGAAAGAAATACAATATTTAAAGCTAAGTTGAGATTTTTGTTAAGTGTACGAAGACTTTTGTGGCATAATTTTTAGTAGCTTTTTGATAATTATTTTTTTTATAAAAATAGTTATACAATTTTTTAAAAATTAATTATGCTATTTTATTAAGAATAGGTTGCAGATACCATAAAAAAATTACATTTACAATATATTAATTTTTATTAGTCGGAAACATTAAATTTTATAGGAAATTGCAAATGTATGAACACTTTTGTGGCCCACTGTATATATTTCGATATTTTTTAAATTGGTGAATCTGTTATTCACATTGTATTTGCATGTCATAAAGAACAATTGATGCTTTATGTTTTTATGTTCACATTTCAGAAATTTGTAATAGTACCACAGACTGAACTTTTTTTTTTTTGGTAATTTAAATAAATAACATGTTCACATTTACTTTTTTATGATTTTTATGTACTGCTATAATTTATAAGATACACAATTTGTTTTTGTTCTTTTTTGCGATAATTACACTCTAATAAAACTGGCAAATAAAACAAAGAAAAACCCCTATGTTTTCTTTCTTTTTCTAAATTTCTACTACCGGTATTAAAACCGGAATTCCGGTATTGAAATTTAAAAAATACCGAGTGCCGGTGTTGATTTTTTGGTCCAAAATTGCATTTTCTAGGTACCACCCAATCGTAGCAATTACGGGCAGTATCCAAATAGTCAAATCCACTACGATAAAAGTGTAAGCAATGGCGAACTGTATGTCGAAGGATAGTCTGACCATTGCAGTTTATTACTTAATAACAATTAGCAGCAAATGATTGGTAGTTGAATTTTTGTTGTTGCTAAACGGAACTTACTGTCTTAATTACCTACGCAGAATAATTAATACCACTCATCCTGTATAGTGGTTAATGATACTGGCAGCTGTGCCGTAGGGTATAGGTTCGATTTTCGGAGAAAGCAGGAATGTTTGTAAATATATGGGTGCCTTTGTGGCATGGGAAAATTCTAAGTAGCCGTCGAGCCTCGAGTCCTCTCGTGAGGTTGGTGGTGGGAGCTTTTGATCTCTTTTCTCAAACTTTCAGTACTGGCGACCCAATTTTCAATCATAATTTTTTGCCGCGCCCCTTGTACAACAATAATGTATTTACTGCAATAAAAATTCACTTTGACGCTAAAGCTACAATGCGATCTCAATTATAAACTGTATAAGTATTAAATTTTGTATGTTACTTTTAAGTAATATATATTTTAAGAAAATTACTTAAAATATATATATACTTACTTATTATTATGTTATTTTCCTTTCTCAAATTTTTAAATTGGAACAGATCGCAAAATGATATATTTAATTAAAGATTTATTTCCTTCAGCATCCATTTCTCAAAGTACAAATATCATTAGAAAAATAGTCTAGTCTATGTTGCTTTCTATCATATCCATCATCATCTGGCATTATCGGGTACGTTTGAGTGAGTCTGGGTAACCTATCGAACGTCTGCGCAAAACATGTAGAAATGTTTTCCTCGTACAATTCCAGTCAGTTTTCGTCGACTCGATACTTCTATAGCTACCGAATCTAGCTTGAATGTACATTTTTTAATTTGCACGTTAATTTTAATTCACGGTAATTAAGTATTTACGGCAGTTGGTTGAAACAAAATCATACATATATTTTTAAGTCGTAAACAAACATCCGACGATAATAAAGGATCAACAAGTACACAGACGAGCATGGTTCCGAAAATTAAATCAAGGAAATATTCTCAAAAATACATAAATTTTGCCACTACTGAAGTAAATGATGGAGGAAAATGTCCCAGCTCGTTACGTGTTAAAACTTACATATCCGAAGAACAACATGTGAAAGTTGTTTTTAAAACCATGTAAAATCATTTAGCCATGTTGGCAAAGAATTTTAAAAAGTATTTTCTGGATGAAGACAACTTGGTAGCAAGTTACGAGTGGATTAATCATCTATTTCAAGATACTCCAGAAGGGCTCTCAACTTCCGAAGAAGAAATCTTTATAGATTTCACATCCAGTGAAAAAAATTAAAAGGGGCAATTTTGTAATAAATCCCTCTTTGAATTTTGGGTAGAGGTGGATGATGAATTTTCTGCACTGAAAACAAAAGCACTTCGTATACTATTACCATTTTCAACATCCTATCTTTGTTAAACCGGATTTTCTGCGATGGCTGCTTTGAAGACAAAATTTAGATCTCAGCTAAATATAGAAAAATAACTCTGAGTGTCAATTTCTGATATTAAACCTTCCTTTGAAAAACTTTGCTCTACAAAGCAAGCCCATGGAAGTCACTAATATTTATTAAACTTCTTAATTTAGTATTAAGAAATTTTTTGTAAAATAAATTCTTCAGTACTGATACATTAAACGTATACTGGCTGAAACACCGGCTCTTCACACGAGTTCATTTTTTAAAAAAATAAAACATTATTCTTGATATAATAGCTGAACTGTAAGGAGAGTAAAACTGCGTGCACGACATTGTATTCAAAAAATGTAACATGTTTTTTATAGATAAATGCTATAATTGAAAATAACTGTTTAAAAGAACTGTAATTTTAAACCTCACAAAATTAGCATTTAGAATTAATGTTAAATAATGAAAAGAATATAAAATTCCGATGAATAATAATTGTGTTACTTTTTAATATTTAAAGTAGAAATACTTCAAAATGTTTTAACCCGGGAGCAAGCGCACACTTGATGCTAACTGTAATAGTAGTGCGGGGGACTCAGTCACCCCAATCATTTGTTTATAATTATTTTTACTGCACACGATACAAATCGGAATTCCAGTGAATAATTTAATTAAGAGAAGGTATACTTATCGGCTTTCAAGGACTATTTAATTTTTCTTTGATGATTTGAGAAAAAAAAAATCCAATAAAACTAAACTAAAATGATTCAAAAGTGCAAGACCATAATAAAGGACGCAAATCAGACACTTTTCACTAATATTACAGAAATGTTATTTGCTGGCAAAGCTGTCATATTTTGTCATTCTTTAGAACTAATGTAGAACTAACCATACCAGTAAGTTTGAAGGTCAATCAAATGATCAGCAAATGTATTATGCTGCCTGGCTGAAAAGGGAATCATGTCTTCCTTTTCTTTCTACAGCTAATGTACAGTATTTCAATAATAATTACAGTGATGAATTGTTTATCTTCTTAGAATTTTTCTCAGGGTCTGGATTTCGTTTTTCTTTTAACAAGTAATATTTTATGTTAAAACGTAATAAAAAAAAATCTCTCATTGAGGAAATACACCAAATTAAACAAAATGTTTTTTTTTGTCTTCTTTAATTTGGTTTCGGGATCAAATATAGCTATTTGATGAAGGAAAAACGCCAGATGATAAACATAAATTATTTCAGTGTTGTTGTGTATTTTTTTATTATGGAAGAAAGTATTTTGTTTTACTTCTTTCCGGTTATTTTTTTAAATCTTTAAATTTTCGATATGCTCGCGCCCCCCTTGTAGGGTTATCGCGCCCCCCAAGGGGGGCGCGCCCCACACTTTGAGAAACACTGCTCTAGGGTGTTCACCCTCAGTGGCGTAACGGAGAACATTTGCCCCCCCTGCAAAGTCAGGTTTTGGGCCCCCACGTTGAATTTTACAAAGGGTAGGCACTTGCGTCAGTCAGGCTTTGGGCCCCTTAGAACCCTGTGCCCCCGCGATGCGGGGGTTGCGGGGATGTATGTTACGCCACTGTTCACCCTCAAAATTGGGGTGGAACCAAACCAAATCGTATTGTTACCTGTATGATGCTTGAAGCTACCGTAATGACAAGAATACATCGAGCCCTTTGCCACATTGAATTTCGAGAACCTCTATCCCCCCCCTCCTCCCATCAGACAGGTAGCATTAGCAACAACAACGGAATAATTTTTTTTTAGTTAATAATGCCCTCTTGAGGCCCAATAGATCAAAATTTACTCTGAGAGTTTTCAACTGCAGATGAGTGGTATTAAGTAAAATCAATCAAATTAAGTAATCACAGTCAATTTTTTCTCTTTTTTAATATTTCAAGAAAAATATAGTAGTAAACTAAAATTGTAAAAAGTGACAATAGCAGAAAACAGATCACAATCGAAAATCAAGATTACAAAGATAAGCGCTTGATTTAAAAACAATAAAATAGTCCAGTAATAAAAAATAATTATAAATAGATAAATTATGAATATGCATTTCTTATCTCTCTCTCTCTCTCTCTCTCTCTCTGTATATATATATATATATATATATATATATATATATATATATATATATATATATTATATATATTGCCGCATATATATATATATATATTGCCGCACGCATAATTTGCTACAAGTCCCGATAGCCGAGTTGGCAGAGCGTTGGACTGAACTAAACTTGTCACGGAGTTCGAAAGAAGTATACAGTTCAATTAAACAAACAATTAGATTTATTCTAACGCTGGGAGCTCGATACAACACTGGACTGAGAACATCCCCAACTGGCGATGAACTCTGCTTTTATACACTTCGGAATATTCGAGAAATACCCAGTATGCACTCTAAAGAATGATCTGGATTCATCTAGAACCTAGAGAAACAATACATTAAAAACGAGAACAAAATTCCAGTCTTTGGATAAATCTGCCGGGGCCGGGATTCGGACCTGAGGAAGTTCAGTCCAACGCTCTGCCAACTCGGCTATCGGGACTTGTAGCAAATTATGCGTGCGGCAATATATATATATATATATATATATATATATATATATATATATATATATATATATAGGCCCTATCATGATATATACAGAGCTTAACATTGTCTATTATAGGCATCACTGGTAAAACATTACATGTCAGTAAAATCTAAAATCATGATATATTTACTATCATATTTTTTATATTATTTTATTTTTCAAAATTATTTTTAATATTCTGCTTATTAAAACATACAGATATATTTCAGGGATTTTGTGCGAACTAAGATATAAGCTGTTATTAATAAATCAATTCAAAACCATTGCGATAGAGTTACTCAAGCAGTCGTTGATTTTTAAATTCCGTTCCCTTGGTTTCATAAGTAATTGAAAACCACTCTCATGCAGAAAAGAGGATTCCCATCTTTTGATGTTTTATTCTCTTCCTATTAAATTAAAACTCATATATATGAATCTAATTTGATTTCAAAAGTAAGCGTTCAAACGTGTGAAATTGATTTCAATCGAGGGAAAATTTTAATTGGAATAATAAATTCTCTGGTGATTGCATTTTCCTTTTTTAAAAAAGATTAATATTCCCTTTCTTTCATCTTCTTTTAAGCCTCAATTTTATTGTATTAAATATTTTCTTGTTCATTTTTCTCTTCTTTCTTTTTCACGTTTTGGTTTTACTTGAAAAGATATTTTAACGCGTTAATTAAAATATTTACTTCGCTGAATAACCTTAGCAAATGAGAAATAATTTAATACCTCCTATTCGTTTCTTGAAAGTCAATATCTTTTCATGCATTATTTTTTAAATTATTATACAAAGTAATGCATTTTTGCTATACTTTCGTTCAAGGAACTATGCTTCAAATATTAATTTAATATGCTGAGTTTGTATTTAAATATATTCGTATTAAATATGCATATTCACTGGTGTGCAAAATTTAAGCAACAAGTGGGTTTATTGGCATAACTTCACGAAAAACCATCTGAGAGACATGAAATTCAGAAATGAGGGAGAGTATTATGTACGTAAAGGATGACGAAAGCATCGGCGTTGAAAAAGGAATACAATGCATACGGTATGGAATCAAACAAAAACAAGCTTTATTGAACGCATAGTATCGTGACTCATGATGGTCTATCCAACAGGAAGAACAACAAGCATATGTTCTTTGTATGGTATATGCCCTCCCCTTACTGCAATGGTTGCTTCACACCGTCTCCGCATACTCAGAACCAGCTGGTGCAACATTTCTTGCGGTAGGAGTGCCCATTCTTCAATCAGCATCTGTTTGAGTTGTTGGGTGTTCTCCGGATAATGTAAGCGTGCTGTAATACGTCTCCCCAAAGCATCCCACATGTTCGATGGGATTTAAATCTGGGGAGTACGCTGGCTAATCCATTCCAGTGATATCTTCACTTTCCAGCAACTCCTCAACAGCAAGAGTCTGATGCGACCGTGCATTGTCATCCATAAAAATGAAGTCTGGGCCAATGGCACCTCGGAACAGATGCGCATGGGGGAGAAGTACCTCCTCACAATAGCGATCCCCGATTACAGACCCTCTATCGAAAATGTGGAGCTCAGTTCGCCCGTTCAGCATAATGCCTCTCCAGACAAGAACTCCAGGACCATCGTAATGGTGTCTTCTTTGATGTTACTCTGGTATAAAACCGTGTCCCGATCTCTCTCGAAATCAAAACGCGTTGAGAATCGCTTCTGGTACTGAATCGACTCTCATCCGTAAAGAGGACACGACTCCATTGACAGTTGTCCAGTTTTTGTGCTCTCTACCACTGTAAACGGTGGCGTCGCTGGTCAACTTTCAACGGGAGGCAGCGTTCAGGACGGCGGGCGAATAGGCCCCCTTTTGTGAAGGCGTCTGGCCACAGTAAAGCGCGATACTTGTCGCCCCGTTGCTGTAGAGAGTTGCTGAGCAATGACGCTTGCTGACTGCCGTCGGCCACTTTTCGCCTGCAAGATGATATATCGGTCATCCCCTGCAGTTGTCGTCCTCGGGCGACCACCAACAACCTTTCTAACAGCTGTAGCTGTAGTTTGGAACGCTTTCCAAGAGCGCGAAACGACACTTTTGTTGATTCCGGACTCTGCAGCTACGCTGGTGACGGTACGCCCCTCCTCCAGCTTTCCGATCATTCTTCCACGTGTGAAGTCGTCCAGGTGATTTCTTCTAGCCATATTTCACGAACTGACTCACTGGCACTTGCAGCGAATATGTTGAATTGCGTCTGCGTCCTTTATTTTATTTTACTGTTGAACAGCACGCGCCGACATCACGCGCTTTGCGTACGCTCACGTCGCTTCTGACGTTTTGTTCCTGATATTTGCATACGCATGACGTTTCTACTGACTTACGTGTTCACTGTACTGATCTCCAGACCTCCTGTTCTGCAATTTCATGGTTATCTGCTTAATTTTTACATTGTTACTTAAGTTTTGCACACCACTGTAGTAAAATACATAAAGTTGATGAAATTATTAAATTTTACATTATTATTTATATTTAAAATCCCATTAAGGTATTTCTTCAATAAATGAAGATAAATTGTTAAATCGTACAATTTTTAATTAAAAGCATTTACATTCTAACAAATAGAATTAAGCAATTTGAAAAATTTAAAAATTACAAATCGGAAAATTTAAGATATTTTGCAATTTTATTCAAAATATAAAAAAGAAATAAGAAAGTTACACACAGAAATTACACATATATTCAAAACAAAATCTGATTGAATCAAAATATAATAAAATATTTTAGGAGTCGAAATATTAAAAAAGCTATGCTTATAAAGTCCAGCGCTTCTTAGGAAATTATGTTTCATCTACTTAATAACCTATGTAGGAACAGAAAAAAATTTCAAAGTATCTAAACTATTATACAGAATGCAGAATACCAAAATTACGAAATTTTTACAGTATGTGGTAAAAATGCTTCCGAAACGTTCTTTGTGATATAATAAGGAATTATAGGATTCTGAATTTTTATTTTTGGAAGACAGCAGGGGAAATCCAAATCAAAATTTGACACTTCGAAAAAAAGGGGAGCATCTCATTTCAATACTACACGAACTTTTCATTCATCCATATTTTGATACATTAGGGTGGACATCAAGAAAGGTTTTTGCTATATTATCACACAGAAAATAATTGTGTGTGGCTGAACAGTACTACGTTAAACAACTGGTCAGAATGATAATATATGTCTTACAATTCGTTATAAGGCTGTCTTCAAGTATTGTTAAAGGATAGAACGAAATATCCAAAAACATCTTCAGACAAAAAGTACTTCATTCTTAATTTACTATCCGGCAAAGGGCTATATGTTTTATTATGCCCCTCAGTTGTATCTCAGTTGTGAGTTTCGTCTTTTCTGTTATAAAATTGTTTCCATATTTCATCTGTTGATAACATAGAATTTCAAATACAAAGAAGATTTAAAGGATAAAATGTATCAAATTTCGCTATACCTAAAGGTATTAAATAAATACATCGATTGCAATAAAATTAAATTTTTCGAATATTATTTCTACTATTCGTATGAAACAATCTTTTTCTTAGATATTGCTGATGACTTCCATAATTTAGAATAAGTGATGATGTTGTTTTAATATGTATTGAAGATGTCATTTAGAATTTTTTACTGCTGCTTCGAAATGTAGGAAACTTTTGTTAGGGAGGACACGAAATGAAATTTTGAAAGTCAAGATATCTAGAAGTGATATCCGTTTGAAAGGACACAAGGGCTGCCTCTGATTTTCCTCGCAAGGTTAAAAGTTTTTCAATACTTACCAATTATTATACAGATGTCACTTAAGCATAAGAAAAGCTATGTTTAGTCGTTTATTTTTTTATTGCTATATTTTTCAACATCAAAAAACAATCCCATTAGTACCTCAATAATGATATCAGAAATCATATTTTTACAGCTTTCTTTTTAATAGAAATTCACAAAGAGTCAAGTCCTAATATTGTAAAACCCCTCGTTAATCTCCAGAACAATCGCTTTTGCAGCATGGACAGCACCGGACGGCATAAGAGTAAGTTATTTGTGGAATTTTTTTCACATTCAATAGCAGCGGTAAAGTCCTTGGCGGAGTCTATACTGCGAATGTGGCGATTGAAATGAGCCAAAGGCTCTCTGGTAAATACTGAGGACAGAGGAGTACTTGAAGATCTCTCTCTCTCTCTCTCTCTTAACCAAGTTCTTCTAACCAGTTCCAAACAATTTATCATGTATATAACTTGATAATGGCCTGTTGAAAGATTTATCCATTTGAGGAAATCCACTCAACTGTTTGAATGTAAGTTTTTAACAACAATAGATACGTTATCTAAACAGATGAATGTATGTACCTGTACAGGTAAGAAAGAACCCTGGCAATGCCATGAAAACATTTCAATCACCATAATATTTACATCATCATATTATATCTTCCAGCAGTAATTGTGTGAAGATCCCCTTGGATCTCACTTTGAGAACGAGAATGATTTTGAGTTAAAGAAGAACCAGTAGCCATTTTAATGAATAACTTTCTTTATTTGGTTATCTTTCCCAAATAGAATCAAAGACTCTTTTAATAACAAATAATTTAAAATAGATATATGAGGTTTAAAAGGGGCTTTCCTTTATATTAACTTAAATATTTAATGATCCAATTAATTAACAATTAGAATATTGATCACGCAGAGATTACCGCAATAAGAGATCCCAGAATTATATTCAATAATATTCCTATTGAACACTTAATTTTAATCTCACTCCTAATATAAAGCTTTAATGATACTTTAATTATAAATCAATATTTACCACACTGAATCTCAACTCTTCCTGAGATTAATTTATCCACCTAGAAATCTTCAATAATAAATCTCTAACTTCACTATTATATCTTCCTGCTTCAATCTCTCTCTCCTACTGCTTTTTACTTTACTATTCCGTTTGACTTAAATACTTTATCTAATCTGCATATCATAAGGAATCCCTGTCCTCTTTTTGGAGCTGACTAGAAATAGGTAGGGAATTAAATTTCCCTAAAAAAGACGTCTCAGAAGGTTAGTGATAAAGTACCGTATAGATTTGTCACAATTACAGTGTGTTTGTTTCGGACGTTTCGTATGAGTCACTCGCGTACCCATCTAAACCTTTAAGCATAAATGGGATTCATCGTGAAAAAACCATTTTGAAGACGTTTCTACCGATTTTACTTCCATCACGACTACAATGACCATCCGTCTGCTTCAGAGTTCCATACAAAACAAGGGTCCATTGTATTGTCGTCTAAGATACAAATCTATAAGCCCCTAATTCATTTTAGACGCTAGTTTTTAAACTATATCATGCCAATCGGTCTCCAAACACTGTTGCAACTGACTTTCAAAAGACATGTTAGATATTTTCCAAGCAGTTTATTTTCAATGTTTGCATTCTCATCACAGCAACAATCGAATATTTCACAAACTGCATGGTTTCGCAACACTGCCTCTCTTGGCAAGAAAGCCAAAGTACATTATGTCTTGAAATTCATAATAATCGTAAATTTTACCCATCTAAGCTTTGATAATACTTTTCAATACAATAATAATACTTCGTACCCAAATTTATACTTACCATACTGATTAGGGCCACGGACTTGCGGCCAGCGTGTCCTGAGATGGATCCAAGAGCCGCTGAAGACCTACTGTGTAGGGGCCGATGCACATTAAATGTGTTGAACCGCAAACATCCTCCCGTTATTGTGGAGTGGTAGTTAAGAGAAGAGACACCAACTCAGGTGTCGTCCTCATTATTTGACCATGGTTCAAAGTTACGATGTCCGTCACCAAAAGCCCTCGAGTAGCTGAATTGTGCGGCGTTAATATTCATTCACTCAACATTTCTTTAATTTTGAATTTTCTACGTATGAAGTTGGGAGTAGTCATACTAATATGAATCGACCCTGTAACTTGAATGAATTTTTGTATTTTTGTTTTCAAATGCCTTTCAGTTTGTGAGATATTTGCCCGTGGGTGATACCTTACTCTTAAGTTATATTCGTAACCTAGAGGTGTGGGAGTGAATGAAGAACCAGGCGTTGCCATGATCTTAAAATGCTTTATTAAGATCTTAACTTAAACACTAACAATGATAATATTTATAGTACAACTTAGCGGATCTGAGGTGAGAAAACATACAATACGTATTACCAAATAAGCGCGACTTTAATCACTTTCTTCCTGCCTATTCCTAATCACAACTTATACACAGTTCTAATACATAACAGAACTATCCTACCTTAATATCTTGTTGAACCGCAATCCTCTCGGATCCTAAATATCTTCTGTTTATCTTGCGTGGAATAGTATCCACCTTGACTTGAACGCTATATCACTGATAGCTTCACACTCAATGACGGTTTTCTTCTCTTACTTTAGTTCACGCACTTAAACTCAGACTAGCATAATCACTTCCCAATAGGTCATACGCTTACGTTAAACTTCTGCTATTTAAAAGGTTTCTAATTTGCATATTCACTCTTCGCTTCTAGATTTGGTTGGAAAGAGTTTGCCTTTTTCGTCCCCAAAGAACCCAAGTGGAGTTTTTGGTAGAAAACGCGATGAACCCGTCTCAAGTTTTGTCTAAATGCTCTTGAATTTCATATTGTACCGATGCTAATACATTGATGTGTCTTTTTTTTTACTAATTTCTCAGGTGAAAAAGCTTATGAAATAAATTGTGTTAAATAAACAAAAATACACAATAATTACAAAGCTTGAATTTTATATTTAAGATACCTGACTATGTTTGGAACCATGATCTTAAAAAAGCGCATAAATAGATAATTTTCCTGATATTTAATGTCACTTAGATTAGAATACATGTATAAAATTGTTTAAAGGACATTTTGACAAAAAAGTCATTTAAATGCAATATTTTGGCAAAAAAATTAACTCGGAATAGCATTTTTTCAAAATGTTCTCCTTTTATAAAATTGATTCTAAAATAATAATAGTTTGCTTTTATAAAGTAATGACTTCTCTAGAGAGTCTGAACTAGAATTTATGAAAAAATTCACATTATTTTCAGAGTTACAACCAATTGAAATAATTATTGGCGTTTTTTTCTTAAAATTTCTCCCCTCTGTTGCCGTAAAACATGAATAAACCCACTCTTCGGAGTTATACATTTCAAAAATTCTAGTTGAGCCTCTGTACAGAGGACTCAGCTATATACAGGGGCAAAATATTATTATAATAGAAGCATTGTTCACAAAAGGAGAATATTTTGAAAATTGGACATTCTATGTTCATTTTTTGTCAAAATATTGCACTTAAATAATTTTTATTGCAATACTATTCTTAAAACAATTTTATATACATTTTCTAATCTAAGTGACACTATATATCATAAATATTATCCATTTATACGCTTTTGCAAAACCATGGTTCTGAACGTAGTCGGATACCTTCAATTTTAGTTAAATGTAATACTGAATTCGCGATGAAAAATAAAATACTTTAAACTAAAATTTTTATCCTCTTGAATCATTTACTGTCTTCCCTCTTCTCTTATTTCATAAAAGCTGAGATATGGATTTCATTTTTATAAATCATCGTTAGTTAAATTATACACAACTAAAATTAAATGTACATTTATTCACTCAAAACTATCTTTTTCTTTTCAATTTGTACACACTCTTGTATTGTATAAACGAAATCAAATAACTGATATTATTTAAAAATCTAAGTAACACTTGTATTCCATTCTATATAAATTAATGATCTTCAATCCATCTTTTGACTTCAACAAATTTTTAGACTCTTTAATCCTTAAAAATTAAAATAAACATTGAAGTATCAGCACTTTTCCATGTGCATATTTACGGCTGTACTGAATTTCATAACTAGAATTACTTAAATATAAAATTTGAAGATAAATTTAAAGTTATAATGAATGGAAGCAGCAAACAAAATATCGAGTTCAAATTCAATTGCCTTGATTCCCGCGTTCATTCCAAATAAAACTAAAGAAACTAATTCGTCTCGAAAAATTGTATTAATTGTACTGTTATCTTGTCTCTTAAAGAAAAGGAATCAAAACTTTATAAAATAAATTCGCAACTCTTGCAATTGAGTATTGCCGTGAATAATGTTGATAAATTTTATTTGATAGTTATTTTGGATTTATGTAATATAAAATAGATAGTTATATTTGTAGCCTTTAACTTAAAACCTACATGATGCAATATTTCATCATCTTTTCCTTAAAGGCACTAAACTTTCCCTTTAGACTTAATACCACCTCTGTCTAGAAGCACGGAACCAGTTCAAGTCCTGCATAATATAGTAAATAATGACATTTGAAGAATTTGCCTGTTCGCTATCTCTTCTGACTTTCTCCATTTAAATATCGTCGTCGTCGTTCCCTAAATCGGGGTTTGTTTGCCTGTTATCAAGCATTATAACACCGTGTCCTAGTGTTCTCCCTATAAAGAAAACCCCAGGTCTTCAATAATATCCGGAATTCCTTAGTTCTCGTTACTGGGTCACCGATTTATGTCATTTACATACAAAAGTGACACTTAATTCTATAAATCTCTTAAAGTATATTTCTATACAAAACTGAAACCAATGTGAAAATATGGCTAAATGTAATACTTAAAATTAATAATTTAATGCTAATATATATATATATATATAGGTAAAATTCTTTTGCTTTAACTATCGCGTAATATTCAGCATTATTTCTTACTAAAATATCTTTCTCAAACAAATATACATTTTGAAATATTTCAATATAAAGATTTCTTTTTTAAAGGAAACAAAAGATAAAAAAATTATAAACTTGTCTTTTTCTAAAAAATGAAATACAAATTTTGATATTACTTTAAATACAAATATATCCAAAATTTTCAAAATATTACTACAGGTGCCTGTAACTTACCATAGTATTATATAAATTACTTGAAATCTAGTACGCTACGAATATTTGTGTCTTGGGAGATATATAACTCGCAATTTTAATTGAATGTGTAATTATATATATATATATATATATATCGAGAGCATGTCTTCGAATGTAATTTTAAAGGCTGAAAGTGAATTCGTGTATTTTAGGATTTCAGATAGGATATAGATTTATATTCTTGTCTAATGTATCTTCTTTAGATAATCAATGATACTTTTCCTCATGATTTAAATAGAGTTTATAAAATTATCAATCACTAAAAAGTGTTCAAAAGTATTCAAAATTTAACATAATTTTAACTGTATTTCTTTCCTTAATTTTATTTCAGCCCATTAATGGAAACCAATGAAGGGTAAGTTTAGAGTCTGAAAACTTACTATAAACTTGCCGGACTTTCTTACAAATGCCATACACGTGCTTGTATCTAAATAGGGTGCTGTAAATAGTCAAAATATCAAGATCAAATCCTTGATATTGAAAATTTATGCTGGTACTATTGGTGATGATTTTATTTTAAGGAATGATAATGTTCACTTGCATCGAACTGTGCTTATAGACAGATACTTTCTTGGTGAGATCGTTAAGCAAAAAAGGATCATCTCTTTCGCAACACTTAAATCCTATAGAGCATTTTCAAAACTATCTTGGAAGTCAGTTGTAGCACTATATCCCCTCCACTGAAACCTGTATGAGCTGCAAAAGAGTTTTATTGCGTACTTTTCGCTGTCTCTAAAACTTTTCCTTAGCAATGGAAAAACGATGCCGATCGTACATTATGGCTAGGGCACGTTATATTTTATTTTATTAAATTCCAAATTTTCTTAAGAATTTAAAGACTTTGATCTTATAAATTTTATTAAATTATTGACTTTGAAAATTCATTTTTAGTAAATAAAGCATTATTTGAGACTTGTAAGGCTATCTTCGGTAAAAGTACGAAAGCTCTAAGTAAATGCGAAGCACATTTTACGACAAAAAAATGACTCAATTTCCATGGAAATTTGCAATATTATAACTCGTAACTCTGTGAACAATATAGCGTTTTTAAAAATTTAAAAATATTCCGTGAATACTTCCTTTTTTTGTTTTTTAATACGTTAAGGCAAAGCCCATTTAATATTACGGTATAGGATAAAAAAAAAGGCGAAACACATTTTATACCAGAAAAAATGAATCAACTCGGTTAAAAGTGGGAAGTATGATAAAAAATGCTGCTTTCTAAAGGATAGTGTGAAGCCAAAATATCATATTAATGTTTCATTTCTTTTATATCTGAAAAAATGTTCCAAATTCGGGTCCAATTCTTTAACATTAACCGAAAACAGCCTTAAATGTGACATAAAAAGAGTAAGTGTATATTGATTGTAATGACTCAATTTTCTTAAATTTTACATTCTTTCATAATGGCTCCTTAACTATTGGATACTAGTGTATTTATAGGCATATTATCTCAATACGAGATGCGTATAAAACATTTATAGTTTTATATTCTAGCTATTTCATTTTAAAAATATAAAGCTATTAAAATTAAATTTAAAATTTACTTTTGACCGAAGATTTTTAAAAAATTGCGTCTATAAATGATATAATATAATGAGAGAGAGAGAAATTAATATATATTTGAAAGTATATGATGTCATTATATATATCAAACTGAATAACTCTCTCGGATATAAAATTGGAATTAAAGTGCTATTTAAGTTGCCGTTCAACTTGATATAGTTTTGTGTGTGCGTGCGTGCGTGCGTGTGTGTGTGTGTGTGTGTGTGTGTGTGTGTGTGTGTGTGTGTGTGTGTGTGTGTGTGTGTGTGTGTGTGTGTGTGTGTGTGTGTGTGTGTGTGTGTGTGTGTGTGTGTGTGTGTGTGTGTGTGTGTGTGTGTGTGTGTGTGTGTGTGTGTGTGTGTGTGTGTGTGTGTGTGTGTGTGTGTGTGTGTGTGTGTGTGTGTGTGTGTGTGTGTGTGTGTGTGTGTGTGTGTGTGTGTGTGTGTGTGTGTGTGTGTGTGTGTGTGTGTGTGTGTGTGTGTGTGTGTGTGTGTGTGTGTGTGTGTGTGTGTGTGTGTGTGTGTGTGTGTGTGTGTGTGTGTGTGTGTGTGTGTGTGTGTGTGTGTGTGTGTGTGTGTGTGTGTGTGTGTGTGTGTGTGTGTGTGTGTGTGTGTGTGTGTGTGTGTGTGTGTGTGTGATGAGGAACAATTTTCTTCTCCTTTTTACTTCAACTATTTCTATCTGTGTGTGATGAGGAACAATTTTCTTCTCCTTTTCTTTTTTACTTCAACTATTTCTTTCTGTTTTTCTTACTGAAGATATACTTATAATTAACATATTTTAGAATATTTTTGACATTTCAAATGTAGTCAAATTTTCTGTGTAGGAGATAAAAATAACAATTTATTAAAACACTAATTTAACTGTAAATGTTGTAACAAATGCCTCCTTATCGACAGTAACATCACAGATCACGACTCACAAAATTCATAGCAGCAAGGAGCTGGATTTTTACGCTTGTCATTAGCCGTAACCTTGAGCACCAAACAGGTGAAAGTACGATTTCTCTCGGTACCACCCGAGTCTTGCGGAAGAATACAATGGGGTAGTCAGGGGCCTCCCGCCAACCTCATGAGAGGACTTTCGGCTCGAGAGATATTTAGAGTTTATTAGATTTTTTTTTTGTCAAAATCTCCTTAAAACAATTTTATGCATGTATTCTAATCTGAGTGACACTAAATATCATGAGAATTATCCATCTATGCGCTTTTTTAAAATCATGGTTCCGAACCTAGTCGGATACCTTAAATAGCATGGAATGAGTTGCCTTTTTCTGTCATCCAAGCCCAGTTTGACTCCATACTTAAACAGAGTGTCAGCTGTTTCTACTAATTTCGCCTCCCTGTAAGCCCTCAAACAACTTGAAAAAATCATTTTGTCTTCCTGTCATACTGTATACATGCAATATTTTTTTGTATTTTTTTCTTTTATGGTGTTGCAATTTTAGTGGTCAACGGTGTATTACATGTAATAATTATAAGTTAAAGACTAGTGCGAGATTAATCGGATGGAAAAAAATCAATGTGCACAGAATGAGGCTATCATAAAGACTGAAAATATGTTATTTCTGTAGATTGTATCTGCTACTATCCCTTCCTTCGCTAAAAGAGTTGATATATACGCATGCAGCAATCATCTCCTTTGACCTTGACCAATCAGGATTGCTCATTAGGGCAGTGCTTCTCAAACTTTCAATACTGGCGCCCCCCTTTTCAATCACAATTTTTATCGCGCCCCCCTTATATATTAGTAATGTACTGAATGCAATAATAATGCACTTTGACGCTAAAGCTACATTACGCGATCTTAATTATAAACCATACAAATTAATAACATAAGTATTAAATTTTGTATACGTTACTTTAAAGCAAAAATAAATTAAGTAATAGGATAAATATAATGTTAATTTTCATTTCTCTAAATTTTAAATTGAACATATTGTAAAATCCGGTGGCTGCTTAGAAGACAAAATATACATATCAGCTAAATATAGAAAAATAACTTATAGGGTCAATTTCTAATCATAAGCATTCCTTATAAAAACTTTGCTTTGCAAGACAAGCCCATGGAAGTCGTTAATACTTATTAAACTTATTCTTAATTTAATATTAATTAATTAGTTATAAAATACTCTGTGCAGCACTGATACACTAAAAGTATACTGGCTGAAGTGCTCGCTCTTTGCACGAGTTCATTTATAAGAAAATAAAACATTATTGATATAATAGCTGAAATGTAAGAAGAGTAAAGCCAAGTGCGCGACAATGTTTACAAAAACGTAAAATGAATGCTCAAATTTTCATTAGTTTTAAGTGAATTGTAATTACAAGCCTCACAGAATTAGCATTTATAATTGATGTCAAAGAATGAACAATAATACAAAATTCTGATGAAGAATAATTGTATTATTTTTAATATTTTTAAAGTGAAAAAGACTTCAACATGTTTTAACCCGGGAGCAGGCGCGCACTCGATACGGTCGAGCGGGGTTATTGAGTCACCCTAATTCTGTTTTTTCTTATAATTATTTTATTGTACACGATATAAATTGCGATTTCAGCGAATAATTCAACTAAGAGAAAGTAAACTTGCCTACTTTCAAGGACTTTTCAATTTTTCTTCGGTAACACATAAACAGTTTTGTCAAAGTTAACGATATTGTGTTTTTTGTGTCCCGCGTGACCACTTCCGGGTAAAAAGTGTATTCATTATGATAATATGCATGTTGCTGCTAAAAACAATTGTGTAAAACGTTTTTAGTTATGCTTTATATGTTTGAGATATGTTTATATGTATCATAAAACTCCTTTACATGGGAAAAAGCGCAACTGAGAAAAAGACATTACTTACAACTTCCCTAAATGATAAACAAACACAAGAGAGGGGTCATAACTAACTGTACCAATAACTTAGGTCAAACAGGTTATCATCAAAAACAGATTACAGCTGTAATGTGCAGTATTTCAAAAATAATCACAGTGATGAATTTTTTATGTTCCTAAATTTTTTCGATTCTGGGTCTGGGATTTGTTTTTTCTCTGAAAGAACAGTATGTTAGGATTAAAAAGAAAACGTAATAAAAAATCTCTCATCACAGGATTACAGCAAATCAAATAAAAAAGTTTTTTTATTTGGTTATAGGATCAAAGATAGCTAATTAGGTATTGAAGATGTTTTTATTTTTGATGACTTAATATCGCGTGCCTATAAATAATATCAGAGTAAAAGTATATTTTTTATTATGTCTGAAAGTATTTTGTTTTAATTCATTCTAGTAAATTAATTATTTTTTAAATCTTTTATTTTCGATATGCTCGCGCCCTCCTTGTAAGGTTATCACGCCCCCCATGGGGGCGCGCCCCACAGTTTGAGAAACACTGCATTAGGGCAATATTATTTTAGCAGCTATATAATAGCAGCTTTTTTGATGCTATATAATTTCAAATCATATAGCGTCGAATTGATGAATACTTTAATTAAAATTTATTACTTAAATTCCTGAACGCACTGTAATGGTGCCCAGTCAGGGTGAAGTCGCATTTCATTTTTTACATCATCTTCGATTTGTATTGTTAACTTGAAAAAAAAAAGCTTTATAGATTTCATCATTTAATACTTAAAGACACTTTAAATATTAATTTATTACTGGGAACAATATTTCAAAATTTGAAAACAAAAACCTTCATAGTTTCAAAAAAGAAAACTTGAAAAATTAGCTCATGACATTCAGTACCTGTTATCCATACCAGGAAACAGGAAAGAAGATGCGTTATTGAATGTATAGTTTGTAATCATGAAGCAATAAAATATTCTCTGTAACAAGTTATTTAATACTCTAAAGTTACGTTAGTTTCCAACCTGTTATTTAAGGTAAAGAACATAGCATGTAGTGCTGTTTCAGATTTAGACTCCAAAAAGAAATAATAGATAGAGAAAGTCACTCTGAAAAAAGAAACAAATATCGAAATTTATTGAATATTCTCAAAAATATAAAAATGTATTAAAAAAATGTCGGAGTCGCAATAAAAGAATTTTTCGTTTCATTTTTTACAAATTGATCACACTTGAGTGGAAAAGAGTCTAGAATATGATCATCAGCAGAGCTACAGGAGATTGGTTTAAAAATTATCAAAGGATAAATTAAAAGAAAATTCTTTTCGTTTTTTTGTCGAAAACTATTCTTTATATAAGACCCTGATCACATAAAGTGTTGTTTTTTTCTTATCTAGTAGCTGAAAAATGCACTCGGCAAATTACGTACATCAAATTGCGTAGTACTTTTATATATTTTCCTTAGTCTTTTATTTATTTTATTTTTCTCCACTGACATTGTTTTAGTCTTTTTAGCAATTCCCTAAAAAATATTAACGCTAAAAGTTTGAGTTTCAGAAGATTTAAAGTGTATTAAGAACAATGGGTTCATTAATCCTTTATCTACCGCATTATGATTTACTGCAGTTTTTTCTTGCAATGTTTTTTTGGACCACTACATAGAAAATTAAGGGATATACATAAACAAATTACTCAATTTTGGGAAATTTAATCGGTTAGAGCTAATTAATTAATTAAAGATATTCAACTGTAAAATTAATTATATACACTACCCACTTAAAATAAATAGTTACATCGTTTTCTAAGGTATTCATTAAAATACAAAAAATAAGACACCTAAATTTTGACATTAACTATTTTTTCGGGTTAAAAAGGATAATCTTCACAAATCACTGAAAACGCAATTTCTGCTATAACACTATTCACCTTCCCCAATAAAATACTCATCATAGAAACCGCGCTGCCATATATCTTGGAAGAGTGGATTTCAAAGAATATTCCTACTAAGTACCGTCAGAATATTCGTAAAAATGATTATTAGATGTAATTTTAAAGTGAGTGGTACATATAAGTATCGTAGGTAGATAAAGGGTTAATGCTATCTGGACTCAAACCTACGACCCAACAAAAACAAAGTCGGTCACAAATTCGTACATCTATGAACACTCGGCCACCAATAATATAGCATATACATCAGATTTAAATATAAATGAAGGTAGAACAATAAAATCGTAAAATAAGGTAGGATAATAAATTTTTTCTGTGTAAAATTCAAAGATCTTGATATTAATTTAAAAGTATTTTCAACTCAGCCAAACTATCATTTAATTAAAGTTCTATGTTGAACCATTCAAAAGCAACGACAGTTCCATCAAATAAATTTGACTCCTTATATTTGATAAAAAGACATATAAAGAAATGGAGCAGATATATTTTTAACTTCTCCAAACATCTTAAAAATCATACCAGAATATTATTTGTTTAGAAGATTTCAGATGCAAGTAAATGAGATATCAGAATCACTTGTTACTTTTTTACGGAACATGGGGTAAAATAGAATATACTAGGCATTTAGCTTTATGATAAAATAGAATATTTGTTTTATGATAAAAGTTCTCATTATTTCCAGAATAATTACTCAAGTTAATATTATTGTTAATATTAATAAAGCATTAATTATAAATATGAGTATTAAAATATTCAAGAAGATATAGGTATACAATACAGAATTTTCTTTTCAATACTTTTGATGCAAGAATCCCATTCCTGTGCGTCAATGGTAAAATTGTTTGACAAGAAATATATTTAAAATAGATTGAAATCCTGCAAAAAAATCTGAATTTATTTAATTGAATCCTTCAAATTTTTAATCTCCTCTTAAAATTGGGACTGGTAAGTAATTTAAAATGCGAGTATCTATCTTATCTTTTTCTTGGATATATTCCCTAATAATTAGAGAAAATGTTTCATTAATTAAAGTTTAATACGTTTAGAAACAATGTTATGATTTTATTTTTATAATGTAGGATAATTTTAAAAAAATTAAAGAAAAATATTCACAATTATATGTGTTACTTTGAGCTATAATTCAATGTTCACCTCATAAAAACATTGATGCTTCAGAGGTACAAAATTCATTATGATTAAAATAAAATAAGAAAAATGTAGGATTTCATTTTACATCACACTTTTATTAGAATTAAAATAATCAGATTTCTTTTACAGGGAATGTTTTCGTAATTAAATATAGATTATATTGTTAAATATTGAAATAAAAAATTTCACTTACATATTGCTTTAATTTGACTCCATGTTGTTGCGCATAAAACAGGGAATAGTTGGGTTTTTATAACTTTTTTTGACTTAGATTTTTATATAATTATACACAACAACTGATTTCTTTTTGTTTCATATTTTTCAAATTATTCGAAATGTATGGATAGAAAAATAAATACATTATCTGAACCTGAAACATACCAGAAAAAGAAATTATACAGTTTTAAAATCTAGTTATACTTCGTTGATTGCTTAAAGATGAATTATTTATGTGCGCAGCAGCCATTATTCTTAAATCAGTGTGTATGTCAAGGTATATACATAAAACAAAATAACAAATAATTTTATTGTTACTTTATCAAACTTTTCTGAAAAACATTTATTACACTTTTACAAAACATTATGCTTTTCTTGCATAATCTCAGTGTCAATATTTAAAATATCAGGTTATGCATGCTTCGAAATAACTCCTTCTGAAAAATACTTATGTAAAAAAATAAAATATTAATTTTTTTAAAGCATAACATAAAAATTCAGGTAACTCCGAAAAAAACGCATGAATGCCTTTAATATTATTGAAGAGCTCATTATGGAATTTCAAACTTATGTACAGTGTTGAAATGTTTCAATCCCTTCCTTAGCTTGACAGCCCATGGTGGGCCTTGGCCTTCTCAAGAAGCCTTTTCCAGGCCAGTCTTCTTCCTGCAAGTGTTCTACAATCCTTAGTTCTCAAAACTAGGAGATCATTTTCTAAGCCATCAATCTATCTAAGATTTGGCCGGCCCTTTCTTCGCGTGCGAATTGGTTAAGAATTCAAGACGTTTTTAGCGGTGCGGTCTTCGTTCATTCCGACAAGGTAATCTGTCCATTTAATTCATTGTATTTTGATGAAGTTAATAATCTTAGATTATTTATATGATTGACAGAGCTCGAAATTTGATCTTCTCCGTTAAATTCAATTTTCCTTAATTCTTCCAAAAATAAATCTTAAAATCTTCCTTTCGTAGATACTTATCATGTTCTTATCTGTTCAAGACATGGACCCAGTTCCACACGCATAAGTTAATAATGATCTTAAAAGACTTTTGTACAACAAAACCTTTTATTATTTTTTTTGATTAAATTCGATTTCAAATATTTTAGTATTCCATTAATGCATCTATTAGCTATAATAATTCTTTTTTGGATTTTAGCAGTACAATTGTTTCTATTGTGTTAATTTCCGAATCTAAATAAGGTAAACTGTTAACAATTTCAAAATTATGTTTCAATATTAACTATATATATATTTCATACAAGATTTTTTTAAAAAAATTAGAATGGTATTGTATTTTAGAAGTATATGCATTGCTTTTTATATACCACTAGAATTCTTTCGTACTTCTGTGACATTTTCTTTCTCTTTAGAATTCCAAAAAGGGAATAAGCAGATAAAGTCGCCAGTTTCAAAATTTTGACAGCAATGTTTGCTTATATTTGACTGACAAATTTAGGTAAAAAGAGGGTGCGACTGAAATTTTCAGATAAAAACATAAAATATGGAAATTTGAAGTTTCGGGGCATATCTTGAAACGTGTCAACTCTGGATTCTTATCACATTCTTCACGTATGGAGAGAATAAGCGGTAAATCATATTTCCATATTTTTCAGCAGCACGCATTTAACTAAGAACTGAACTGTTATTGTTATTTTAAGGAAACACGTATATTCATTATGAACATTCTTCACATGAAAATAAAAATGGGTTACGACAGCTGAAAAATTAACTCTTAAAACTTTCTTGTATATAAATTGCAGACTTTTTTTTAGTTTGAATTTGTATCATATAACGAATTTAAGCTAAAAACACAAACATTACGTTTAAAGGCTTCGATTTTTTTGTTATTTATTGTATTGAAAACCCTCAGTTATATTTATACGTAAACAACATTCTAGAACTTTAAATTACATATACTTAAATAAATATATGGAACTTGTTCAAATTTTTATAAGCATCATGCATTATCAAATCAAAGAAATACAATAATAAAAAGGAAAATGCAAAATTTCTCATATTTTTGTATAAATTAATGTTTAGAACTAATTTAGAATTGTAGATGATCGGGCTGCAATATATGAAATTAATAAATAGTTAATCAAATTATTGAGATATTAAAGTAAAATATAACAGTGTATATATGTATAATTAATCTCAAATGGTAGTAACATTAAAATTAGTAAGGATCTCATTACTTACTCAAAAGACATATAAATTTACTCTTTTTATTCTGATGTAATTTTGAACATCTATTTAATTCATTTATGAATATAATATATACATAATGATATAATTTAGGTTCATTTAGAAAGTTATGAATTTTGTTCTAATTAGTGGTATATCATTTAAAATTATCACACAAACATACTTGCTAATGTTGTTTTTGAATAAAATTTTAAAGATTATAATAGTATCATATATATAAACAGATCAATGATTACATGAAATTCCATATGCTACCAACCATTAAGCTAATTCATTTTTACATTTTTATGATGAACAGTGTATTTTAATAACTGACCTATTAAAATATATTGATCAAATTATGTTTTGTAAAAATAGTAAAATTATATTTTTAATTTATACTTTTCATATAAGATTTATGTGTGATTTTAATAATATTCAAGTAAGTATCATAAAAAGTAAATTAAATATAAATTTACTATTTTTACAAAAACCAATTAGTTACTGTTACCTAAATAAAATTAACAATAACCAACTTTTAACATAACACCTAGATACAGCACTAGATATTGTGAATCATAATTGATAGGGGTTATACGTTAGCAATAATAATGTTTAATTCTCTCTCTGAAACAATATTTACACACATACATCAAATCATAGGAAAAAAATACTTAACTATTTCAACGTGCAATTGTTATTTACTTCATAAAGACAAAAATAAAATTAATAATATGGAAAAATTTATTTCGTATTGTTGAGAGAGAGCAAACCCAATTCACAATCATTTTACATGCTTAATAAATTTCACATACATATTTAATAAATATTTATATATTATATATAAATATACATATTTAATAAATTTTAATTACATTAATCTTTTTCTTAAATTTTATAACTTACTTAACCCAATTGTAAACCTCACTTGTTTATTATTTATATTTTTTCTGTCAAACAAATATTTAACTTTTATATATTTCTTTCATATTTTCCTCTTATATCGCGGTGTTTATTTCAGTAAAGAATAAGCTCATGTTATCCAGAAATGTAATTCTTCCTTTCTGTGTGTGTGTGTGTATTTTTGTTCTCTATAATGAAGTCATTAGTCGTCTTGCTACACTCTGTTTATTATATTTATTGATATACTATATTAATTTTAGAGGCTTTACATTTATTACATTCCTTCTAAGTAAGCAGTTTGCTTTCTGGTACTTTGGATTATATTAGGTTCATTCAAAGGAAACTCGGTCAATGCGTCTAAATTAGAATTACACTTAAGGTGGCACCACGTAGCTACGTGTATGGTGGCACTAGCTATCGGTAGAGATACTACCACATGCACAACGTTTGACATTTTATAGCGACTGTGTGGTTTCACGCCGAAGAGAATGTGGTCACACAAGCTATCGTCCACTGATGAACATGCAAGCGAGTAAGAATGAACAACAAGAAATGATTCGATTTTTAGCGGTGGAGAGAGTTGGAGGCGATGAAATGCATCGACGGATGAATGCTGTGTATGGTGAGTACAGCCAGTGTCGTTAAAGTGTTGTGGAATAGCGCAAAAGATTCCTTGAGGGGTGCGAGTTACATCGCGCCCCTCAAGCATGTCGCGTGGTGTGCGATAGGCTCATCACGTCATCACACTGGAAATGACCGCGAAAGTGAATGCTGTAGTCTTGGACCACCACAGAATCACTAGGGATGAGATCCATCAGTTATTGTGTATTAGCATGGGCACCACTCTCACCGTAAAGCATCAACACTTGAACTTTCGAAAAATTTGTGATCAGTCGGTTTCCAACCATCTGACCACCCAACAGCGCAATACTCGAATAGCGCTGTCTTTGAGTCATCTCAACGGTATCATAAGGAGGAATACGGTTTTCTGCCACAAATTGTCACTGGTGACGAAACATGGGGTGACCATTTTGAACCCAAAAGCAAGCATCAGAGCAAACAGTGGAAACGTGCGACTTCATCAACTTCAAAGAAATCAAAGTCCGTGCACACGAGTTCTGGTAAATTCATGACCTTCTTTTTTACCACAAGGGCCCACTGTTTATCAAGTTTCTGGAACGGGGAACCACCATCGTTGTCCAGAGTTATCAAACCACTTTATAGAACCTTAGACGAGTCATCAAGTCAAAACGCCCAGGCATGTTGCCCAATGACGTTATTTTCATGCATGATAAAATGTGTCAAGAGTTTTGGCGACTATTTTTAAATATGCGTACTGAGTATAACAACGTGTTTGAGTTAATAAAATCGTTACCATTATTTTCCACTAGTGACGCGGTTTCATTTGAATGTCTTTTATAGTTACTCAGATTTTTTTCAAATTAATTATTAGTATTAAAAATTTAACATAATTTTAACTATATTTCTTTCCTTAATTTTATTTCAGCCCATTAATGGTAAGTTTAGAATCTGAAAACTTACTATAACCTTGCCGGACTTTCTTACAAATGCTATACACGTGCTTGTATCTAAATAGGGTGCTGTAAATAGTCAAAATATCAAGATCAAATCCTTGATATTGAAAATTTATGCTGGTACTATTGGTGATGATTTTATTTTAAGGAATGATAATGTTCACTTGCATCGAACTGTGCTTATAGACAGATACTTTTCTTGGTGAGATCGTTAAGCAAAAAAGGATCATCTCTTTCGCAACACTTAAATCCTATAGAGCATTTTCAAAACTATCTTGGAAGTCAGTTGTAGCACTATATCCCCTCCACTGAAACCTGTATGAGCTGCAAAAGAGTTTTATTGCGTACTTTTCGCTGTCTCTAAAACTTTTTCATAGCAATGGAAAAACGATGCCGATCGTACATTATGGCTAGGGCACGTTATATTTTATTTTATTAAATTCCAAATTTTCTTAAGAATTTAAAGACTTTGATCTTATAAATTTTATTAAATTATTGACTTTGAAAATTCATTTTTAGTAAATAAAGCATTATTTGAGACTTGTAAGGCTATCTTCGGTAAAAGTACGAAAGCTCTAAGTAAATGCGAAGCACATTTTACGACAAAAAAATGACTCAATTTCCATGGAAATTTGCAATATTATAACTCGTAACTCTGTGAACAATATAGCGTTTTTAAAAAATTTAAAAATATTCCGTGAATACTTCCTTTTTTTTGTTTTAATACGTTAAGGCAAAGCCCATTTAATATTACGGTATAGGATAAAAAAAAAAAAAGGCGAAACACATTTTATACCAGAAAAAATGAATCAACTCGGTTAAAAGTGGGAAGTATGATAAAAAATGCTGCTTTCTAAAGGATAGTGTGAAACACCAAAATATCATATTAATGTTTCATTTCTTTTATATCTGAAAAAATGTTCCAAATTCGGGTCCAATTCTTTAACATTAACCGAAAACAGCCTTAAATGTGACATAAAAAGAGTAAGTGTATATTGATTGCAATGACTCAATTTTCTTAAATTTTACATTCTTTCATACTGGCTCCTTAACTATTGGATACTAGTGTATTTATAGGTATATTATCTCAATACGAATGCGTATAAAACATTTATAGTTTTATATTTTAGCTATTTCATTTAAAAATATAAAGCTATAAAATTAAATTTAAAATTTACTTTTGTCCGAAGATTTTTAAAAAATTGCGTCTATAAATGATATAATATAATGAGAGAGAGAGAAATTAATATATATTTGAAAGTATATGATGTCATTATCAAATTGGAATAACTCTTTTTTGGATATAAATTTGGAATTAAAGTGCTATTTAAGTTGCCGTTCAACTTGATATAGTTGTGTGTGTGCGTGCGTGCGTGTGTGTGTGTGTGTGCGTGTGTGTGTGTGTGTGTGTGTGTGTGTGTGTGTGTGTGTGTGTGTGTGTGTGTGTGTGTGTGTGTGTGTGTGTGTGTGTGTGTGTGTGTGTGTGTGTGTGTGTGTGTGTGTGTGTGTGTGTGTGTGTGTGTGTGTGTGTGTGTGTGTGTGTGTGTGTGTGTGTGTGTGTGTGTGTGTGTGTGTGTGTGTGTGTGTGTGTGTGTGTGTGTGTGTGTGTGTGTGTGTGTGTGTGTGTGTGTGTGTGTGTGTGTGTGTGTGTGTGTGTGTGTGTGTGTGTGTGTGTGTGTGTGTGTGTGTGTGTGTGTGTGTGTGTGTGTGTGTGTGTGTGTGTGTGTGTGTGTGTGTGTGTGTGTGTGTGTGTGTGTGTGTGTGTGTGTGTGTGTGTGTGTGTGTGTCTGTGTGTGTGTGTGTGTGTGTGTGTGTGTGTGTGTGTGTGTGTGTGTGTGTGTGTGTGTGTGTGTGTGATGAGGAAAAATTTTCTTTTCCTTTTCTTTTTTACTTCAACTATTTCTCTTTCTGTTTTTCTTACTGAAGATATATTTATAATTAACATATTTTAAAATATTTTTCACATTTCAAATGTAGTCAAATTTTCCGTGTAGGAGATAAAAATAACAATTTATTAAAAGACTAATTTAATTGTAAATGTTGTAACAAATGCCACCTTATCGACAGTAACATCACAGATCACGACTCACGAAATTCATAGCAGCAAGGAGCTGGATTTTTACGCTTGTCATTAGCCGTAACCTTGAGCACCAAACAGGTGAAAGTACGATTTCGCTCAGTACTACCCGAGTCTTGCGGAAGAATACACTGGGGTTTTCAGGGGCCTCCCACCAACCTCATGAGAGGACTTTCGGCTCGAGAGCTATTTAGAGTACCCCCCAGCATGGAGGCATGCCCAGCAAAGGCACTATACATTTACAAACATCCATGTCTTCTCCGGGATTCGAACCCAGGCCCAACGTCATAGCAGTCAGCGTCACTAGCTACTATACCAGATAGGAGGCTTAATTGTAAATAATTTAAATTATTATAAATCAAATATAATTCTCTAACGCATAATAAGAGGACAATGGAAAATAGTAAACATTATGATAAATAACATAGGAGATGATGAATAATGTATATATATATATATATATATATATATATATATATATATTTCATTATAAGCTGTAGAATCCCAAACGTGTTATTTTTAAGTCCTTTTCCATTTCGATGAAAATAAATACAATTATTTTTGAATTGTTCTAATTGGAATTTACTTTAAAAATAACATATATTAATTTAACCAACGACATCCAGAAATACATCGTAAGAAATTATAATTTTCAATAAAGGTAGAAATATATCAATGAATCATCTTGTTTCCTTAATATTTTTATATTTAACTTTGTTTTTTAAAATACCGGATCAGTATTAAAATTATTCGTTTTTGGTTAAATGAAAGGAAAGCATCAGTAAATAAGCCCAATGTATAACGAGCAAACCCTTTTTTTGGCTCATATATATATAATCATTATTTCTTCCTAACATATATCAGTGAAGGAGTTTCATAGAAAATCTTTCGTATAATTTAAGATTGCATAATGTCTTTAAAGCCTTTTACACGTAATTTTAATGAAAAATGTCTTAAACAGGGAAAATCTTAAAATTAAACTCTTCTAACACCAATATATTATTTTAAATTCATTATTCTGAACATATTAGCATATTTTATTATTCTGTTCATTCTTAAGGTATCCGACTACGTTCGGAACTGTTATTTTGCAAAAGCGCATAAATGGATAATTTTCATGATATTTAGTGTCACTTAGATTAGAATATATGCATAAAATTGTTTTAAGGACATTTTGAAAAAAAAATTTATTCAAACATAATATTTTGGCAAAAAATTAACTTAGAATAATCTTTTTTCCAAATGTTCTGCTTTTGTGAAAAATGCTTCTATTATAATAATATTCTGTCTGTATATAGCTCATTAATCTCTACAGAGGCTCAACTGGAGTTTTTGAAATATATAACTTAGAAGTGGGTTTATTCATATTTTACGACAAAAGAGGGGAAAAATTTTATGAAGAAACCGCCAATAATTATTTTAATTGGTGGTAACTCTGAAAATAATGTGAGTTTTTTTCAAAAATTCTAATTAAGCGTCTGTAGAGAGGTCTGAGCTATATACAGGCGAAATATTATTATAATAGAAATATTTTTCACAAAAGGAGAATATTTGAAAAAGGATTATTCTAAGTTAATTTTTTGTCAAAATATTATACTTAAATACATTTTTTGTCAAAATGTCCTTAAAACAATCTTATGCATGTATTCTAATCTGAGTGACACTAAATATCATGAAAATTATCCTTTTATACCCTTTTTTTTTAAATCATGGTTCCGAACGTAGTCGGATACCTTAAGATACATGAATTCGTTTTATTCTAATATAAAAGTGTTCTATATTTCATCTTATGTGATGCTAAATGGATTCACACATACTTTGCAAATTAAAAGAAAAAATTACGCATACTTATGTAACTTCTGTTTTTATATTTTAAAGTTGTAGTATAATAAACTATTGCATAGAACGTCATTAATTTATATAAAAATTAAAATGTTGTTTGCCTATATAAAAATGAGTTTTACAATTGAAACATGTTGTTTGAAATAGCTGAAAACAGTATTAAGTATCATCTTATTCCCTCTATAAGCTAGAACTTTTTGAATTAACAATAAGTATTATTCTAATTATTTTTTTCAGTTGAAAGTCAAACCATATTTTTATAGTATTATTTTTACTCTAATAACTTTACAAGTAATTCAATATCAAAGAGTTAATGAAACATCAACCTAACTTTTTTTCATGACATTAAAAATGAATTAAATGTATTTTACCATTAATTTAATATCAAAAGATTCTTACAATATTTATAGTAACAAAATTAAATAAAGATACTCCTGGACTAAGGTATATGTGATATTTTTTATGAACAGACGTAAAAAAGGAGAAAAAAGTGTAAAAAGCATGATATTTTTTAAAGCATTCTTTTAAGATATAAAGCACTTTTTTAAGTAGTTTCTATCTGAATCATGAAGGCTTTTAACATCTACAACTTTGAAAAAGTTATAATTCTTTTTAACTATATTTTTTATATTTATTTTTTTATAACTTGTAAAAGTTTTTTTTTACCTCTGGCAACTTGTTCTGCAATTATGCTATTTAAAAAAAACTAATGATGCTAAAATGTTTTTCCTTTTAATTTAAAAACAGATATATTTTTTATCCATTTAGCTTTTTATTGACTATTTTTTTAATCTCTTGAGAGCTTTTACAGCAAATTATGAAGAAACATCACTTTGGAAAGATAAAGGGTAAAAATTAATATTGCGTCTGCGAAAGAAAAAAATGATATAAGTTAAAACAAAAAAACTCTTGCAGTGTTTTCTTTTTAAATGAAGGTAACTGAAATGACTTAATTAAAAGGAAAAGATTTTTTCTTTACTTTATATATTACTTTTAATTCATTATAAGCACGTTAAATGAATTATTAATTTTTTTCTTAATTTTTCTAAAAGGAATTGATTAAAGAACTAAGTAACAAAATGTTTTATACTTGATTCAATTACATGCTTGTATTACATATATATTTTTCTTTTTCTTAATAGATTATTTAAATCCTACATTCTCTTTCATTGTATGATGCTTGCTTACCTTACTTTAATTCACTTGTGTATTTAAAGACTTCGAGGAAATTTAAAACTCAGATATACATAAAAAATTGTTCCTTACTTTGAAATAGAATTCTTACATTTTATCCTACCAAAGAAATCAAAACATATTAAGATATATTATTCTACTTTATTTAAATATTTATTTTCGGATCAAAAGATACTTTTACTATAACAAATTATTTTAAAATACTTCTCCCCGAAAAAAAGTTCTGCATATTGAATAATCCTTCCCCTAACTATTATATATTCACTTTAATATGCTAATGAACACTGTATCTCAAAATAAACAATCATTATGAACACTTCCTTAGTAAAATATATCATGATGCACATTAAAGATCGACCGCTAAGAGTTACGTTTTGTCTATGCTTCTTGGTATTTGAAGACTATTGCTTCATTTTAGTACTCGTAAAATAATATAACGAATTGTTACGTTGCTACATTGTGCTTCAAATATATTCATCTGCCCCATGCCTCTTATTTCAAACAAAATTATAAATTCTACGTCATAAATCAGAAAAATAGTTATGTTAAAAACCTCCATTTCGTTATCCATTTTACAAAGAGACAAAACTGTTTATTTAGAAACACACACAATCTCTCTTCTCCCTCATTTCAAATATTAATGGGCTCTTCTGTCAAGGAGCCGATGATGGGTCTCTTCTTTGCTCATGGAATTTCTATATCACTATGATTAGGAATTTAGAGAGAGAGAGAGAGAATGGGAATTTAAAAATATAACTCAACTACAGTGATACAGTAGCAAGTTTGTTGTTAAATAAAATGCTGCTTTAAATTTCTTTCATCATGTAGTGTCAGTTTTCGAAGTGGAGGGTATCATTTCTAATATAATATTTCACGTGTTCATTAAAAACAAAATTTTTAGCTGTGAGTTTTAAGAAATCCGGCTTACAACATTAGAAAAGTTTTAAATGTCAGTAACAACTAGCTCATATTTATATTAAAAGATGACATTAACAGTATAATATAAAATAAATTTATTTTAACTATTACTATCAGCAAATAATTCAAAACTGGATGCCTCAAACATATCTCATAAAAGGAACTATATCGTTGATTATTTAAGGCCGTATCACGCGTATATTTTTCATGCAATTATTTCGTCCAATTTTTGGCCGAATCTGAGGGGGAAGGGTTGCCGTAAACAAAAAGAGAAAGCTTATATAACCAGCGGTAAATATAATTTATGTACGCTTAAAATAAGCGTTAGTTTAGTCAAATTATTTAAAGTTAATGAAAGTTAATAATTCGAGTACGTGTATTTCTCGGACCTCCTATTTCGGTAGACCTTACTTGATCTTGAGCGTAATTATTAATTAGCTGCATAATTCGTAATTTAATTTAATATAAAAGATAAATCCCTTTATTTGACGTAGCATAAAAGTATTATATGTTATTAGAGTTTTTTTTGAGACTTGAAATAATAAATAATTATTATTATTATACAAAATGGCTCTTGGTGGTTCTTTGCCTCGAATTAATCTTGGTGTCCAGGGTGAGACCCAGGGGGGTCTCCACAATACACCATTAAAATATCATACGGCATACCTAAAGTGTTAGACGAAACCGAAGCCGCCATCTTGTTTATGACGCAGGGCGCCGAAGAACCCTATTGGCTGGAATTTCAAGCAATTTTTATTTGGAACAACTTTTTGAGTCCGCTAGCAGAAAATTTTTCTAAAGCGGTTGCTATGGCAACTGAGCAAAAATTGCTCGAATTGCTTGAAACGTGCACGTATGATATGGCCTTTAGACTATAAAACATGAATATTTTCCAGTTTCCTCTAGTCCGGGTATTTGTCTTTACTTATTCTTAGACTACTTCCTTTATGATAAATTATGCCACCGAAAGTTATAAAAAAGGGCAAGGAATAAAGAAACCAGACTGCACGGAAATATTTTAAGAAAAGCACAATCTAATCATGTTTTTTCTCGCACGTTATTGCCATATACAATAACCTTAATTCAGGAGGGGGAACTGCACATTTCTTCTATCCAAAACACTTTTTTCTTTTTCCCCACTTTTCTGTTTCTGTTTTAGAAATAAAAACAAGAATATCGGGACGTACAGGAAAATTATTGACAATAGATCAGATGAAGAGCAAAGAATCTGTCGCTGAAGACACCATCTGGTATCTTCAATTACATTTTGTGACATCTGTATTTTCTTCTAACGCAAATGAAAGGCATTATATTGAGACCCAACACTCTTTTGTACATAAAATTAATTCTATTTCTATTAAAATCTATCTAAAAAACGTAATAAGAGTTTTCTTGTGATTTTGTCAAAACTTTCGTTATTACAAAAAGAGAATCAAAACAATCTGCAATGAATGCACAAACTCTAAATGAATGTAATATCAATAAATAAAATATTTTGCTAACACATACTTTAGTTATGAAATGAATATTAAGTGTCCGAGTCTTCTTGACAATTTACAATTGATAAAACAGTGTATTACACACACTTTTAAAATAATTCAGATAATTTATTGTTTGCTTATAAAAAATATATGTAAATTCAAAACAACTGAATGTTGTCTCCATTTGTTAAAATTAACACACAGATTCATAAAAAAATTACACTAATTATTATTTTAAATTTCTGAAATTATAATCAAATGAAAAAGATTCTTTGGCATTTCAAAGTCTGTACTAATTTTAAAAAAAAAAATTTAAAAAGTTGGATATATGTACATACAATATAACTTAATATAAAAGGTGCACCATATTTAAAATACAAAATTACAAATTTGCAGTATTATTTTAATTGTTCCATAAAAATCAAACTAACAGCAATAAAATTTTTTTTTAATTAGTATTAAAAATAATAACGTATCATTTGTTGCACGATTTTTAAATCCATGTCATATCGTAGCTATGTAATTAAATAAATACAATGCAAATTGGGCAATTTCCAAAAAGACATTTTGAGGAAGATGATGATTCACAAAATAATATTACTCAATATTTCTTTAAAAAAATATATTCATCAATAGGTATTCAATGGGGTTATACGTATTTCTTAGTTTTGCATAGAAAAATTTCATTTTAGTATGATAAAATTAGCACTTATTTTAAACAAGCTCAAGATAAAAAGAGCATTTATCATTTTAAAAATAAACTTACGGCTTAAAAAATAGAACATTTAAAGAATCTTTATTAAATATTGCAACTATTGAGTGCAAAAACTTTATATTGATTATTATAAATATAAGATAAACTTATAAGCAAGGTTTCGAAGTATATAAATTTCTTTCCTGCTTCATTCCTAAACAGGGTTTTGTCATTTAATTTTAATTTTAAAAAAACAAGAGAGTAAAAAAATATTTTTTGAAAAAACAATTCACATTTTATTTAATCAATTATTTTGAGCTACATATATTTACAATATTTCATTATTATAATATAATCTAATATAAATTGATCCACATCTATTATTTTATTCATATTATGAATACTTATAAATTGGATCTGCCATAACATATTCATTTTTATTTATTTTCTTTTGTTATCCATTAAGCTACAACTTTTTAAACAATTATTTATTTTCTCTTTTAAAATGTAAAAAAAGATTAAATGCGAATTCTTGATTTCTATTTTTCATGCAAAAGTAATAATACTCACTGGGGATATAGAAGTATTAATACATTAGAATTACTCGAATACATTATAATTACTAAATAATGACAAAACGCATCATATGTACCTTCCAACACATTATAAAAGATCAAAACTCTTTAATTACGTTATTTCTATTATTTGTTTGAATTGATGAGCGTAAATTAGCTGTAAAATCATTTTAATAACTTATTTTTTCAATTTTAAATCTATAAATGTTGTCTCTTTAACATTTCATATCGCAACCTTTGCATTTACGCAAAATAAGTATTGAAATCCATGATTTATTGTGTAAGAATTCAATTTATAGCTATGTAGGCCCATTCGAACATTTATAAATTAAGAAAACGGAACAATTTAATCGTAATGAAACCAGATAAAATAAACTAAAAAAGGAACTTAATTAAAATCAAAGAAAAAAAAATTCATGAAAAAAAATTGTGAATACATTGTAAGTTACGTAATGGGTTTCCATTGTAATTTTAGTTTTCATTTTGGTGTAAGGAGTGAAAAAGAAAGCATTGTGCTCCAAAAGATGGAATAGCTGTTTAATGTTTTTTAACTTGCTAAAAAATTAAAAAAGTCGACGCCTTTTTCTTCCAAAACAAAATAGAAGCATTTTAGTGCTTGAAACACATATGGAAAGAAATATATTATTTTATATTTCAGCTTAATATATTTTTCTAGAAAGATTTCTAGATTTTAAATTAGAAAATAAGTAAGTCAAGGATTTTCTTTTGTATTTTAGCACATTAATATAAATTAATTAGCATTCATGAATATTTTTCACTATTTAATCTCTTTTCCAATAAATGATTAAATTATTGGTGAACTTCGCATTTACATACGGTACAACAAACTATCTTATTCTCTTTTCAATCACATAAGAATTATTTTTCCAATTATAAATATTATATAATGTTTTTATCCAATTTCTCCTCACTGTCTCATTATTTCGAAACATGTATGCAGAAGTTAAATTTAATTATTATTTGAATTTAAAGTGCTTTGGTAAGTGATGCAAACCAGGGGTATTAAAGCAATGGGCATTAAGTCAATCGCGGTCGACCGATGAACCCCCAAAACATTTTGGGGTGACGACCTGAAGCTTAGCAGTTATATACCGAAATATTCAAGATGGTGATTGCATCTTTATTCTTTTACTCATTATAACTACGAGACTAACTTTGGATGAAAATGGTTTTATTTTTTATAAATTTTGAATTGCTTGGTAATAAATTCATCATTTTATATTATTATAATTGGGACCATTATATCATTATGTTTGTATCTTCCGTTTTGCTTTAAACGCGGTTTTAAAAAATGTAATTTATTTTGTTGTAGTTATGTTGTAAGTACATATTAGCGTATTTTTTATTAAGTTAAAATTTTGTAGACCATTTTTCTTAGCTCAACGCATTCACTTACAAAATATATATCTTATATTATACATAATTATATTTTATACAAAAATATTTCTAAAAAAAATCGTTGTTTGAATTATTTCATTATAAAAACGAAAGATTTCCTTACTGACATTATAATATGGATTATTATCATAAATATTTTAATTTTTACCTTAACAAATATCATTTTAATAACTTTGTACCTAACAAGTGTATGTAATTTTAAGTATATACAAAAAAATAGGGAAAAAATGCTTTACAATTCATTTATATTGATCTAAAACTTTTTTAATAAATGTCTGTTATAATGCCGTAAAGTAGCTGGAGAATTTAATTATATGTTTCGTAATTATCTAACACAATTGCATTATAGAACAGAATACTTTTTACACACATTCCGTATGTATCGACTAATAGTGACTACAATATGACTGTTAAAAAATTTAGGTTACTTAAAATAATGTCAACGAGAGATGGTATAAAAAATAATCAAAAATAATTTCTCTCTTTTGAAACTAATGTTGGATTTGAAGCAAATAGCTAGTGTGTGTGTGTGCAGGGGCGCCACTGCATGCGCCCTAATACGTAACTTAGCTTGCTTCACTGGAAGGCGAGCAACAATCCGAAGAGAGACCCGAGATAGAACGAACGGACAGAGAACATATACGATGTAAAAAAATACTTAAGACAAACTTTTTTGCCAATCGGCTAAGACCTGCGTTCAAATATTTTAGCTTAATCTTTGTGTGTGTGTGTAGTTTTTTTTCCGTCATTGATAAAATAAACAGTTTTATTTGTTAGCTTTTAGTGATTACTATCTAACGAACCAAAACCAACATAACATTTATACATGTATATATATATATATATATATATATATATATATATATTAATGCAACTGAAAATCGGGTGCGGTTTAGAATCGAAGGGGAAATATCATGTTGGATTAGGCAATTAGAGCAATTACAGATTCATGCATGTACTTAAAAGTTTATAAAATTGGTAAAATAACTAATTATTCATTTCTTTTTAGTTCACATTTTTAATTCATTTTAATAGAGTAAAATTGGATATCAATAAACCAGTTTACTACATTTTTAATTTTTGACAAAAACGTGTTGAAAATTTTTGATGCCACTCTGGTTCGAATAAATACGGTAGTTATTAAAAATTAATACGTCAATAATCCTGATACATCTCAATAAAGATCATCCATGCAATAGAGCGATACAAAAAAAATTGAAAGTCGCTTACGCAGAAAAAATGAATTACTATCCCTTTGAAATATTTGATTCTTTTTTTCCTTATTTTAAATTAAAATAAATGTATAAGTTTAACTGGATTTCTCAACCCAAGCTTTACAAAGTGTGAAATTAATACCAAAGCGATTTCAATCAAAAGATCTTTTTTTTTAAATTTAAATAATAATTTTTCGTTATTCTTTCCTTTATTGTTCTTATTCTATCTCATTTATGGAACTCTGCTTTAATTTTTATTCTGGTGGTTTCGCATTTTTTTATTTTTTATTCTTATTTCCGTTTCTTTGTTACATGAAAGGAGTTTTTAAAGAAATTACAAAGAGGATTGATTCCATCATGAGACTTAAAAAATAAAATTATTTGAATTCTTTAACATTTTTATTTCTTTAAAGGTGTTAAGTAGTTTAGGAAAAGAATTTAATTTTTAACTTTTAAATGCGATACGTGTTAAAAATTTTAGCAAGAAATTATTGAGTTGCTGAAAATAGTTATTTAAAAAATAAGCAATGCCTTTTTTTTATACTTTTCAGTTTTTTAATGAAATACAATATTGCTACGGAAAATGAAATAAAAAATTGCAAGATTTAAATTCAAATTTCTTTTCAAAAAAGATCTCAAAAATTTTTAGTAAGGAATAAAAACTAGAATAAACACGAAAAATATTGATGAATCTTTAAAGATAATTAAATGTTTAATGAAGAAATTTAATATCATGATAAAACTCATGATGCAAATAATTGAAATATTTTTGTACGTTACAATAAAAAGCATGAAAACAAGTATGCTGAATTATAATACATTGATGTCATGTTTTTATCTGCTATACAGCAGAAGTGAAAATATTAAATAAAAAGAAAAAAAAACTTAAAAAAATTGTACTAGGATTATATATATATATATACATATATATATATATATACATTATATATATATACATATATATATATATATATATATATATATATATATATATATATATATATATATATATATATAATTCTGAAATTCTCATACTTAATTACTAATGTGTATCATTTTGTACAAAAGTGGCTACATTTCACGACTGCATTTCAAATAATTTTACCTTACACTATATCAGGATAATTCGAAAAATCATTAGAGATGTTCCTAATGTGTGTGCACTTTGTTTTCTTACAATATAGGAATAAAAAATTATATATGGGATCTCATTAGCATAATCATTATATATATTTTTAAATGGTACGCTTGGTAAGGAAATTTTTTCAGTATTACTCATAAAATTAGTTGTGAATAAGGAAAATGAAATATATAAAATGACAAGTTTGAAAAATAATAAATACATATTGCATTTATTAAATGAATCAAGTATCTGTTAAGGATTGAATATTAATGTGGGATTAGTAAGTTGCATTTAATGAGAGAATGTAAATAGGCAAGGGATTCAAATACGAGCTTTGGCTTAACAAATACATGTGATATGTTTTCAGAGCAAACACTTTGTTAGAAACAATTATCAAAGTAAAGTAGTCTAGTAATGTGAAAAAAAGGATTATTTTTTTTTTCGTAATACTGTCACACATTTCAATTTTTTTAAAAAAAAACACTCTTAGTATAAGTGTACAAAAAAATTTATTATAATATTTGTTGCCTACAAAAAATATTTATGCAGTACTATTTAACAAATTTGTTAAGCTTTATAATTACTATATTTAATGAATTTCAACTTTTGATAACTTCTAATGAAGACGAAATTTTAGGCACAACATGAAACATTAAAAAAAACTCAAAGTATTAAATTCGATGTTAACTAGTAAAAAATATTTCGCAATAATTTTAAGTCGAAACGAACGGACGCATTCTGGATAAAAAAAATATATATCTATTTAAAAGGTTTATCCAAACATAAAAAGTTATAGTTAAGAAAAGCGAATTATTTATCGAATAATCACTCTAAATATCCAACGTACAGCCAGCAGCTTATATAAGTTAAAAATGGATTAATATATACACAAGTCTCCGTTAGTTCTTAAGAATATAGTAATTCCACTAATGAAGTGTTATTCATGCTATGTAGCTGAATTTTCTTTTATTTCGAGAGAGGGTAAGATAAATATTAAATTAAATGTTTTATTTCCTTAAGTATCCATTTATACTGCAAAGTATCTCGAACCAAATCAAAATAAGAGTCTTCTCAACTCAATTTGACGAAATTCCTCCATAAATATAAACTATCACAAAGAGACTTCTTTTTTAAAAATTAAAATCCATTATAAGCACTGAAAATTGCAGCCGTTTATCATATCAGCCGTGGGTAGCCTAGTGGTTAGAGCATCGGACTCCAGACCGGAAGGCCTGGGTTCGATGCCCGATGCCACCAAACACCCTCCGAGTACACACGGAGTACGTGCTCGTTAAATCAGTGGGTTCGTAGTCTTGTGGGCTTAATCACGAGCGCAGGGACTGGAGAATATTTCCCTCCCCTTCAGTCTAGATGCATAAATTGTGGAGGTGGAGATAGAGATCGTGTCGCCATCTATCGTCCCTTCGGGGAACTTCGCCGAGCTAAAATCGTACTGTCACCTGTATGGTGCTCAAGGCCAACGACAGGCGTACCTCTAGCCCATGCCACGATGAATTTCGTGGGCCTCGATCTGACTGCGTCAGACAGGTGGCATCAGAAAACAACAACAACAATCATTTGATACTTTATTCCAAAGATTCAGCAAATCATTTTGTAATCCAAGCTATGACTAGAGACGAGTCATATTTCAGCGTCGATTAGGAACGAGAATCCCTTTCGTCCACGTGTTTTAAGTAAGTTCGCCGAAGTTGAAGTCAAACTACTTATGCGGGAGGTGAGTTGAGTTGTCCTGGCAGGAAGTTTAAACAAAATGCCATATAAAGGTATGGAGATATTCATCATATATAATATATATATAGGGTCTCCCAGGATTGTTGGAACAAAGTTTAAGGGGAAGTAAGGCTTCAGGTTTTCTTAGCAACGCTTGGTCGAAAACGTCATGGAAAAGTAGTACGACAGGAAAGGAAGACACACAAGGCTGAGACTAGCTTAAATATAGAGTGGGCCACAAAATTCAGTATACACCTTAGAAGCTTAGAGACTTTTTGCAATTACAAATTAAATATTGCTATAAGATGATTGAAATTTTTACCTTATATTCTTTAGTCTATGCTTTACCGTACTACATTACTAAAATTGTTACGTTTATTTATTTTTTACGAAAAAAAAAGATCTGAGACGAGAAGAAAAAACACCACCACAAAAATAAGTATACACCTTTATTGATTTCATTTTGACGTACAAATTAATATTTTGTAGCATATCCTTTTGCTTGAATTACAGCTTGTAATCTTCTGGGCATAGATTCTACCAGTGTTTTAGGGGTTTCAACAGAAAGTTTAGCCCATTCTTCTCTCAGAACCTTCTTGAGAACTTCCTTGCTTGTGATTTCGTGCTCATGTACAGCTTTCTCTAATTGCGACCACAAATTTTCTATGATGTTTAGGTCTGGAGGCTGGGCTGGAGTGAGTAATTGCTTCCTGCAATGGAACAGAAAGTACAACCGCACAATATTCGCTGTATACTTGGGGTCGTTATCCTGCTAGAATATGAAGCCTGACCCAAGCCCCAACTTACTAGCACTTTTTTCCAAGTTATCGTTTAAAATTCCTAAATATACATGTTTGTCCATTATACCATCAATAAAAGCAAGCTCTCCAACTCCTCCAGCCGACATACAACCCCAAACGAGGACAGATCCACCCCCGAACTTGACTGTCTTAATGGTTTTCTTAGGTGCCAGTGCTTTCCCAGCTTCTCTCCATATTTTAAATCGTCCATCGCTTCCGTAAAGATTAAACTTACCTTCATCAGAAAATATTAGTGTTCCAGAAAGAAATAGGCTTTAAACGATGTTCTTTGGCAAAAATCACTCTCTTTTGTCTATTCACATACTTGATGAGTGGCTTTCGTATTGGTGTACGGCCATGAAACTCATATTGGTGAAGGGTACGTCGAATTGTTTCATCCATGATCTTTTCCCCGATTGTAGAGGACATCGATAAAGCTAGTTTAGAGGCACTCACCCTCGGATCTTTCTTTACTGAGGGAATGATCTTCCTCTTCGCTATAGTACTCAGTATTTCTTTGCGTCCTCTTCAAGGAATATTGGCCACAGATCCAGATTTTTATACTTCTGTAGAATTTTTTAGACACAACCATGAGCTACGAAGCGATTTCTCGAAGAGATTTGCCCTCTTTCGATCATTTTACACCCAATAAACGTTCAGATTCAGTAGTTTCTCTACGAGAGCTCATTTTAAGATTTTTAATGAGAAAAATATTATTTAAAAGCGTTGAACTGCAATGGCACGTGCTACAAGCAGCATCTACCCCTGAAATTTTTAAAGAAAATTTGAAACTAAAAAATGTGGTGGCAAAATTTACAAGTATAAGAAGTGTATACTCAATTTTGTGGCATGGTTTTCTATCTTTTCTTCGAAGCGCTTAACTTTTTTCGTAATAAATAAGTTAACTATAGATTTGTGTTATTATAGGATCGTAAAGCAGAGGTTAGAGTATCTAGGATAAAAAAATTACCTATTTTAAATCAATATTTAATTTGTAATTGGAAGAAGTCTAGAAGTTAAATAGGTATATACTCAATTTTGTGGCTCACTGTACATCAAATTGATTGTCCTATATAATAAATTTGCATTTTTCTAAACTCAAGGTAAATATAAAAATTTGATTAACATATAATAAACAATAAAAACACATTCACAGAACCAATTAAAATAGAATAGAAATTATCAAATGTAATCACCCAAGCCAAATAAATAAACGCGTCAGTCTCAAACGCACTAAAGATTTTAATTGAAAATTGAATAAAGTATTTAACACAAGAAGAAACCACTTTCAAGGATGAAGTGATCCGTGATAGCCTAATAGTCAAGGGAATGGATCGTGGCTGGCATGTCGTGAGTTAGAGCCCAGTTTTACTAAAGAGCCTCCGAGTATGGGCAAATTAAATCTGTCAAAAAACATTAGTGAAATGTTTTAGGTGACAAGAATAACAGAAAAAGTGACGTCTTTTACGCAAATAACAGGCAAAGTTTTTTTTTAGAGTGAGTGACTGAATATTAACATCGCAATGTTCAGCTGCTCGATGGCTTTTGGCGACGGACCACGTAATTTTGAACCATGGTCAAGTGACGTGGAGGACACTTGAGCTGGAACTCCCTCTCTTAACTATCACACCACACCAACGGGAGGACGTTTCAGTTCTCGACAGATTTAGCGTGCATCGCTGCCCTACACGGCATGTCTTTAGTGGTAATGGGCTCGAACTCGCTTTTTTTAGAAATTGCTTTCAATTCAAAAGAGAATCACCATAATGCTTTCAGGGGACCACGGGTTGCAGACTCCTTTTTCTAGATAATAATGGTAAGAATATTTTTTGAAAAACTCTTATTATGTATATCAAGCTCTTTTTATCATTTTATAATGTTCCAAATCCAGCTTTAATTATTTCATAATGCCTTTTTGATAAAAAAAAATCATATAATAATTTATTTGTTTTATGAATTTGATTCATTCATATGAAGATTTAGCATCAAAGGCTTTCTTACGTATATTAAAAAAACTGTCCTTCTCAAGCAAGGAAAACCTATTTTTAAAAGTTTCGAAAGGAAACATGTTAAGGCACCACACTGTGTAATGGAATGATCTCCCTGCTAAACTATTTTTGACGAATTTCTTTACACGTGCTAGGAATCAGCGAGACAATGTGGTGGAATTCTTAGAGTTCTGAGTGATTTATACACTTAAAAGGATATGTATAGTCGATCCTCTTTTCTCCCTTATCTAATAACATTTTTTTTTTGTTTTGTAAAAATTTATATTTTAAATGTTTTTTTTAGATCTGAGCTTTTTACCTTTCACTTTATTTTATATCATGCCCATTAGAAACCCTTAGTAGAGATATTCTATCTTAAATACTTTTAAAGCTCGCGCGTTTTCTCCTATTCATTAAAGTTAACATAAATGACGTCACATAGTCTATAACAGTGGTCCTTAAACTTTATCGAATTATGGAGCCCTTAGACCTATTTCGACTTTTGGTGGAACCCTGTCGTACCCTTATAAGTATATATTTAAAAAAATACTTAAAGTAGATCAATATATAGAAATAAAGTTGCAGTACAATATAAATGAAAATTACAGTATATCTTTCTTAAGAGTTATAGCTTAATATTTATATAATTTATCCGTTAATAATATTATTCGGGCTCCAAGTGCCACCTTCCCTTTCATATCTTCTGACAGAGATATTTTTATGTATATATGTGCCTGTACTTTTTTTGCACAAAATGGCAAAGTCTAGCTCTGTTAAAAAGCTGTATGTAATCACATTCCATAATCTATCAGACTATTTAAGTGTCAAAAACGAAGAAATTTTTACTGGGATTATAATAATATATCTGCCTTTAGAGATTGCTTTTATAATGGAAGAGAAAAAATGTACTATTGTGAAATTTTACTCCAGATATATTTCTTAACAGAATTTTGGCGATATATATATTTATTATAAGGAAGGAATTAATACTTAATGGGTGAAGTATTATTTGAAAATGATTTTAAAATAAATTTTTTTTAAAAAAATAGATAATTAGAAGACATTAACACTAAGATCTTTTTATCAAACATGGTTACTGCAGTGAATCCTAACAATTTATTTAGTCTAAGATAATATGAGCATATTTTTATTAATAAAATGAACACAAAATAATTCAGTAATTTAGTCGCAAACGATATCCAAAGACAAAGCGTTTTCGATGCGATTAAAACTTTAGCTTCTTAAGCGCAAATGATGTCCGGAAGCAAAGTAATGCTTTATAGAAACAATAAATCGTCAGCTTCCTAAATGAAAACGGTGTATGTAGACAAAATAAAGCTAAGTGTCAACACCCTGAGCAAGGATGATTTCCTAAGACAGGGTAAGGCCATGCGTCAGTATCCTAAGTGAAGATGATGTCCAAAGACAGGGTAACGGTATATGGATACAATAAAAACGTGAGCTTCCCAAGCGACGACGGTTTCCACGACAGGGTAAATATATGAGTCAGCATCCTAAATGAGGTTGGTCTCCCAAGACGGGGTAAAGCTATGAGTCAGTATCCTAAATGAGGACGGTCTCCCAAGACAGGGTAAAGATATGAGTCAGCATCCTAAATGAGGATGGTCTCCCAAGACGAGGTAAAGCTATGAGTCAGTATCCTAAATGAGGACGGTCTCTCAAGACATAGTAAGACTGGTGTCAGCATCCTAAATGACAACGGTCTGCCAAGACAGGGTAAAGCTATGAGTCAGCATCCTAAATGAGGACGGTCTCCCAAGACAAGGCAAAGATATATTGATACAATAGAAACGTGAGCTTACTAAGCGACGACGGTTTCCTAAGATAAGGTAAAGCTATATTAATAAAATAAAAATGTGAGATTCTACCATTTTTGCTCAGGTTGTATATGACATTAACTTTCTTTATCTAATTAAATAAAAACTAAATATTAAAATCCATGCAATCAGAGGTCATTTAAAATCTTTAAGCTTTTAAGGTTCCACGACAAACTCGAAAAATTAATACACAAAAATTTAGACTTTTTGTGATATATATATTTTTAATATTTCTAATAGAGCTTAGATTTTTTGTATGCCTATAGTAATGATATTTTAGATACTATTTAGAACAACAACAATCTCTTTTAGCTCAATTTTTTTTAGTTTCACACGTGTATAAATTTTAGTACTTCGTAATAATTAATATTTTCGTAATATACTATATTTTTTTCAAATAACTTTGCTTAAATATATAAAATATTTTGCACACACATAAAAGGATGTACAAAACATAGTTTAATGAGTGTTATGATGAAAATCTCTAAATAATTTCTTTGAAAAAAAATATAGAACAACTTTTAAAACTCACATTCTATTTTCATCTATAAAATTATTTTTAAACTACTGAGAAAATGTTTTGGCTCGCTATATGCGTTACAGAAATATAACAAATTTGGAAGAATATAGTGCAATTCACATACACTTGTGTTCGTATTAGAATCTAATTAGGTCAAAATTTCTAATTTTCCCCAAGATGAGGGATAACATTAGAATATGGTTATATTGATTTTTATCGTTTGGTAATATGTTTGCTACAGTGTTTACGTATATAATCCTTAACTTTTGGGTTTATTTTTACTGTGGTAAGTCTATTAATTTTAAACAATATTTTATTTTTTTTTAAATATTTAGCCATTTTTATATTGGACGCGATTTTGTAGCAGTATTTTTGTTTCCAGTTGTTATTGCAATTTCCGATGGATAATGAATATCTAATAAATTGGTGGTGAGTACATGATAACTTTATTTAAAAACAGTAAGAGAGTTCCGTGTTAAATTATTGCGGATTATTTACCAAATTCATTCGTTTGGTAAATCTCATTTTTTTAATTTCTTTTTTTTTCAACCTTATTTTTACGGATTAACTGATTTAACTGATTTCGCCCACACAGTGATGTGACATATCTGGTAAAGTCGCAGCAACTTTTCTCAAAAAAAGTAATAAAATGTGTGGTCGAATTTTTTACTGTGGATCTTATGGAGTGAATTCCAACTGACATAATATGAAATCTGTCAGGCAGAACTCTTTTTTTAATGCTAGTAAATAGCGAATTTCTACTGCTTTATTTTTAATATAAATGATTTCCTAATTTTACTCACATCCCATAATAAAATCGCTTTTTTAAAGTTTAATTCTTCTACAGGCATCAAATGATTTTTTTTAAAAAAAATTGTACTGCTTTTGCTTTTTTTAATTTCTTTTTCTATCATCATTTAAAATTCCTCACATTCAGCTTCTTTATCTTAATACTTATACTTTTCTGCGCCAGTTTACTTGAAAAAATAAAGTAAATTTCTCTTCTTATTCCACTTTTTAAATAGTTTTAAATGGTTGTAATTCTACAACTCTCAGTTGCTTCTTCAAGTTTTAGTAATATTTTGTTTATCTATATACAGAGTGTTTTTTTTTTTCAGGTATAGAAGTTTAAGTTGGCATTACTTTCCAAGATGGCGACCGATTGAACAGCTGTCAAGTGATTTATTCTCAGTTTGGTTTGGCAATTCATCAAAACGATCATCAAAGCAAGGCGTAGATTCGTCGAATGGGCTCAAAACGAGATTGCTGTTGTTCTCCATTTTCATAAGCGAATTTTGTTTAGCGATGAAGCGCACTTCTGGTTGAATGGCTACGTCAACAAACAATACTGCCGCATTTGGAGTGAAGCTAATCCACAAGTGTATGTCGAAACACCGTTACATCCAGAAAAACTGACTGTTTGGTGCGCTTTATGAGCTGTTGGAATCCTTCTTCAAAAACGATGAAGGCCACAACGTTACAGTCAATGGTGATCGGTATAGAGCCATGATTACTAACTTTTTCATTCCTGAATTGAACAATCATGATGTCCAGGTGCTGTGGTTCCAGCAAGACGGCGCAACATGTCACACAGCTCGTGCCACAATCGATTTATTGAAAGACACGTTTGGTGACCGCCTAATTTCACGTTTTGGACCTGTGAATTGGCCTCCAAGATCTTGTGATTTAACACCGCTAGACTATTTTTGTGGGACTATGTAAAGTCATTGGTCTATGCGGATAAGCCACAAACGCTTAACCATTTGAAAGACAACATTCGCCGTGTTATTGCCGATATATGACCATAAATGTTCGAAAAAGTCATCGAAAATTGGACGTCCAGATAGGATTACATCCGAGCCAGCCGTGGCAGTCCTATGCCAGAAATCATATTTAAAATGTAATGCCACAAGATTATCTTTCGAATAATAAAAATTCATATCAATCGAATAATACATCGTTGTTTTATTGCAATTTAAAGTTCTATACCTCTAAAAAAACACCCTTTATATAAAGGAGAAAAGCGACTCACACACTGACTGACTGACTAATCACGATATCTCCGAAACTATTAAACCTACAGATTTGAAATTTCGTATATAGGTAGGTACCCTTCATAGAGTAGACATCAGCTAAGAACGGATTTTGCAAGAATCAAACCCCAAGAAGCATTATGGGGGCTTAAGAGGCATTATAGATAATTAATTCCATTATTAAACTATTAGATGTACTGTCTTGAAACTTGGTACACAGATTTTTTTCATAAAGTATAGATTCCCTACATAATGATTTTTAAGAAAATTGACCTCCAAGGGGAGTTTAGGGTGCGCAAGGGGGATATGCATAATTATTTCCATTTTTAAACAATTAGACGTGTGTTGAAATTTGGTAAGCGGATCCCTTTCATACAGTAGAGATCCGCTATAGAATGGGTTTTGTCAAAATCAACTCCCAAGTGGCGTTGTAGAGAATTAAGGGGCGTTATAGGCAATTAATTTCTTTTTTAAACTATTAGACGTAAAATCTTGAAATTGAGTAAGCAGATTCCATTCATTGAGTAGAGATCTGCTATAAGATGGGTTTTGTGAAAATTGTTTCCTAAGTGGCGTTGCGGGGCTTAAGAGGCGTTATAGATAATTATTTCCATTTTTAAACTCTTAGACGTACATTTTTAAAATTTCGTAAACGGATTCCTTTCATGGCGTAGAGATCCGCTACAAATGAGATTTGGGGAAAATTGATCCCCAAGGGTCACTGAGGGGGATTAAGGGACGTCATAAATAAATATTTCCGCTTTTCAACTACTAGACCCACCTGCTTGAAAATTAGATGGTATGTTCCGTTCTTGGAATACAGTTCCTCTTACAAAGAGTTTTGCGAAAACGGACTCATAAAGGTGTGGGGTCGCGAGGGATTAAGCTGTGTTATAGAAAAATTCCTGTTTTTGAATTTAGCCCATTTACTTGAAATTTGTTGAGCACGTTTCTTCAGTTGAATAGAATTCTACTAAGAATGGATTTTACGGAAATCAACTCCAAGGGGGAGCGGGGAGAGTTATTGGGGCGTATTGATAGACAAAATTCCTGCTTTCGAACTGCTAAGACTATAACAATAAAATTTGGTTTGCATGCTTCTTTTGTTGAACTGGAATCCGCTAAGAACCAGGTATTGATGATAAAAATTCCGTTTTTGCTCTGTTAGATTTAGACTTGAAATTTAGCACGCAAGTTTATTTTATGGAATAGAGATCCACTGAAAGTTGCTTTGGTGGAAATCCACTTAATTATTAGGTTAAGTGAGCGCAAAAAATCTTTCTACTTCTATTTTAGATATAAATAGAAATTATATATTTTAATTTATGTCCTTTTTATATCAAGAGAGGTAAATTTACAGCTATAAATATATTTTTCAATACAATCGAATTCTTAATGCTAGATATCGGTAATTCATATATATGTAAACAGTATACATTTATACAACATCGTTAAATACCCAGTGAAGCGGGTGGTTAACGGCTAGTTGTATATATAGTAATATTATATTTCTTTCTTTCTTTTTCCTTTTTTTTTTAGTGCGAGGTGGTTCTCTTGAATAAAATCTACATTCCGTCTATAGCCTATTGACGTGATTTTAATCAGGCCTAATAAGTCTATAGCGCAGCGATACTTAACATGTAGCCCACCGGGATATGACACTCGGCATGTGGCCCACCGGGCTTCTCTGAGTGGCCTGGTTATGGCCCTTTTCACGAGAAAATTCGATTTTTTTTTCTTCTTAGTTAATTAGTTAATTTCTTTTTTTAGTGTGATGACTTTTAGTTTTTCAATATTTTGATGTTATAAGATCTGTATAATTATTATTTTTTCAGTCGTTAGCATATAAAATGATTTTTCGTTCGGAAAAAAGAATGATTTTTTTTAGTAAAATCAAACAAACTATTTAAATAAGTTTAAAACAAAAATGCACGAGAAAGTCTGACTAATTTTAAACCTACAATACTGATTTCAATTTGGAATTCAGCAAATACTCTTTGCTGCCATTCTGCACTTGATAAATGAATGCTTGAAGTAAAAATAAATCGGGTTTTGTCAAAAGAAGAATAAAAACAAGTTATCAAAGTACATGGCAGCCTTTTTTGGATGACAGTAGAATGTAAACAAAAGGCTTGGGGTTATAGATGAAAGAAAAATCGAAACTACCCAATAACTTGATAAAAAAATGCGTAAACCTGGGGAAGAGGGTGTTTGAAAGGGAGTTTAATATAGTATAGAAGTAAAATCCAAAACTGCGAGAGTTTAATATTTTGATCGATTTTTTCTCATTTTAAATATTTTTTGCCTAATAACACTCCCCTCCCCACCCCCCATTAATTTCTATGTTGCGACCAGTAAGAAATAAATGCCACACGCTAGTGGCCCGACGGAAAGAAAGTTTGGCACCCCTGCTCTAAACTCTACAGCAGAGGTTCTCAAACTTTTTTGTCTCAAACACCCTTTGCCATGTTTTCCGGTTTCGGCCCCCGCTTACCTAATATGGAATTTATGCAAATTTATCAACTTAAATGTCTTTTTATAGCAGCTTATATACGACTATTTACTTTAGAAGAATTAAATTTTAGTTACTGTAGGGAAGTATAGCGTTTGTGAAACTTAAGAAGCACACGTTATTGAATTAAATTAAAATCAAATTGATACATAAAATAACTGAACAACTAACAAATGCTTTTGAGGAAAGGGAGGAATCTGGTGTTTCAATAAAAAATTTTCATTATTTAATATCAATCTAGTGAGGTTTAACCCTATATCTCCTTTGGTATTAAGTGTCCGGTTTTTTTTTTTTTTTCATTTTTTTCATCTTTGTATATATATACATATATATATATATACATATACATATACATGTATATACATATACATATACATATACATATATATATATATACATATACATATATATACATATATACACTGCTGGACAATTGCGAAGGAAGGATCACAAATTGCTATGTAGCGTAACATTAAGCGAGACATGAGGCAAAGTAGGATAAAATATAGTTGCCACACTGTTCAGACATTAGAATAAAGAATATTTATTGTTCTGGCAAGTATAAAAGCTGTGAAACATCTGAAAGAAAAAATTTTAATTTGATCTGCGTACGGAGAAATGGAACAATTCATCTAAAAGTCAGCAGGCACCTTAAAGAAAGGTATCAGTACGGGATATGTCCACCGTGGAGTGGGATGCAACATTCCAAACGTCGTACCATACTTTGTACAACATTATCCAGCAGCTGTTGAGGCAATTTATCCCATTCCTCTGTGAGTGCACGGATGAGGGTGTTCTTGTTTGTCGGAGGATAGTTTCGACCAGCAACTTGCCTCCCCAAAGCATCCCACACATTTTCAGTGGGGTTTAGATTTGGAGAACGCGCTGGCCATACGAGACGTTGAATACCCTCGCTGTCTAGACAGTCCTGAACAGCGAGTGTTCGATGACAATTTGCGTTGCCGTCCATAAAAACAAATTTATCACCGACAGCACCACGGAAAAGACGAACATGAGGAAGTAGAACTTCATCAATGTATCGTTGGCCCGTCATAGTCCCATTCGCAACCACATGTAGGCGCGTGCGACCATTGATCTTGATGCCGGCCCGCACCATGATACTGCATGTCCGATATCGGTCCTTTTCCTGGATATTTTCTGGACGATAAGCAGTACCACTCTCGCGCCAGATCAGTTGGTGTCTACAATCCGATGACAGACTGAACCTACCCTCATCTGAGAATAGTACGCATGCCCAGTCCTGTTCAGTCCAATTGTGATGCTCACGACACCATTGCAAACGGGCAGTGCGGTGCTGTCTGGTCAATGAGACACACACAACAGGTCTGCGTGCGTATAGTTCTCCTCCCCTCAAACGTCTGGCAACAGTTTTTCGGGAGATCTGCTTTCCTGAGGCAGCAAGAAACTGATTTGCCACCTGCTGAGCTGTGGTGCGCCTGTTCCTTTTTGCTGATAGGACGATATATCTGTCTTCTGCAGGCGTCGTACTTCTAACGCGACCTCTCCCGTGCCGTCTACTATGCATTCCAGTAGTTTTAAATGACTTCCACAGCCGTGAAACAACGCTGTGAGCGATGTCGAACTCCCTGGCAACATCTGTTATTTTTCGCCCTTCTTCGATCTTTCCAATAATTCGGCCACGCATAAAATCATCTATGTGATGTCGGGAAGACATGCCAAAAATTTTAAGTTCGTCTATTAAATCTTTCCTGTAAAACTTTGACTTGAAACAACAACTGTCCACACGCGTCAAAACCTTTAAAGCTCTTTTGAACGCTATCACGTGATGAACAGACGTGGAAAAAAAATTGCATACTCATACTTCTTCTTACTAATATCCCGCACTTATTCTAATTTTCCACATTTTGATTCCTTTCATTTTGTGGTTGCTATGGATGATAGTGTGACTTCCTAATTTTTTTCACATCCCATAATAAAATCGCTTTCTTAATGTTTAATTCTACGAGCATCAAATGATTTTTTATAAAAAATTTTTACTGCTATTCCTTCTTTTAATTCCTTTTTCTGTCATCATTTTAAAGTCATCACATTCAGCTTCTTTATCTTGATACTTATACGTTTCAGCGCCGTTTTACTTGGAAAATAAAATAAATTTCTGTTCTTTTATTCCACTTTTTAAATAGTTTTAAATGGTTGTAATTCTACAACTCTCAGTTGCTTCATCAAGTTTTAGTAATATTTTATTTATTGTATATTTAGTAATATTATATTTCTTTCTTCCTTTTTTTTTTAGTGCGAGGTGGTTACCTTGAATAAAATCTACATTCCGTTTATAGCCTGTTTGACGTGATTTTAATCACGCCTAATAAGACTATAGCGCAGTGATGCTCAACATGTGGCCCACCGGAATGTAACACTCCGCATGTGGCCCACCGGGCTTCTCTAAGTGGCCTGGTTATGACCCTTTGCACGAGAAAATTCAATTATTTTTTCCTCTTAGTTAATTAGTTAACTTCTTTTTTTAGTGCGATGGTTTTTAGTTTTTCAATATTTTGATGTTATAAGATCAGTATAATTAGTATTTTTTCAGCCATTATCATATAAAATGATCTTTCGTTCAGAAAAAAATATTTCTTTTTGTAAAATCAAACAAACTATTTAAATAAATTTAAAACAAAAATGCACAAGAAAATCTGACTAATTTTAAAAAGACAATACTGATTTCAATCTGGAATTCAGCAAATACTCTTTGCTACCATTCTGCACTTGATAAATTAATGCTTGAAGTAAAATTTAATGGGGTTTTGTCAAAGGAAAAAAAAAAAAACAAGTTATCAAAGTACACTCATGATCATAAATTAAGGAAAATGAGTTTCAGGGAAAGAAAGAGAAAGAAGTAAAACAAATTTGACATATTTGTAAAGTCTATTTATTAAACAAAAGGTAAAGAGCAAAAAAGATGCTATATGTTTGACATAATTAATAAAAATTGAGATTTTTACTCCCTGGAGCAAGTTTCAAAAAAGAACCTATTTACAAAAAACAGTATAACATGGTTAGTATGATGGTTAATACGGAGTATGTCTCCCAGACGAAGCAATACAGGCCTTTCAACGCCTAGGCATGCTGAGTATCAAATTATCGATCTGATCTTGGGGAATATTACACCATTCATCAAGCAATTCCCTCCAAAGTTCCAGTAGACAGGTGGGAGGGGTAGACGGGCTACAATTCGTCGGCCAAGCATATCTCTATTGGGTTCAAGTCCGGTGAGTATGCTGGCCAATCCATACAGGGGATATCCTCCGCTTGAAGGCATTCGTCTACAATATTTTCACGGTGAGAACGGGCGTTGTCATCCATAAACAGAAATTCAGTACCCATGGTGCCCCGAAACAAATGTACATGCTGTTCCAGAATGACATCCCGATAGATGTGGCCTGTCATCGTTACACTCTGAACATGCAAGTTAGCTCTGGAAACAAGAATAATTCCTCCCCAAACGAGCCATGCAGCACCACCGTAACGGTGTCGTTCAATGGTGTTCTTTTGGTGGTAACGGGTACCTGGCGCTCTCCATATTAAAGTCTGGCAAGAATCAGACTGCAAACTAAACCTGGATTCGTCGGAAAACATCACACAAGACCACTGTTGTGGTGTCCACAATGCATGCTCTCTACTCCAGGTTAATCACAGTCGACAGTGAGTTGCAGTAAGTGGAACACATCTGACAGACCTACGCGCATATAGACCAATGTGCACTAAGCGTCTGTACATGGTCTGCCTTGAAACTGTGGTACCGGTAGCTGAAAAGAGCTGACGAGACAGGTCTGATGCTGTGCTCCGTCTGTTTCTTTTGGCGGTGACTGCCAAATACCGGTCCTCATTCGGCGTTGTAACTCGGGAGCGACCTGTGCTGTAACATCTACTCACATTACCATCATCTTGGAATCGTTGCCAAAGCCTGGAGATGACACTCTGGGCGATTCCAAGTTCCTCGGATACTTCCAGCTGGGTACGCCCACATTACAGTCGTCCAATAATTCTACCACGTAAAGAAATCCTCCAAATGCTTCGTTTGTGCCATAACTATGCGGTTATTGCACTGAAAGGCTTTTAAAGCGCTTGTGAACAATTTTACTTCTTTGGCACCATTCCTTATATACCCCTCTCTTACACTCTCGTCATTGTGACGTAGTATCCACGCCATCTGGTGGTTTCCTGTAATTTGCATATTCTTCTTCAAGATGTGTGTGATAATTCTACAGGTGAAATTTTTATTTTAGACTTCAATTTCTGTGTGATTCCGAATTATATCCTTAATTTATGGACACGAGTGTACATGACAGCCTTTTTTGTATGACTGTAGAATGTAAACAAAAGTCTTGGGGTTATAGATGAAAGGAAAAATCGAAACTACCCAATAACCTGATAAAAAATGCGTAAAACTGGGAAGGAGTGATTGTTTGAAAAGGAGTTTAATATAGTACAAAAAATTAAAATCCAAAAATGAGAGAGTTTAATACTTTGATCAATTTTTCTCATTTTAAATAACGCTCCCCTTCCCACCCCCATTAATCTCCATGTTGCGGCCCGTGAGAAATAAATGCCATATGCTAGTGGCCCGGCGGAAAGAATGGTTGAGCACCCCTGCTCTAAACTCTACAGCAGAGGTTGTCAAACTTTTTTGTCTCAAAGACCATTTACCATATTTTTCTGTTTCGGGTAGTCTCCCGCTTACCTAATATGGAATTTATGCAAATTATCAACTTAAATGTCTTTTTATAGCAGCTGATATACGACTATTTACTTTAAAAGAATTAAATTTCTAACTGTAGGGAAGTATAGCGTTTAAAACTTAAGAAGCACACGTTAATGAATTAAATTAAAATCAAATTGATACATAAAATAACTGAACAACGAACAAATGCTTTTAAGGAAAGGGAGGAATCTGGTGTATCAAAAAAAAATTTCAGCATTTAATATTATTCTAGTCAGGTTTAACCCTATATCTCCTTTGATAGTAAGTGTCCAGTTTTGTCAGATAGGCAAACTCACTGAAACGCCCTCTCACTAGGAAGAGCAGTTAAAAACTTTCTTATGATATTCCGTTATTCGCAACGTATAACAGGTATGTCTTTTTTAAAGCCAAAATTGCTGACACCCGTTTCTAAGTTTTATTTTAAGGTCTTCGTTAGAGTTTATTCTGACCATTTCCTTTTGTACTATGACTTTTTTTCAATGTGACTATGAATTTTCTCACTGTCTACTGTGGAATTAATGTAAAGAAAGCAATCCCTAACCTCTTTCAAAATCTGAGTAAGGGGCATTTAAATGTTGAACGTAGGGTAAAATGTCCTGAATGACTATCTGTGACAAGTTGAGAAAATTTGCGACAACCAATTATGGAAAGAGACACTGAAATGGTCCTTGTCTTAATAAAACTTATGCTGTCACCTAGTAACCATAAATTTAGTAACACTAAATCTAGTAACACTAAATCTAGTAACACTAAATCTAGTAACACTAAATCTAGTAACACTAAATCTAGTAACACTAAATCTAGTAACACTAAATCTAGTAACACTAAATCTAGGAACACTAAATCTAGGAACACTAAATCTAGGAACACTATCACACCAGATCAACTTTGGCAACGTATGGAAGCTGCTTGGTCTGCTGTACCCCAAGAACACACCCAAAGTCTCTTTAAATCAATGCTGAGGCGTGTGGCAGAGGTGATCTCCAACAATGGTGGCTACTCTGGCTACTGATTCTGGCAGGAACCATACTTCACAGAAGTCTATAAATTTAATCAGTTGATACTTGGTCAGCATGTTATCTACAAAATAAATTTTGTTGTGCTATCTCTTGTTTTTATTGGTGTAGCATTTACGGTGGCCAGCAGTGTAATTTCAAGATAAATGGGGCAATGTATTTTTAATTGATTACAATTGAAAGTGGATTTTCAATTTTATTCATATTAAAGTGAAAAGTTATTTAATCAAAAAATCAAATTTCAACAATGAGTAGAGAAAGGTCAATTCAAGAGGAACTTCGCAATTTTCTATAGAACGAGAACTGCAATATTTTTCGTGTTCAAAACTAGATTAAAATATGCCTGATAAATATAAACTCTATTTCAGTCGTTAAAAAATATAATTTTAAAAGGCAGCATGATACAAATCATGAAGCAAACTATGTATGATAGATACATTGCAAAACTTCGTGAAGACAAATTGTCTGAATTGAGATTAATTCTCCAAAAACAATAAAGTATACAAATTAAATTTGTTTAAAACTATAAGCTGCTGTAAAAGTTGTATATTATCACATTTAGTCACACAAGTTGACCAAATTCATGTACTAAAAGGGAATTTAGTAGTCAATGTTCTTTTAAAACAGCGGAGGTATGATATCCAGCTCAAGCAAAGTAAATTAAAAATGTAAGCTTAAGTCGAAATATCGTAACAATCAGAGTTATTGAAATCACCGAGAATTTGAGAAATCAGTTTCATTCAGTCATATCAACATTTCAAGCCTACTTTAATGCAATATTCATAAAAGTACAGATATTCTAAATTTCACTCAGCTAGACTTTTTTATTAATGGATGCATTGTTAATTTAAAAATACTTGAAGAGTTTTTGGAAATCATTCATATTCGTAATACCATTGCAGCTGATATTTTGAACGTACATGTAGATGTTTGAAAGAAATATAAGTTGAAAAAGTTGGTTTTTCTTGCATGATGATGCACCTACCATCACCGGTATTACTGATGGAGTTGTTGCAAGATTAAGAGGAACATGCAAACATCATGTTAATAATTTTGAACATTTTCTAAGTGTTTGCCAGCAAGTACTGTGCTCCAAAGTTTTAAGTATGGGACATGTTTTAAAAATAGTCTCCACACAAAATTCTAAATATATATTCGAAAACATAGTCTTAATCATCGTCAATTTGTTTCATTTCTGTATGATATAAAAAGGGAATTCAATGATCCACTATACTGTACGGAAGTTCAATGGCTTTCAAAACATAAAGGGCTAAAATGATTCTTTAAATTGCTGGATGAAATTATAATGTTCCTGGAAAGCATAAATTAGGAATGTGCTGAATTAAAAGAGGGACTATGAATAAAGGACTTGGCTTTCTCAGTTGATACAGTCACCTTAATCACCTTAATTTTAAGCTGCAATGCGAAAATCACTTTGTTACAACTCTATTTAATAATATTAAAAAACATTACTTTGGCGAAAATTAATAGAAAAATAAAACTTGTCTCACTTTAAAAGCAGTCAATATCTTTTGATTAAGTCCCATAAATCAAAATTTGCTAAATATGCTCACTAAATTAAGTTGTTGGAAACGGAATTAAAGACGAAGAGTTTCTGACTTTAAAAGTTTGAGTTTCACACTTTATTTTACCTCTATCTATCGATAAGGAAATTGTTGATGTGAAAGCCTACAAATACAGTGCATTGAAATCCGGTGTAGTTCTTTGTTGAAGCAAAAATGTATGGAAGTTGGAATTCTAGATTTTGATACATATTTATCAGTAGATCTGTTTCTTAAACTTTATCATTTGTTATGCGAAAAATGGCTCTGTTCGTAAGCATATATTTAGGCGGACAGTTAGTTTCTTTTATGAAAAATAGCGAAAATTCAGAAAGATCAAAATTAACCCCAATCAACATGCATCGTCAATTTTAAAAATTGTATTTGCTCAATAGTTTCAAACAAATCTTGATTACTTTCTTTGTGGAAAAATTGACGTGAAATATCTGCGAAAAATTCATATTAAATTGAATTTCTTATAATGTATTTATATATTTTTTTATAAAAAAAAATAAAATATTTATAGTTTAAGTTTAAAAAAATACATGAAAAATCAAACGACTACGAATGTATAATACACAATGTGTTGAGCTTTACATTGTCTTATAAATACATAATACATTATAAAAATTGTATTTTATGGATTTTTCTAAGACTGAAACATGCGGCCCCCAATTTATTCTAAAATATATCATGTGCCCGATAATATCATATGAGCTTGACATGCCTACTCTAGGTGAAGTATGTTGAAAATTAATGGTTAGGTTGAATCAGGACCAATCGGTAAATAGAACAATCTCTCCTACCAATCCTTTCTGTTACGTATTATTTGCTCTATGCTAAACGAGCTCTGCTATGCACAGAATTAAATAAACAAATACAAACAAAAATCAAGACAGACCTTTCTCACGTAGTCTTCTGGAAGTCAGGTCTCTCTCAAGAATCTTCTTAAATACAGACCTCTCTCGTATAGTCTTCTGGAATATAGGTCTCTCTCAGGAAGTCTTCTTGAAGACACACATCTCTCACATAGTTTTCTGAAAATGGTAAGTCTTGAACCTGGAATTCCTACAATGGTATGAAGTTCATGAGACATGATAATATGTTCTACTTCGCTTCAGCGTCATTATAATAAACAAAATTGCTAACACCCTGACTTAACTGATTAAGTCTAATTGAACATTCTCCATACGTTGAATTTTTGTGCAACATAGGGAAAAAACGGGTTTTCTCAGTATTAGTAAGGTATCCAGCAATCTGTATTTGTGAATATTTTGCCTCGAATCTCTCGAACATTTTCCCACCTCATTCCGTTGTCTGAACGTTGATACTCTTTTGAAAAGTTTGCCAAACGTATCTCATAGGTAGTCAGGATAAGCTCGAAAATTGGCACTGCACTTACAAAACGGCCCCATGGAAATGCACAACAAACATGCATGTCTGAATTTGAATAATTGACGCTAAAAATTACATCTTTGCTTGAAAGAACTTTTCTTCGCTTTCGTCCTCGTCCAATACTTTTCAAAATAAGTCGGCTATGTATGGAAATTTTCTAAACTTTTATCAGAAATGTGGAAGCGTAATCAAACGTTTCTACGCATTAAAAAATTAAAAAGAAGAAATTTGTTGAAGAAACAAATATAGAGATTACTTTATAATTTAAATATAAATTCAGTAATTGACAAAATTAAATTTTGAATCAGAAGGAATCAGTTGTATTTACTTCACTTTCAATTCAAAGCTCTTGCTTAAAAGAAAATAAACTAATCAAATCCGCATTAAAAAACTATATATTTCTAGTTCATTCGATTGCTTAGATGTTTATTTAAATCGAATTAAGCTTTTAATTTCTAAGTAAAACTAATTCCACTTTTTAAGTCATTTGCAGTTAAATAAGTAGCGCTTTTATTTGTGTTAGATTTCATTTTCAGCGCGGTAGATTGATTTTAATAAATCAACTGATGAACTTTTTTAAAATAGTTTTCTAAAAATAAATTCTACTAAGGGGGACTTAGTGCAAGATTAATAGCACCAAAAAAATATCTAGTTTAATTAATGCTTTTGACAATAATCCTATTGGTTCTCAAAAACTAACTTTTCGCCAGCAAATCATTTCGGATATTTCTGAATATATTCAGTAAGTTTTTTGCTTGTTTGTTTTTTACCTTTCCTCGAATGTTTTATTTTCCTCTAATAAGCTTCTTTTGGTTCTTATATATATATATATATATATATATATATATATATATATATATATATATATATATATATATATATATATATATATATATTTAAAGTTTATTTTATTTTTCTTTTCTTTATTAATCTTTTTTACATTAATTTTTTTTTTATCCCTCTTTATTTGTTGAGGCTATATTTCTCCTTTTTTCTTCCTTCCAGTTAGTATAGTTATTTTTGTAGATTAGTTTTAGTCATTCAAAATTTGTTTTATAATTTGCGGTATAAAATTGCTTTTGTGAATTGAATTACCTTGTGAAATAACAGCAGCTGTCTTTTTAAAGCTTCAATATTAAATTCATGTAGATCTCTCATTTTATGCTAAAAACCTCATCTATTTGTATAATACTTTTTAAAGTTAAATAAAGAGTAACTGAAAAGCAAAATCCAAGAAACTTTATTGAGGGCTAGAGGGTTGGTATCCTAGAATGCATATTCTGTTTCTCTAAAGCAGTGGTCCCGTACCCCCAGTCCTCGGACCGGTACCAGTCCATGGATCAAATACTACTGGTTCACACAAGAAACATTAAATTATTTCCATTTTATTTACTACGGATATTTTTCTTGGGTTTGGACTACTTTTTATGAAAATCACTTTATATTCGTTGTTAAATCAGTTTATATTCACTTTTGGGTGTAGCTATATTTTATTCTTTTCACGATTAAATACAACTATATAAATTAAATTTATTAAATCAAAACAATCCGAAATATAAACAATCAAAGTCCTCCGCCTTGGCGGACCGCGGTAAAATTATCCAACGTTGACCGGTCCGTGGCGATAAAAAGGTTGGGGAATACCGCTCTAAAGTGTTTAGTTAACAAGAATTTGGAATCTAACCAATTGCTGTACAAAATCAAATAACCTTAAGGGGTAGTGATATTAGAATCCTGCATTATCATATAAGCCAATACAAAATTATAGGCAAATAATAACGTGATTTACTTCAGAATCTAATAATTTATGCACATAAAGGATTCTAAAATCAAGAGAAATACATTTTTTATTCTAATTCATACATTACCATCTTCAAAAAAAAATCCTAGAAATATATAATCATTTCAAATTCGAAATATCTATTCACCAATGTAACAAAAAATACTAAAATAAAACTCATATAGATTATTTCGTTATTCTATAACAAAGGCCCAAATTTTAGAAATATCAATAGATAGCGTGGTGATGCATAGAAAGTTAACATCCTTTGTTAAAGAATAATTAGATTATACCAGTGCTTCTCAAACTGTGGGGCGCGCCCCCAAGGGGGGGCGTGAGAACCCTAGGAGCATTTTGAAAAGTAGAAAACAAAAAAGATTATTTAAAAAATTTATTTATTTATTGAAATTAAGCAAACAAAATACATTCTGACATAATTAATAAACTATATGACTATTTTTATATTTTTGTTTATATGTATATGTATATGTGTGTATAATTTTATATATATGTGTATGTATATGTATATGATTATATATTAAAAATTCTTATATTGATTATATATATATATATATATATATATATATATATATATATATATATATATACTGATATAATACACTTATAAATATATCAGTACTATACAATGAACTTTATAATTAATTTAACAATACTAAGTTAGGAGCAAGTTTAATAATAATCAGTGACCGCACCGGCTTGTCATAGATGCAAAAATATATGCAAAAATTAACACTTATCTTGATAATTTGCACGGTTTATAAATGATCCCTAACTGTGGATTAAAAGTTACGCAATTCACTCTACAATGCCACCGTTATGCACGTATTCACGCGTATGTGGTGTATTGGAAAAGGAGAAAGGGAATAAATAAAAAATTGTCTGGAATAAGTAAATCTTTCGCAAACACTGTTAAGGTCATTTTATTGCATTCCAAAGCCTTCGGAATAATTTTATGGATAGCAGTGAACAGAAAACATCGTATTTTGGAAAGACGTATATATAGGTCCAGAACAACTTACGCACTGGCTGAGCGTGACGTTTATATACGCCAGTGGCGGAAAGGTTAAAGTCATATTCTAGCTTTGGCGTCAAAGTATAGTACTATCGAATTCAATACATGGTTATTTTATGGAGGGGGGCGCGATGAAAATTGTGATTGAATATTGGGTCTCAAGTGTTGAAAGTCTGAGAAGCACTGGATTATACTCATTCCCTAGTTTCAACTCCTCAAAATATGAAAATCATTTAACTGCTGTTCGTTTTTGACCTGCATTGAAGTGGTCATTCTGCGTTACATGGAATCATTGTTTCCAGAAAGGTTATGTGGGATTTTCAGTCATCACATTATTTCCAACCAGAAATAACTTTTTAGAATAATTGCTGGGACCTCCTACAAGATCTGTAATGCCTATGAAGGATATAGAAGAAGTTATCAAAATAATGGAAATACCTGAGAATAAACAAGATGAATTTGAACATGCGCTTCTTAAACATTAAAATATATAGCTATAGCTATCAAGTATTTTTTTAAATAGAAATATATATATTCTGTTAGTATATGGTAGCTTCATTGAAGCTCTGTAAGTCTTGTACTTTTTTCAAAAGCGTAAAATGTCGGATGGCTCAGATTTTCAAAGAGGTCAAATTGTAGGAGCCCTGCTAGCTGGAGCAAGACAAGTCCTAAACGTCCCAACTTTCAGTCGTTTCTAGCAATACGGTTTCTAAAGTCATGTCAACATGCACACAGAGTGGCTCGACAAAGGAAACAAAAATAGTGAACGGAAAGAGAATTTCAGTGAAAGATACCGATGGTTATTGAAGCATATTGCAATGTCTAAAGAGCAAACAACTGTAGTAAAAGTGACCACAGAGCTCAATCAGCATCTGGATTCTCCACCATCAATGATTACAGTTAGAAGGCAATTTCATAAGCATAACAATTACGGCAGAGCAGCAATTTCCATGCCATTTGTCACAGATGTTAATGGCAAACATCGATTACAGTGATGTCATGCTCACAAAACCTAATTGATTGATAAGTGGAAGAAACTAATATGATCTGGTCTTCATACATTTCCCTACAAAAGGGCGAGTCCATGTTTGGAAGACACCTGGTGACGAGCTCACAAGTCTTTTCTTTAACATGTCCTTTGGGGCCAGAACTAAGGGCAACTCTTTTCCTACCAAATCTAAGAAGTGAAGCGTGAAGGGAAGATGCAAATTAGGAAGCTTTTAAATATCAGAACTTAGAGTAAGCTGTGTGACAAGCTGAGGAATGCTAAGATAATCCGTGGTTTAAGCGTGAGGAGGTTTTTGAAAACTTTAAGTGACAGTAAACAGAAATTATGCGTGATAGAGATCCCTAAAGTCAAGGTGCATACCATTGCACTCGAGTAAATACGCAACTTTATCTAGGATTACTGTGATCGCTACTTCAGACTACATTAAAGGTAGGAGTGACTATTTAATATTCTGATCTGTGATAGTCCAGGAATAGAACTTAGGCGAATTAGTATTGATAGTGGTCCCGGTTACGTTAGTTCGGTATTATTATATCTTGTGTGTTTAGCCACCGTAGATTCTCTCACTTATATTATTATTATCTAATTTGTTAAACGTTTCAGTTAAAGATCTTAATAAAGACAGATTTAGATCATGGCTGCTTCTAGTTCTTCCGTTAATCCTGCACCTCTAGCTCACGCTAATGATCAAGGAGAAAGGCACCCGAGGGAGGCGCCCTCACAACCTGAACAAGCGTATGATCCCGATTGTCTCATTCCAACTGTCAAGCATGGAAGTGTATCCGTCATGATATGATCAATAATATCGTGGTTTTTTTTATGGACCAATCGTACTCCCTGGGGAGAAGTATGAAGAAGATTTTGCTGACCAGGTCCATCCTATGATGCAAAAGAGAAGAGGGAATTTTCCAGAATGATAATACACCTACGCATGCAGTGGGACTTGTCCAATCATGGTTTGATGAACACGAAGATGAAGTTAAACATATACTTCAGTCGATACAGTCACCAGACATCAATATAATTAAATCTTTATGATCTATTTTAGAGCGTTCAATATGGAATACATATCCTCCACCAGCAACTCTCCCTGAACTTTTACAATATCTCCAAGAAGAATGGGACAATATTCACCTAAAATCTATTCAGCGATTGTATTAATCGATGCCTAGGCAAATCCAAGCCATATTGCATGCCAAAGGCAATTCTACATCATACCAATAACTCTCCTTATGAAAATATGACGGGGAATATATTGGAGAGAACTAGAACCCCCCGCTACCTTTAGTCCTAAAAATAATCATTACAACTACGAAGTCTTGATGGTATGGGCAGGAATCACTTTGGATGGCCTCACATACTGTTATGTCTTTGCCAAAGATACTGTGACTTCTATGAGATATTGGGAAGAGGTTTTGTTTGCCTTTTTACGGGTATAGTTGGTCCTGATTTTATTTTTAAAAAATGACAACACGAGGCACATAGAGCTCATCTGATCGATGAGGTTTTGGAAATTGAGTGTATTCATCGAATGGATTAGCCAGTTGAATCTCTCGACTTCATCCCTATAGAGCATACCTTGGATAGTCTGAGGAGGGCAATGGCAACCCACAAATTCCCTCCGATAACCATACAAGACCTGAAAACATAGTTGCTGAACTAAGAAGGATTAATTTCTACAATAACTCATAAACTTCCTTTTTTTCAATGTAAAATCACAGTGTGGCGTCTGTTTATCTGAAAGAGAGGATCACATATCCTCTACTAACCAATTTTTTGTCATATTCTGCAACTGCTGTTTCATATCTTCCAACTCCGATTAGTGTTACGCCCGATCCTGCACGTGTATTTTCACTGTTGAAGGTTTGCTTTGTGCATTATATCAGCCGTGTGTACATACTAAATTTCATTAAAATCTATCCAGTAGTTCTAGAGATTGTTGACAAAATCTAAAATTTCTCTTTTGAACACCACTGTAAATTTTACGGGAAAAAAATATTTTTGCTTTACTTCTAATTTTATAATTGAGATTTTGGAGACGAGAAGTGAAAAGCTATTTCCGTTTAAGAGAATTGGATTTTTTTGGCTTTGTCTGCATTTTGAGCTTAATATCAAAATTGAAAAGTACTTTTTCCATGCTTATGAAAGTAAATAAAATTATAAATAAATTTCATGTATAATACATTACTGCAGTAAGTATCCATCAAAACTTTCTTTGATACGGCTGAAACTTTTTTCAGACCTGTCAAATAAAGCCTCAGAAAAACCCCTTTCTAAGATCAGATGACTTTAAAACTCACAAGAAAATTACGTGTATATTGAACTTATTTCTATATGAAATATAAATAAAGAGCATGAAAAATTTCTAAGCATAAATAACCTTAATAAGAAACTCTAATTTATAAGCTTTTATTAAATTTTTGATTCTATTTCTCCGTAAATATATTTAATGAAACAACAATATACATTTTATAAATGTTGCAAATATTTGTTATAGATTTTACTTGTTAGAATTACTTTGTTCGTTAATTGCTTTAAGCCGAAGTTCATTCTAGTAACTATTCTGCAAAAAAAATTTTAAACGATATGAACTCAGATACAGTTTTAGGATCATTGACTTATTGCATTTATTTCGATTGTTTTCTTGGTTTTTTTATGTGTAACATCTTTCCTCGGTTGCTGGATATTTGTGAGAGTTTTTTCGTGAAAAAGGACGGAAGTGTGTTACAGGATGTGACGTAAGTGCACGCTACTTTATTTGACCAATGAGAGTGCGTGGCTGTGTCTCTTCGCTACCCTCGCATGGGGGTCCCACTCTAGTAGCCATCAAGCTCTCGCTTGACTCTAAATCCATTAGTCACGATATTGGGATATAAATGCGGCAGAATGCTTATTTTAAAATGGACAAACAGTGATTTCGGTGGTCGTATACATTTCTTCGAATCAAACGATAAAAAAATTAAAGATTTCCTGCATTTTGTACTTTTACCATACAACGAAGGTGGTTCTGTTCTTTTAAAAAAATATCACTCGCTTCCCCTGATTCTGAGAGGTGATTTTTACTTTAACTTCAGTTTTTCAAAGGCTGAGCCACTCATAGCTTTTATGAATGATGAACACTAATGAAAATGTTTCGACTGAAACAGTGGTACTGTTATTGACGCTGTTTTTCAACGGTTTTTAAATATTTTGAAATCACAAGTATATGTGTCATATTTTAGTTATCATATGTCTATTGTCCTTGCTCTTCCCCAAATTGAACAAGAATAATTATTTTTGACAAAATATTGCATTAATCCTTTTGTTGATTAAATACAATTTTCATTAAAGATATAATTATTCGATAGAAAATTATTTCCAATCATACCCGATTCATATTTCTTTCAGGAAAAAAGTTAATATTGCGAATTTACCACGATAACATGTCAGATGTTACACATCATATGCGACTACTGTAAGACTCGTTTTTCTTTTTTTATCTTTTTTATGTTGTATTTAATAACTTCATCCTGTGGGTATGACAAACGTGTTCATTTCGTTAAAATATCTCGTTTGGTTAAAGGAATTCAACTAATTAAAAAATCAGTTACACAGGCAGGTACAATTTCACAGAACTTTATTAGATATAAATTGTACCTTATAATGAACGAAATAGTACCCAGTGCATTTATTTCAAAAACAGTAAAAAATCTAACTTTTTGAGAACCTCTAAATTTACTGAACTTACTGATTGTTCATTCTTAAATCGGGCTAAATTATTTAGCTTATTTTGCATGATATTGCTGTATTATTATTATGAAAAGAAATTTATAATTTATAATTTAATTTGAATTAAAAATTACACTTACTTACCTAAAATGATGATTATTCAGTATTCCTTATTTTAAAAATGAGCCAGGATAATGTTATCTCTATTTTTCTTAATTCAAGTCTTGATTTGTAATAGTAAGGCACAATCGAGAAAGATAAAAGTAAAAAAGGAGACAGAGAATGAAAAAAAAGTAAAAGAGCTATTTCCAAAGAAAAATACCTTGTTCCGTGACAAACACCAGCTTAAAATCTTAGAGGGAAAATCCACAACACAGTGTCTGAAACACTTTTCTTCTTGTCTTCCTACTTTCCTGCAGGAATGATAGGAACAGAATAGAACGTTTCGTGACTGGCGGGAAAAGTTGGAACAAAAGATTGGGTCCTCCGCCTTAAGTCCATTGAATCGCTCAATGACAATCTGTGGCATCAATACTCTTTTTCTTTGGAATGAAAGTTATTGTACTCTTAATCTAATATTCTTTTGTTCACAAAAATTTCTTCCCTTTCCACTAAAAGGTGTCAAAGAGACAAAACAAGAGATCTGGTTTTGATATAAAAGTCGACTTGGTTAAGCTTTGTACTAATTGAAAGAAGGTATTAAAGGAACAAAAAAAAATAAACCTGCTTTATAGACTCATGTGCTATTTTAGTATAAAATCTAGGAATCAAAATTTTCGTTACCTATTTTTATTCCAATAAATGACTCAGACTTTGTTAGAGAGTTCATGTATGAGAAAATAATATATCACTGTATAACAAAAATTTGCAACGTTAAAGCTATCTAAAATAAAAAAATTAGTATCTTTATTTTCAGTATATCCCCAAAATATAGAAATTTTTAAAAGCTTTTTTTAAAACTACTAAATAAATAAAACCCTAATTAGTACAGCGTTTTTCCTAAAACAAAATTGATGATGGAAATTTCGTCAGCTGCATCAAGGCCACTATTGTATTCAAGAAGCATAGGATAACCATCCATTATTATAAGCATTTTAAATTTTTGAAATATTTTATTAAATATTCCTTTTGGATAATTTTCGGCACATAAAAAACCACTTGTTTCAATATAGCTTATAAAATATGGAACACATTTTATACAGAATATTATAAACATATACTAGTAGAATAATAAAGTGTGTTATTTTGTGCATAAGGGCGAAGTTGGATGGTTATTAACATTAATTAAAAAAAACTTCTGTTTCAATAATATGCTTTTCACCACGAAGAAAAACATGTCATGTTTATAAACGGTTTTCAGGAGGGAGAAAGAATTATTCTAACCATTATATAATCTAACTCTGCTTAAATTCGATATCTTAATATCTTCACACGAAAAATTTTATTTTTATGAGGTTATTTTAATACTAAAAAAAATAAGAGCATTGTATAATGTTTTGGCTAAAATATGGAACGAATGAAGAAGTGTTTATTAACGTCACACTCATAAGCAACGTAAGGGCTATTGGTAAGGGACCTGATAATTTTGAACCTTGGTCATGTGATGAGGACGTCATCGAAGCTTGCACCCTTAGTCTCCTAACTTCAACAACGTGGATCCACAGTTTTATGCGTCTCTTATTTTCTTGCTACAAATAAACTCGCATTATAAGCCGCTTTACTTTGCAAAGTTATGAGGAATTCTACGGTAAGAAATGTAACATTTCCAGGAAACAACGTAATTCTTCTACGGTTTCTATCAACCACATTAAGCCAGCGATTTTTTAGAGATAGAACCAGAGAATTAACTAACAGAACCTACAAAAAGAAGTGCGAAAATCCAGCCTGGAACCAGAGTATTCCTGTAGGAAAGTCAGACTCCTGATTCCTTCTCAGGTCTCATTGTCGTCCCGAATGGTGGGGGAATGTTGTAGTGTGGAACGAATTTAAGCCGTATGAGAGCAGATAAATGTTAACCATAACCAATCAACTATTACCGGTTGATTAAGCTTAACTTTTGATTAGAAAAGCTTGGAAAATTCTGCACGAATTGAAATCTAGAAATAATCTGGTTTCGAAGTGAAAGCTCAAGCAATATGCAATCATCGAATTTCATTTGACAGCTGTTGAAAATCTGAATTTCTTACTTCAAGAAATGCTTAAATGCATAATTTTTTAAGGAAATAACACTTTCGCGTTTAAACATGTTATAGAAGAGAATTTATGACTGCTCTATCTATCCGTGATCTTCTCACTAACAGTCTTCTTGGGAAATTTTCGGTCCTTAAAAATTATTTTATTAGAACACGTTCTCCAAAGAAGAGAACATGAACATGCAAATTAAGACTACTATTTAATATCTAAACTTTCATGTTATAGGGAGAGAGATAGATTAGACTGCTAGTGGAGTAGAGATTAATCAAATTTAAAGTGTGATGCAGATATTTAGTAAATGATAGTTGATATAATTAAGGTGAAGATCTGTCACTTAAGCTTTAATCGAGATTAGATATTTTGGAAGTCAGAGTAATTGAATTGAAGTAATTGTTACAAGTAATTTTAAAGTCTTCTCATACCTAGCGTACCTCGTTAATTGTCTTCATATTGGTTAATTGGGTGCATCTCTTAGCATTGATTGATCGAACTTGTATTGTGGTTTGTGCTATAAATAAATTAAGTGATTTTGAATATGGTTAGTCTTCCTTCCCTTTCTCTCAAACCTTAAGGTGTCCGACTACGTTCAGAAGCGTGTTTTTCAAAAGTGTATAAACGGATAATTTTCATGATATTTAGTGTCACTTAGATTAGAATATATGTATAAAAAAGTTTTAAGGACATTTTGACAAAAAAATTTATTTAAATACAATATTTTGGCAAGAAATTAACTTAGAATAATCCTTTTTCCAAATGTTCTCCTTTTGTGAAAAATACTTCTATTATAATAATATTCTACCTGTATATAGCTGACCTCTCTACAGAGGCTCAACTAAAATTTTTGAATTATATAACTTAGAAGTGGGTTTATTCATATTTTACAACAACAGAAAGGAGCAATTTTAAGAAAAAACCGCCGATAATTATTTCAATTGTTTGTAACTCTAAAAATAATGTGAATGTTTCAAAAATTCTAGTTGAGCCTCTGTAGAGAGGTCTGAGCTATATACAGGCAAAATATTATTATAATAGAACCATTTTTCACAAAATGAGAACATTTGGAAAAAAGATTATTCTAAGTTAATTGTTTGCCAAAATATCATATTTAAATAAAAAAGAATTTGTCAAAATGTCCTTAAAACAATTTTATGCATATATTCTATTCTGAGTAACACTAAATATCATGAAAATTATCCACTTATGCGCTTTGTTAAATTCACGGCTCCGAACGTAGTCAAATACCTTAAGGTGCTGGGGTGAGATCCTTACAAATTTCCAAAATATAGTACAGTTATCACGAATCTATACGCGTCCTCACACTAATCCTCTTGGGGAATCTGTGGGATAGAATTCGCGTTTAATTCACAGCCATCCCTCTCAAGAAGAAACCGTAATATTCAGATTAGTTTGACTACATAAAGTCAGAGTTTTGTAATTCTACAGAAGGAAGTAGGAAGCAGCTATATGCGCTACGAAAGAGTGGTGTTTTGCCACTGAGTTGAATTAGTAGATTTGTGGTTATGAATCAACGATAGATTACGTTGAGTTAAATAAGTTGATTCCCCACATATTTGCTTAATAATCATTGCTTTCTCCGTGCTACTCATTTGACATTCACTTTGGGAATAGATGGTTGTTGGTTAGTTTGTTTGACTAAACAAATAATTGTGATTATGGAATTCTCTGGTTCTGAATTCATTCCTCCCACACCCATAGGTGGGCAAGATGGTGAAAGAGAAAGTCTGGGGAGAAATTTCTCACACAGTAATGACTATCGACCTGTTTCAGTGGGTTACTTCATTCCTTTATATTTTACAAAAAAAAATTAATTTACTTAGGTCGTATGAATATTCGCGTCACAGAAGTGTTTTATTTCTTTAACTCCAATCCTTTTATAAGCAATCATCTTATCGACGTCTTTATAAAAACTATTTTTATTAATACATATTTGTCCCTATATTCAGCTGCACAGAAAAGCCAATTTCTATAATTACGTAATGCTTCCCTTAATAGACTGAACTGATAATCATAAGGTATTAATTCCACTACCAGCACTTTTTTTCATTTGAAATTATCAATAATTGGTATATACACAATAATGGCTAAAATTGTGGACACTTTTTTTAATTGTTATGTTTTTTTAAGTTTGTATGCTTATAAAAAATTTTACGTTGCACAAAATGCAAGACAGGGTATTTTATGTCATGCTAAAGAACATTTAATTCTGAATTCAATACAAAAACTAAAATTCAAATATTTTCAACGCAGAAAAAAGTTATGCTGCACAATAACTGTCTATATACATTAGATACTGCTGATAGCAGAGAGTTATCAGAGCTTAGTGAGGTTGCCTTTATTCTTTATTACAGATTCCCATAGATGTTTCATTGAGCTGAAAAAAGTTTTAAGGTCTTCCTTCGTTGTTACATGATGCCAGGAAACAATTATATTCTCAATAGTTATTTCTTATTTCATGAGTACTTCATTCGGACAAGAGTTTTCAAACGTTGCCACAAGTTTTTAATAGGATTGAGGTCAGGACTGTTCCCTGGCAAGGATAACAATGATATTTAGTCAAAAAGCAATGGTATCAAATAAAAGAGTAGATTAAACACATGTGTGACAAGAAAGTGGTATTCCTTTTGTTAAAATTATATAACAGGTGGGTAGTTCAGTGACTACATCTGGAGACTAAAAATTTTGTTTAAGATATCAGGAGACAAATTTAACAAAAAAAAGCAGGAAAAAGCCGAAAAAGGTGCACCACATCTCTTGATGACAGAAGTATAAAAGTACTATTTTTCAGAGGTAAAAGAATTTCATTGACATCCATCAGAAGTGATTTGAGTTCTACTGCTGTTTCTGCCAGTTAGAATTCTACGAAAAAAGTCATATTTCAATTTACAGCAGCACTAAAAGTGACTACTGTGGGTAATGGAACACATTAATTGGACAAATGAATATGGATCACAAGTATATAGAGGGTCGAAACTAAAATATCGTTATTCGGTAGTGATAGCCTAAAATATGTAAGACGTAGAAAATAGCAGAAATGCTACATCTTGATTGCATCCAGGCAACTGTAAAGTACCCACATAATTTTATCATTTAGTCATGCATATCAGCAGATGGTATCGGTCGCCTTCATATCATCGATGGTATACTGAATGCCATAAAATACATTGACATCATTCTAGAACCCAAGCTTCTGTCATCCATCAGGGATATATTTACTAACAATGCTTCATTTATTTTTCAGCAAGATTCTTCTCTTTGCCCACATTGAAACAATTAAATGACCAGTACCATTCTAAGATCAATGAGTTGTTGTCCTAGCCAGGAAACAGTCCTGACCTCGATCCTATCGAAAACTTGTGGCACCGTTTGAAGACTCTTGCCCGAATGAGGTACCCATGAAATGAAAAGGAACTAATTGATTATGTAATTGTTTCCAGACAGCATGTAATAACGAAGAAAGAGCTTAAAACTATTTTCAGCTCAATGAAACATCAATGGAAAGCAGTAATCAAGAATAAAGGCAACCTCACTAAGCTCTGATAACTTACTGCTATCATCAGTATCTAATGTATACTCTGACAGTTATTGCAACATAACTTTTTTGCTTTGTAAATATTTGAATTTTCGTTTTAGTTTTGAATTCAGAATTAAATTCTCTTTAAAATGATATAAAATACCATGTTTTGTGACATGCATTTTGTGCAAAGTAAATTTTCTATAAACATACGAACTTAAAAACATAACAGTTTAAAAAAATTTCCACAATTTCGGCCACCACTGTATGTGTATCCATTATCACATGTCCTACCATTCCTGAGAAAAATCAGTTAAATTCTTGGTTTCTTAAGCAGCCATTAAATTCATTAGTAATCTGGAACATTTGTTTTGTTTTTTAAAAAGGTAAGTTTATTTAGCACAGAATTAAAAAGCAACCATCCAACTGAAATTGATCAAAAGGAAAAAAGTAGGATATACAATGCCTGTATTCAGAAAATACGTGACGCAATTATACTGCAATTTGATGTTTTCATTTTTAAACATGAGTGAAAATAATTAAAGCGAAATATTTCGAAATACCAAATATCTTATTTGAGCTCTAAATCCTTTAAAAAAAGGTAAGAAATTTCATTTTTTATGCCTACTTGTCTTTAGTTCTCTGAAGTAAAATTAATTTTTTTTTCTCATTTAAAATAAAAATAAGCCTACTTCAAGGCCAGTTATATTTATCGGATTTTATCCGATAAATAACCCCGTTTGCTTTATTTTTTTATACTTGTCCTTTTTCTTAATTTAGCTTTAGGCAAAGAGGTAATAACAAATTCACTTTTTTTACTAATAAAAAACAAACTTTCATTTGAATCGAAACCAGATTCAGGTTAAAAAGAAAAGCAACGTTTTCCCTTGGCATTTCCAAATCAAAGAATTTTTTGCAAAGTAATTATCATGAGCTGTATATTGTTCTTCTGATATTTTAGTCTGTATTATATAGATATAAATAGAATTAAAATATTTAAAATATATTAAGGTTCTTTAAAAAAATAGAAATAAAATGATTCGTACAGTGAAAATTAGAAAAATACTTTTAAATATTCATATTCGTTAACAAGACATAAAAAGATCAAAACCTCTAACACAATGGCGCAAAAGCCAATGTATGCCAGAGCCTACTGACCAGTATACGGGATCATTGGACTCTGAGGTGCATGAGAAGATGTTCCGATCAAGTGGTGAGTCTGAAGCAAGACCCCCAGTGTTTCAGGTATCCTACTACGTTCGGAACCGTGATTTTAAAAAAGCGCATAAATGGATAATTTTCATGATATTTAGAGTGTCACTCATATTAGATATACTCATAAAATTGTTTTAAGGAGATTTTGACAAAAAAAATTATTTAAATATAATATTTTGGCAAAAAATTAACTTAGAATAATCTTTTTTTCGAAATGTTCTCCTTTTATGAAAAATGGTTCTATTATAATAATATTTTGCCTTTATATAGCTCAGACCTCTCTACAGAGGCTCAACTAGAATTTTCAGAGTTATCACCAATTGAAATAATTATTGGCGTTTTTTTCTTAAAATTTCACCCCTGTGTTGTCGTAAAATATGAATAAATCTACTTCTAAGTTATATATTTCAAAATTTCAAGTTGAGCCTCTGTAGAGAGGTCTGAACTATACACAGGCAAAATATTATTATAATAGAAGCACTTTTCACAAAAGGAGAACATTTGGGAAAAGATTATTCTAAGTTAATTTTTTGCCAAAATATTATATTTAAATAATTTTTTTGTCAAAATGTCCTTAAAACAGTTTTATGCATATATTCTAATCTAAGTGACACTAAATATCATGAAAATTATCCATTTATGCGCTTTGAAAAATCACGGTTCCGAACATAGTCGGATACCTTAAGTCCCCAAACAAGCTTGGTACTCATTTATAGACCCACTTCAGTAGGGCTGAGTCGACCCTGCCCAGCCCGGGAATGGAATCCGGATCTGTGATAAGGAAGTGCGATAATCGATCACTGGGCCTTCAAAGAGATCAAACAAGACATAATTATGGGGAAAAAATCTGATCTTCCCTAAAAACTCATCCCGTTTATTTTATTTTTTTTATCTACCGTGTTATTCATTCAAAACTCAACATCAAGAAGGACAATAGATATCTAAAACAAATTTTTATTACAGATATGATATGCTGTCAAAAAGATAAAACAATAGAAGATATTGCCTTCTGCAATAAATGAAATCTGTTCTCGGGATAGCTGTCTTGGTAGTGGCAACAATATTCTTCGGCATTTAATGAAAAAGTATTTGGATATTTTACTGTGGTACGATAGTTCTTGCTTCATACATTGCTATAATTGGTTTTTAGTAGTAGTGGATGGTGTGTGCTGTTCAGTTGTACTCCAATTATTGTGCCCCATTGATAACATATCTATGCATTTATTTATCTGTACATAAAAGCCAATTTCCATGATACCATTGCTTTCATTAATTGAATGGATTGATATATATATATAATTATCAGTTACTAATACCATTACCAATATTTATTTTAATTTGAAAACATTAACAATTGTTTTATTTAACTTTCTTACTTTTTTTTACTTTAAAAAAAATCAATTAATTTCTTGATTTTGTAAATAGAAGTAAATTCTCTCATCAGCACCCTCGAAAACTCTTTTTTTTAAGAGAAATAATTTAATGGAGCAAACACAGAAAAAAAGAGCAAAAGTACAACTGAAATCAATCAAAATAAAAAGGTAGAATGACCGTAATAGAAAATAATTCAGAAAAGCACGTGATACGTTTGCACTGCAATTCATTGTTTTTGCTTTCGAACATGTATGAAAAAATAAAAGCAATCATTTTGAAATCAAATAGCTTATTTTTGTTTTAAATCCCTTTTTAAAAAAAGTTACAAATTTAATTTTTTCTTCTTAAGTATTTGACTTTAGTTTTCTCTGCAGGAAAATGATTTTTTTTCCAATTAGAATAAAAACTAACTTCCTTCGAGGCCAGTGACAAACTGTTTCATTTCTTACTTTAAACTTTAATACGATAAATAGTCCCATTTACTTTATTTTTTTACAGATGTCCGATATTTTTTTTCTGTTAATGATCCAGCATTATGCAAAATTTAGCTTCAGGCTTAGATTAGTAAGAGTTATATGATATTGTATCTGTCTATTCCCCCTCTCCTTCATACACACACATGAAGAAGGTTCTCGTTTTTAAAAGATTTTTTAAGTTTCACTTGGATGTAACGGAATCTTTTTTAACTCAATTTTTACCCATTTTATAAGCCAGATTAATTCGAAATTTTGCACACTTGTCAAGGACCGATGACAATACAATAATTTCATAATTTTGTTCCATTGTCCGGAACAGGATAATCAGGAGATAGGATAATCCAGATTTGGCGACTAATTCATTATACCATTTCCAGATTTTGCGACTAATTTCAGATCCCACTTCCGGATTTGGCGACTAAAATATGAGTAACCCTAAAAGCTAAAACGTTTTTCTGCGTCAGCAATTTCTTATCATGATTAAGCAATTGTTCAGTCTTTCTGAAAATGGAAATTAAAAAAAAGACTTTAGGTCGCTTTAGGTAAACTTTTTCGGTCGCGAACCAAAAATTTAAACAAAAAGTGTATGAATAAATGATAGTTAAAAAACTGAAAATATATGCTTTTACTGTAATTCGAACTAAAAAATGAAATATAAATTGTACTTTAAAAAGTCTAGAAAACACGCTTTTATAGTTAATCGAACTAAAAGTAAAAAAATAATTCTTAATATAAGAATAAAATGATTAACGAGAAAATTAATGTCATTGGCGTAAAAGTGGGGTGTGCTACATATTAAATGTTATAATTTCTTACTAATTCTGTTCCGAAATGCTGACTTAGTGTAAAAATGTAATACAAAGCACACACACCCTACACTTTTACCCCCCCATGACATTAATTTTCTCTTTAATCATTTTATTCTTATATTAAGAATTTTTTTTTTACTTTTTAGTTCGATTAACCATGAAAGCGTGTTTTTCAGTTTTTTTAAACTATAATTTATTAACGTTACACAACAAGCGCCGCGAGGGCTTAAAGTGCGTTACAGTTAAATATTCCTGTTTTTGAACTATTAGATCTACGGACTTGAAATTTAAGTGGCATGTTTCTTTCAGAAAGTAAAGATCAACTACAAAAGGAATTTTGCGAAAATCTACCCACCAGGGTCATTACAGATAAATATTCCTCGTTTTGAATTAATTGCAGGCTTGAAATTCTGTAGGCACGTTCTTTTTTCATTGAGTACAGATGGGTTACAAATAGCGTTGCAAAAGATTGCGGGGTGCATTAGATAAATAATAAGTGCACTCATTAAAAAATGATTTTACATTTTTCTATAATTTTTACAGGGTTTTACTTTTATAACCATTCAGCTGTTATATCAAGAATAGAATATTTTTTTATTTTTTAAATATTAACTCGAGGGAAGAAAGCGCGGGTACTTAAGTTATACGGAAATAAAACTTTTCATACGATGTAAATTTTAAAATTTATTTTTAAGCTTTTATATCCTTTAATAAGATATTAAAAGGATCAACGGAGGCACAATTGTACAGAAGTCTGTTCTTTCTTAAAAATTCAGATCAAATTTATTTTACATATTAGCTACACTGCTATCCATTCAAATTAAACACCAACAATGACAAAACGTATAAAATCCAGATTTAATATAGAGATACCATACAGTACAAAGATGAAATCATAATCATTATGCGAGGTTAAGTAGGACATGAAATCGATTTTGAGTATTGCTCTTATGGTTATAGTCTTAGAAATGGTTTTTCAACCAAATAAAAAAGAATTTGAATGAATCGTTAAGGTAAGACAATTCATGCTCCACGGATTACAAAATTTGATCTGGAGTAGCAGCGGCTGTTGTGTGTTCTTTGGTTATTGTGCTCAATAAGCTATGGAACAAAAGAACCGGCAGGCCAAGACAACAAACCAGTTGATCTGGTGGGGGATTTTAAGATATTTAGTGTCACTTAGATTAGAATGCATGAATAAAATTGTTTTAAGAACATTATGACGAAAAAAATTATTTTAATACAATATTTCGGCAAAAAATTAACCTTAAAATTACCTTTTTTCAAAACGTTCCCCTTTAAAAAATGCTTCTATAATAATAATATTTTGCTTATATAAAGTAAAGACTTCTCCAGAGAGTCTAAACTAGGATTTTGGAAAAATTCACATAACTATCAGAGTTACTACCAATTGAAATAATTATCAGCGTTTTTTTTCTTATAATTTTTACCCTCTGTTGTAGTAAAATATGGATAAATCCACTTCTAAGCTATATATTTCGAAAGTTCTATTTGGGCCTCTGTACAGAGGTCTGAGCTATATATAGGCAAAATGTTATTATAATAGAAGCATATTCCATAAAAGGAGAATGTTTTGAAAATCGGTCATTCTATGTTCATTTTTTGTCAAAATATTGTACTTAAATTATTTTTTATTGTTATAATATTCTTAAAACAATTATACAAACGTTTTCTAATCTAAGTGACACAAAATATAAATATTATCCATGTATAAGCTTTTGCAAAATCACGATTTCGATCGTAGTCGGATACTTTAAGGACTGTCTCGCATTCTGAAATGTGAATTTAAATAAAAAAAATTCATTTTCGTATAATTCTGCTTAAAATGAATTATAACAGAATAATTTCTGCAACATGAATATAGATTTAAGAGCGGATAAAGTGTTGGTTTTAATTAATAAGTTCACAGTTAAAATAATAATAATATCACAGTTAAAATAAAAATGAAATAATACGCGAAATTAATATGAAAAACTTCTATTGATAAATATTTTGTCTAAAAAACACAATAATGAAGATCTTTTTCAAGAAATAAGACGACTAAGAAAGAAAACTGTATTTTCCCTGCTATACATGCATATTTTCCATGATTTTTTAATGATATCATTTGCTTTACAAAAACAGCATAAACTACAACAAACAGAAAAAAATATCTATTAGCTTACCAAAAACAATAAACCTTAGAAATGATAGAAAATACTAACACTTTATATTTCAAAAAATATGTAAATTTGATAATTGGTATTTGTACCCCAAGCGTTATAACTGGTGTCACCGAAATGGATACTTAATTTCTTAATTATGTATCTCTAAAATAAAAAAACGACATAGAAATAAATAGCTTGATATAAAATATTTCCGCAATACGTTATCTGTCAATGTTACCATCTTATTGTATCAGATATTTTATTTAGGATTTTTTAATCCAAAAGATTTATCAGAATTCGATATATTTTTACTCTTCAATTTATTAATCAAAAAACAAATTTTTAAAAACTAAAATTATACTTCAAAACAGCGAGAGCAAAATATGTATGAAACAATTTTTGAAATTGTTTCATAAGTAAGAGCTTAGAAATTTAAATAGTAACATAAAAATACTTTTCACAATAAATCTACATTAAGAGTATTTAATTTATGCAGAAATTATTGCATGTCATTAATTTCTTTCGCAGTATAACAGAATTAATTCTCTATTCATTTTCTTTTTTAAGAAGTCAATACCGATTTTTTGTAACAAAAAAATATTTTAAAAGGAATTCCGAAACTTTAACAACGAAATATGAATAAGTAATATTTCTTCAACAATGCCTCTTTGCAAAAAGAATTATTATTTTTTTTTTATTTTGCTTCTCGAAGGTTTGCAAATAATTGAAAATCAAATAACCAAAAAATGAGATTTGCATTTCTTGAGATAATTTATTAGTTTTTCATTAAACACTAAAACAAATACACAAATCCAACTTGGTTTCAAATTCAGCTTTAAAATTAGTGATTTCAATCGAAACATCATTTTTAGTCTGAATAATAAATGGATGTTTTTTCTTATCGGCATTTTACTCTTTTTTTTCACCACCATTGGACCAAGAATTTAGGAATTAGGAAGATTTGAATTAACCCTACCCCTCATATTTCATAATTATAATTTCAAAAAATTTTTTATTCATTCTCTTCTTGGTCTAAGTATTTTAATGCATCTTTATATATATATATATATAAAATATAATATAAAAATTTTCAATATATAATTATATACATATACATACACATATATATAAATAATATTTATACATATACATACACATATATATAAATTTATACATATATACATATACACAAATATATACACAAAATATAAAAATAAACATATAGTTATATACCTAAGATAACTAAAATTTGGAAGAAGGCACATAGTATAAAGACAAACTCCTGGCTTTAGGAACCAGGATTGCAGGTTTAAACAAGTTTTGCGGCCAGCCAACCTTCACCTGTAATTTGTCATACTATGTACCAAGAGGAAAGGAAAAAATTATATATGTAGAATTTAAATATTAAAAAATCATTAAACTAAATAACATAGGAACAAAAACATAACCTACTAATTCGGAGTGTAAACGATGGCCAAGAGTGCAGTAACGTGTTCCCGCCAAATACGAGGGGTGAGAGCAGAACCGCATAAAATTAATTGTGATACGATAATAAGATATATATATATATATATATATATATATATATATATAACCTAATATATAACCATAAAACCTAAGCATAACTAGTCAAGATAGGAAATATTAGCCACAGTAGTACTTCTGGCCTTAGCCTAGATTATATATATATCAATAATAATATTAATAATAATATATATATATATATATATATATATATATATATATATATATATATATATATATGCAGAAAGAGAGAGAGAGAGACAGAAAGATGTTATATTTTTATTATATATAATGGTTTTACATATTATTTTTACCTGATTTTGTTCATTATAATGAACAGAAAAAATCCATGTTGGCTCACCACAAAACTAGTTAAATACCATTTTTAACACCCTTTTATAAGCTTCACTTGTATGTTACGGAATCTTTGCACTCGATTTTTACCCAATTTAAAAGGTCAAATTACTTCAAAACTTTGCTCATTTGTCCAGGAATGATGACACAACAATAATTTACTAATTTTGTTCCATTGTTTTGATAAGGATAACAAGGATTAACAATTTCACCTTTTCAGATTCCATTCCGCATCTGGTGACTGATTTCAGATCCCATTTCCAGATTTGAAGACTAATTCCAAATTTGGTGATCCGAAGATTAAGTTACAACTTGGTTCGATAAACTATAAAAGAGTGTTTTTTAGTTTTGTTTAACTATATTAAATTTTCTATTTTCAGTTAGCATTGTTTTTTTACATGGCAACTTTCATCAGATTAAATTTCCAATATTAATATGATTCATAATGGTTGTTGGGGGAATGTATGTGTGTGTGTGAAAATTTTGATCATAATGTTTGTGTTAAATTGCCTTTTATAGGAGTATACGGTCTATTTTAAAACTCCGACAATGGGGCCAAAAAATGAAAAAATATAAATGCATTTTGGAAACTTTAATAACCTCAATAAGGAATTTTCTCGGTATTTTACTGCATTTAGATTTTTAAAGCCCAAAAGAGAAAAAGCCCCTTTTTCATGTTTATAAAACTTAATAAAAATTAAAATGCAATTCATGCATAATACATTTGGACCAATAAAACTTGTTTTTATCTGACTGAATCATTTCTTACACTTCCAAACAAGTTTTAGAAAAAAATGTTTCTAAGACAAAATCAATTGATAAAAGAAAATTAGGACATGTGTATAGTACTCATTTTTTTGTACTAAATGTAAATTAGAGGGCATAGATAATGTCTAAATATAAATAAACCCAATAAAAATTCTCACTCATTTTTCAATAGTGTTAAAAATTTTTATTCTTTCCCTCTGCAAATATATTTTATGGAAAAAATAAGAGCACAAGATTATTCTGCAAATATCTCACATCTTTGTTACAGATAATTATTAATTTCGCACCAAAAAGTGAAACTTCTGAATAAAGCAATAAAATTGAAACTTACTCGAAATTATTGTAAATTCTAAAGAAAATGTGCTACTTTAAACCAAAAAATTTTCTCATGCATTGGTTACTAATAAAAAAATTGTGCCATGCTTGATTTTGTTTTATTCAAAGCTGTTATGCTTCACATTTAACTGAAAATAAAAAATAGTAAGAAAACCGATATATATTGAAAAACCATTTTGCTACCTATACAGGTTGCGGCAAAAAAACACGGACAAATTTCTTGCCTCCTAGAATACTTAACGAATTTCTTTTTAATTGCTGTTTTCATGTTTCTTTATCTAACACTTTAATAATAAAATATTTTTAATATATTTCTTAGTTTGTACTTTGATTTATGTGTTTTTGATAATGTCGAGCAAAAGGTCAACTATTTCAGAGTTGTTTCAGCAAGGAAAACGACAGTTCGCTTGCTGAATGTACCTCTGCAAACCGTGTCTGATGCAATCTGCCGTTTCAAAGAGCTTGGCAATGATGGTCGACGTCCAGAAAACACTGTAAACACTTCAAAGAATCATAAGTGAGTCCAAAGAAATCCGAGGGTTTCCGTGAGACAGATCGCTTGTGACATAGAAAAAAGTGACAGATCAGTGAGGCGAATAGCAAAACCCGAGCTTGGTCTAAAGCCTTACAAGTTCAGCTTCTCACTGAAAAAAACAAACTCGAACGGCTCCGAAAATGCCGAAAACTTTTGAGAGGGACAGCAAGTCAGTGTTGGGAGAGATTATTTTTCCCTGATGAGAAACTCTTTGTGGTTCAACAAGTTCATAACTCTGAAAATGATAGAATCTGGTGTGTGGATGCTCCAGGCACCTCAGCAATTGTTGAACATCACCGAAATTCAAAGTATTGAAGACAATCACTTCCCTCAAGATCAAGGGATACAATATCTTTAGGTTACATAGACAGAATACGATTGGAAGAGGTCTTGCATTCCTTATTAATAACATAAATTATCAGTGTATAAATATCAACAGAAAAATAATTGATGGATCTAATCGCAAGATCCAGGGCATTAGAATCATCTGGAGAGGAAAGCAACTCAAAATCTTGAACATGTACCATCCCCCTAATCTCAAAAGTCTACCAACTGATCTTCAAGATTTATTCACTGTGAGTACTATCTGTCTAGGTGATTTAAATGCTAAACACCTAATTTGCGGCTGTTCAACAGCAAACCTGAGAGGAAATGAATTACTCAACATTATTGACGACAAGTACTTTTCTATTCTCAATGATGGCAGGTCTACCCATTTTTCATATAGTTATAGTACGAAAGAAGCTCTAGATATTTCTATCACCAGTTCTGATCTTGGGCCCAGTTGTAAATGGACTCTTCTGGAAAACTTGGGGAAGGACCACCTTCCTATTTTAATTGAACTAAAAAAGAGGCAACTAGTGCCCACCAGTAATAACAAACAATGGATTTTTAAGAAAGCGGACTGGCATTACTTCGGTGAAAATGGTTTTAAAAAGAATCACTTTTCACCTGCAATTCCACAATCTTCTCCCGGAGGAGCAGTACGGTTTCAGAGAGGGACATAGTACTACAGATCAACGTCTCTACTTATGTCAAAGGGTTAGAGATACTTACAATAGTAGGCCTGCTAATCACACTGATTCGGTTTTTCTGGACTTATCGAAAGTTTTTGACAGAGTCTGGAATACTTTTCTTGTTATCAAACTGTATAAAATGTTTGGTATTGGAGGAAAAGCATTCGGAATTTTGCTCTAGACCACAAACTGACTTTTAACCCTACTAAAACTACAGTTAGCTTCTTTACAACCATGATCAACCACTGTCTGTGGATAAACACCCAAAATATTTGGGTTTCGAATTGGACCCTGAAATACTCGGAAACAAACATATTGATAATATTATATTGAAGGCATAAAAACGGCTCAACATCTTGAGATATATCTCGGTACGTGATTGGGGAGCAGATGCTGGCACTCTCAGAAGCACGTACATCTCACTAATCAGGCCCATCTTGGAGTATGGCGTTCCAGTATACTGGAGCGCCTCCATTTCAAATCTTCAGAAACTTGAAAAGGTCCAGCTCAGTGCTGCTCGGATCATCACTGGTCTTAGAAATACTTGTCCCAGAGATATAGTACTTTTCGAGGCGGACCTACAGTCCCTTAGCCTTAGGAGACATGCATGTCTAACAAAATACTACAACAAACTCAGAAGTCTGGATTCTCGAAATCGTACTTCAGCTTACGTCAAAGACTGGTGTAAAAACCAGAGACTCAGGAGAAACAGTTCCTTCAGCCAAATGGTCTCTTTTAACCTTACCGTCGGTGCTGTGTAACCGCATCACCTGTTACAATTCCGTAACCTAGCGGATAATCTTGACGGGGTCTTTTTCCATCCAGAGTTACCTGTACACGTGAATGAACAAACATACATACCTTCCTGCCTATCTAAAGCAACTAGCTCTAGAGAGAATTGGAGATATACCAATTGACGCCATTCAGGTTTATACGGATGGCAGTAGAGACGATTATTATTGATCCGGCAGCGGAATTTACATCAATCTCAAGACCATATCTTAATCCAGAGCTAATAGCCCTTGATAAGGCCCTCGGTTCTCTTGCATTACTTCCAAATGGAAAAGAAATCTGGATACTGTCTGATAGTAGAGGTGCAATACAGCACTTGTCCAATTGGCAAAGTATGAGAGACAGTGGCGCACACAAGGGGGTCCTAGGGTCTGTACCCCCCAAAGCTGGTGATTTTTTCCGATTGATTAAAATTCTAAGTACATAGTACGTAGTAATTTACGTAGAGTACATAGTACGTTAATTAAGTATTTGTTATTTATGATTAATTTTATTAATTAATGCTAATTATTTATTCAATAATTAGTTTACAGTGTTTTGTTCCCAAAAATTGACAAAATCAAAAGGAGCATGATACAAGAATGGTGAACTTTCGACACCGGACCCCCTTCTTGAAAAATTCCTGTGTGAGAGATAATGTGGTGAGAGATAATGTTGGAGTGTCAATACTCCCCAAGTTAAAACGACTTTCCACATTGCATCAAATTCATCTGTAGTGGATTCCCCCTCACGTAGATCTAGAGGGAAAAGAGATTGCGGACACTTTGGCCAAGGCTCTTGTGAGGTAAAAGAGCCGTCAGCACCCCTCACCTTTTTGGAAATTTTCTCTAGAACTAGAACTCTAGAGCTTGTCCCCCCCAAAGCACCATTGGTATCAATGTTCTCGTCCTGGAGGCTCTGTGGTTTACGGTTTTAAAAGAGTAAGTCAAACTCTTCTAGCCCGCTTTTGAAGTAGCAATCTTAAAACATTGAAATTTTCCGACGGATGCAAGAGCTATGAACGGTGCATGAACTGTTCTTCTGAGCCGGCCTCGCCTGCTCACATCCTCGAATGCCTAGGACTCACCAAGCAGGATTTAGCAGATGATCTCTTGCTGGTGTTGGATTTTTTGAAAGTGGACCTGGTATAGCACTGCTGACCGAAGGGGGCGTGTAACAACAACACAAGAAATTAAGAACTAAAAAAGCATTATTCAAAAATAAAATATTTTGTGTGTTACAGTTTAATAATGACAAAAAAAGTTATTTTTGGTGTATTTATAGTTTTGCGAAGAAAAAGTAAAGTTAAAACTTGTGATTTTTAAATACACTACAACCGGTCAAAAACACTCCTTAAAATATCAGACGTGATTCTTATATCAACTTTTGTATTGCTGCACTTCTTGTGGTGCCTATTTGAGATATTTGGGCATTTTAATTTACAATATTGCTTTCATTTGGTCCCTTACTATATTTTCATTGAACTTCTCAAACTGAAATCTCGTAATTTGGAAAGAGTAGCTCAAAACACTGATCAAAAGATGAATAACTTTCTTGAAATTACAGAACCGGAAGAAAAAAATGAAATGAGTACAGAAATTGCTGATAACCAATCTATCCAAAATTACGAAAATAATGAAATTGATATAATCAAAGAAGATCAAATTATGTATGATATTTCTGCTACTAGTATTCACGAAGACACAGGTGCATTTTCCAATGGAACGGATAAAACAAGGTCTCTTAAGAAATTCTCTCCCTTCACTATACGAAGCAACATTTCTGGACCAACGAAGCAGACTTCTGCTCACTACACTGAAACTCCACTGGCTAAATTCTCAAAGTACGAGTTTTATGACAACAATGGAGAGGAGTTCATAATCGACAGTGCCGAATTTGAAAAGGAAGAGAAAGAATTAATCGATCTTTTAAATTCAAATTCGGAAATCTTGCCAAACAATCCATTTTATGAGAAGGGATCATACAATGAAAATTACCATTTATTTCCAATTTCTTCGGATGCCTCACCGGGCTATACAGATAAGGATGTGAAAGAAAATAACTTGCCCAATAATAACAAAAACGCGTATTTGGAAATATTGCCAAATAATCCTTTCTTATGAGAGAGGAGCTTACAAAGATTATCATTTATTTCCAATTCCTTCGAAATCCTTGCCGATCAATTGTACAAATGAAGTTGTGGAACAAAATAATATGCACAATAATCCACATTTTATAATGGGAACCTTACAATGAAGAATATTTTATTCCAACACCTTTAAATGCATTCCCGGATAACAGTACAGATGAAAATGGGCTAGAAATGGCTATCGACTTTTCCCGAAAGAAAAAAGTTTTTAGAAAGGTGAAGTCCTTTTTTAAGAAACTTCGAACCGATAACTGCAAGGGCTTTACATATAAAAGATTTGAATAACTAGGCGAGCCACTTAGGGCACACGTAATAGAAAACATATGCCTGATAAAATAAATAAACATGGCAATAGAATTTCGGAATATATCAGAAAAACTGAATATTCTTCCAATCAAAATTAAAATCACTCTTTTTCACATAATTACTCGCAAGAGCAAAAGAGAAATGTCTTTAAAGACTTACATGGTCGTGTATAAGGATCCTAAAATTAGTTTATGAGCCGGCTGTAACATAAAACATCAAGCAAAGGCCTGGAATATCAATGACATTAAAATGTCAAGCGAAGGCCTGGACTTTTCAATCATCTTAACATTCCTAGCGAAGGCCTGGACTATATTACCTGGCATTAATAAGGCCTGGACTATTTAATTACATTAATATTTCTAGCGGGGCCCTCAACTATATTCGTTAATTCAATGTCAAGAGAAGGCTTGGACTATTTATAAATATTACTATTCTTAGCGAAGGTCTGGACAATCAACTGACAATATATCGAGCGAATGCCTGGACTATTATCCGACATTAATATGTCAAGCGATGGCCTGGACGGACTATTTATTAACATAAAAATGTCAAAAACAATTTATGTATTATTTGCTGTCAATTTGCTATGTAAAAGCCTGGACTTCTATCACCTTACAATGAAGAATCAAGCGTCAAAGAAAACGCGTGAACAATTGCCTATTAGCTTCTTTTGGAAAGTATGTAATGCTGTCTCTGGTTAACATCTACGAAATAAAGTGTCGATTTTTTGCATCATTTTAACATCTCAAGAGAAAAACTTAACTGCTACATGGTAATAATCTCGTAGTAAAAGCTATAGACTGTGCTAATCGATTGGGACATCTTGTTATAAGGTACGGATTTGCTACTTGAGTTTAATTGCCTGAAGATGATGTAAACTGTTACTTCTACTGCTGGATCCTCTGCTGCTATACCTACCTGACACCTCCCAACGAGGAAAGAGCAGAAGAATTTCAATGGAATCCGAAATCCTTGATACCCTGTCATAGAGAATTATACAATGGTCTAGACACGGGACTAAAATTAAGTCGATCACAATCGACCGGTGGACCGCCAAGACATTTTGAGGTGAACACCTTTACTAAGACCTAAAACAGGCTTACTAAAAGAAACCTATTTATGGAACACTGATGCCAGCTAGACTTTAGAATCGTCTTTTCACACTCGATGTGACTGAGTTTATTTAAACGATTCGTTAAATGTGTAGATGATACCTTCATTGAAAGTAAACACCACTGTAGGGGGAAAATCCCTCATTCGCCGACTGAAGGGGAGAATAAATGTTGACGCACGGCTCTTTCCACATTTCCACGGGATTGGGTTCTTGTGTTGACGTCATGTCCCGCGATGACCCAGGATTCGGTAGAAAATAAATTAAGTACATACGTCTGTTTCAGATTCATCGATTCATGTATCTTCAGTTTTCGATGCAATGAATACGTCCACGTTACACGGTTAAGCATTAAACATGACAATTTTGTGTTACTTGAGCTTTTGTAAAAAAAATAGTAGTTTGTCATATTTTAAATGAAGGGTACAATATCGAAAACAAGTGCTAAAAACATACAGTTTTAATACAGAATGACCCCACCTACATCACTGGGTGGACCGCAACATTTTAAAAACATTAGAAGTAGCCTGTACCCTGGAGAAGTCCACACACCCCTGGTCTACACAAAACACACATAGAGTGAGAGAGAGAGGGTTAATTATTCTATTCTCTCTTAAATCCACTCAAACATTGGCACTGTAGGAAGCTAGTTATTTTATTCAGAACATTCCTGAAAGATTTCATCAATGGTACCCAAATACAATAACCAAGTCGTTTCTAGTGATAGCAGTAATATTGCATACCAAATGCGTATTTTTAATGGCAGAAAATTACAAGGAATTAAATACTTTCTATGAGGAATCCTTATTTTTTATTCATAAATTATTGTTGTTGTTGTTTCTAATGCCACCTGTCTGACGTAGTCAGATCCAGGCCCACGAAATTTATCGTGACATGGGACAAGAAGTACCCCTGTCGTTGGCGTTGAGCACCATACAGGTGACAGTACGATTTAGCTCGGCTAAATTCTTCGAAGGGACGATAGAGGGCGACACCACCTATCTCCACCTCCACAATTTAAACATTGAACTGAAGGGGAGGGAAATATTCTCCCGTCTCTGCGCTCGTGACTCAGCCCACAAGACTTCGGACCCACTGATTTAACGAGCACGTACTCCGTGTGTACTCAGAGGGTATTTGGTGGCATCGGACATCGGACCCAGGGCTTCCGGTCTGGAGTCCGATGCTCTAACCACTAGGCTACCCACGACCCACTCATGAATTATAGTCCCGTATACTCTCTCAAATTGTAATCTATTTCGTATGATATATCTTCATGACACAAAATATTTAAAATCTTAACATAAAAACTTGTTTTATTATTTTTGCTATTTTTTAAAACTGGAATCATTCAATTTCATAGGTGCCGTGCATTATTTACAAGAATTTCTATTGTGCCTTTTCTTCGGTACTCATATAACAATAGAGTTAAGTGTAATGTAAACTTCGTGATGTTTTGTTAAAATCCACATATTTGTTTTACAAATTTTACTGAATGAACTGAAAACTTCTAATTGTCACATACAAATCCCTAGCTAAGCGGCGTTAAATCCTTCGCCATATAAATATAGAAAAAATTTTGTCAAAATAAAAGCTTGTAAAAACGACTGAAAAAATTCTCTTTCATTAAGTACCCGCGATTAATTAAATTACTTTTATTTTAAAAGATTTAAGTGATGCAAATATCAATGAAATTTGGATTTATTTCCAGTGCAGTTTAAATTTTATAACATTTTATAGCCAAATTAACGTCAATTTTGTAGAAATTCAAATTATGTTTAGTAAAAGATGTATGTTGTAATAAATATGATAATTATTAATTGTTTAATTTGTTGTTAAAATATCGTGATTGAATCGTTGCATATTTATTAACGAATTTTTCTTTTTTAATTTCATTTTCCTCCTACAGTCGAACATTTTTAATGTAAATTGAGTCATACAAATATATATATATATATATATATATCTTTGAAATACATTCTCAGAATACGTTTCCATATGTATAAGCTACCTTCCTAGGCAAGAGTACTTTACAAAACTAGTCTTAAAAAAAATATACCATTTATTGGAGTAAGTGGATAATAGGTAAAATAACAATAAGTAAAAATAACCATCGCTTAGCTCATTATATAACATTTGAGAAAATAAACAAATTGTTGATGGTGTGACGGGCTCTCACGTCTTTTCATTAACATATCCTTTGGGGCCAGAATGAATGGCAACTGTTTTCCAACCAACCCAAAAAATGAAGCGTGAAGGAAAGATGCAAATTAGAAAGCTTTTAAATAACAGAAGTTTACAATAAGCCGGGTGGCATTTGGGAAAATGTTATGATAGTCCGTATTTCAAGTGTGAACAAGTTTTGAAGGTTAAGTGACAGCCAATAAAAGTTACCCATGACAGAGAGCCCTTAAGTAAAGCTGCATACAATTGCACGCCAGTGAACCGCAACTTCAACTAGGATTAGATAAATTGATACTTCTTTGGACAATAACGGTAGGAGTGACTATTTAGATATTCTGTGATCGCATAGGAACTAAGCTTAGGCGAGTTAGTTATTGATAGTGGTCCGAGTTACGTTATTTCGGTATTATACACTGCTGGACAATTGCTAAGGATGGATCACAAATTGCTATGTAGCATAACATTAAGCGAGACATGAGGCCTAGTAGGATAAAATATAGTTGCCACACTGTTCAGACATTAGAATAAAAGAATATTTATTGTTCTGGCAAGTATAAAAGCTGTGAAACATCTGAAAGAAAAAAAATGTTAATTTGATCTGCGTACGGAGAAATGAAACAATGCATCTTAAAGTCAGCAGGCACCTTAAAAAAGGTATCAGTACTGGAATATGTCCGCCGTGGAGTGGGATGCAACATTCCACACGTCGTACCATACTTTGCACAACATTATCCAGCAGCTGTTGAGGCAACGTATCCCATTCCTCTGTGAGTCCACGGATGAGGGTGTTCTTGTTTGTCGGAGGATAGTTTCGAACAGCAACTTGCCTCCCAAAGCATCCCACACATTTTCAATGGGGTTTAGATCTGAGAACGCGCTGACCATACGATACGTTGAATACCCTCTGTCTAGACAATCCTGAACAGCGTGTGTTCGACGACATGTTGCGTTGTCGTCCAAAAAACAAATTTAACACCGACAGCACCACGGAAAAGATGAACATGAGGAAGTAGAACTTCATCAATGTATCGTTGGCCCGTCATAGTCCCATTCGTAACCACATGTAGGCGCGTGCGACCATTGATCATGATGCCGGCCCGCACCATGATACTGCATGTCCGATATCGGTCCTTTTCCTGGATATTTTCTGGATGATTAGCAGTACCACTCTCGCGCCAGATCAGTTGGCGTCTACAATCCGATGACAGACTGAACCTACTCTCATCTGAGAATAGTACGCATGCCCAGTCCAATTGTGATGCTCACGACACCATTGCAAACAGGCAGTACGGTGCTGTCTGGTCAATGGGACACACACAACAGGTCTGCGTGCGTATAGTCCTCCTCCCCTCAAACGTCTGGCAACACTTTTTCGTGAGATCTGCTTTCCTGAGGCAGCAAGAAACTGATTTGCCACCTGCTGAGCTGTGATGCGCCTGTTCCTTTTTCTGATATAGACGATATATCTGTCTTCTGCAGGCGTCGTCCTTCTAACACGACCTCCCCGTGCCGTCTACTACACATTCCAGTAGTTTTAAATGACTTCCACAGCCGTGAAAACAACGCTGTGAGCGATGTCGAACTCCCTGGCAACATCTGTTATTTTTCGCCCTTCTTCGATCTTTCCAATAATTCGGCCCCGCATAAAATCATCTATGTGATGTCGGGAAGACATGCCAAAAATTTTAAGTTCGTCTATTAAATTTTTCCTGTAAAACTTTGACTTGAAACAACAACTGTCCACACGCGTCAAAACCTTTAAAGCTCTTATGAACGCTATCACGTGATGAACAGACGTGGAAAAAAAAAATTTGCATATACTCATACATCTTCTTACTAATATTCCGCACTTATTCTAATTTTCCACATTTTGCTTCCTTTCATTTTGTGGTTGCTATGGATGATAATGTTATCCGTCCTTAGCAATTGTCCAACAGTGTATATTGTGTGTTTAGCCCCCCCCCCACCGTAGATTCTCTCACATATATTATATTATTATCTAATCTGTTAAAGGTTTAACTTAAGATCTTATAAAAGTCATATTGAGATCATGGCAGCTTCTCTAGTTCTTCATTTATTCCTACACCTCTAGCTCACGCTGATACTCTAGGAGAAGGGCACCCGAGGGGGAAGCCCTTACATTGGTTTATCTATTTATCATTCAATTCAAAACGACAGAAATCTTAATAAATAAATTAACTTCACAGAAATTTATTCCCGGAGCTAAATGACTCGGGAGACACCAAGATTAGTGAAAAAATGATATATATAGCTATTCGAATATCCTTGCAAATCAAATTCATATCACATTCATAAAAATCTATGGTTTAAAAGAACATCTATCATACCTTTCACAAAGTGTTAAGAATAAATGATGTCTTAGATTAAAATGGCCGATAAATATTATTTCCTCCCAAAGAGGGTTGAAAAAATTTCGATGCTTAATTTGAAGAAAATAATTGAACTATGGAATGTTATATTAAGAAGAAAAGTCGAAAGGACCAGTTTTCTATGATTTATATTACCTTTCGAAATCCTAATACCATTGTTATTGGCTTATAACTCAAATAATTAAGATGATTCAATATCATGGTATTTCTAAGTATTCATCACTCTGAGAATGAAGTAAAAGATTTTCAATTCTACTTTACATAATGAATTCTTACAATCTCATTTTCATAATCCAGTTATAATAGTTTCATTATGCTAGATATCTGGGGAAGTGTTAGAGTTACAACTACTAAGGGAATTCAGATATTATTTTTGAATTTTCTATACAAACTAATTTAAATGATCAAAATGTGAGATGCTTTAGTGATTTATTAAATAGTGAAAATAGGACTCGTTTATAAAATAAATTATATTAATGGAAAAAAATGAAATATGTGATATCATTTCTTTACCTTTTACCTTTTCTTTATCAAATATCAAATCAAACGTTTTATTAATATCAAAAGTTGTCTTCAAAATATTGATAAATAAAGAAGAGGAAAAAGAAAAGAAAAGTTCGAATTCAAGAATGAAATTTATTGCCGAAGATGAAAAAGAAGAGAAAAGATAACGAAAAGCAATAAATAGAATTTATTATTCAAATTAAGAATGGTCTTTCACCATCGAAAAATCCCTTCGAGTTTAATTTCACACATTCTAATATCAGCGTTGAAACCTAGTTAGATTTATAAATGTAGTTCATTTAATAGAAAGGAAATAAAATATTTCAAAGAGTCTTTAATTAGTTCCGAATATTTTGAAAATAAATAAATATATTTTTAAAAGATTTATTACAATGGACCAATGTTTTAGCAATTAAATATTAAAAATTCAATGTGGGAAACGGTTAGATATATTGCTTTTAACATTTCATCACTAAAATTAAATATTAAGTATTAATATTTACTTAAAATTAAGCATTCATGATTTATAATCTTTTGTTGCATGAGAGATCATAATGTATATTAGTTTTTTTTAATATATCTAGGGGTGATTTTGAAGAAAATATTTGAATATGATATTCCCATTTTAGTGAGAGACCAAGAATCAAATTGTCCCCTTTTTGAGTTTTGCACTGTACATACATTTAATTTGTGATACAAATATAGATATATGAGCTTTTGCCTTTTATAACTTATCGTTGTACTCGTATAAAAAACTTTTCAGTTTTTAGTGACATTTTTTGTTCTTAAAAATTATTTAGATAGACTGAAATATGTTTTTATGAATCTTAAAATTGTATCAATTAAATCATAAATAAGGAAGAAAAATATTGACCTTTACACAAGTTATCTTCATTTAAGAGATTTTGCGGGAATATTTCAATATTCCGGAAAATTTGGGAAAATTGATAATTTACTGTTAAATTATTCAAAAGTCATGGCAAGTCTATCAAAGAATAGAATTAGACTGTATACATTTTTCAGTTTTCCAAATCATCTTAAGAGGACACAGTACGATTCAATTGACAAAAATCGGTCAAAAAATCAAATCTAATTTTTTTAGCCTAAATTATTCTTTATATACATTTTTTTTAACCTCACAAAATTTGAAAGCTCTAAACTTAAAAAAACGCAGAATTATTATAGCTTTTATGTTGGTTTTTATTTACATTCCTATAGCAAATAAAAACTTTAAACGGACTTATCTCAGAAAGATAAAATAACTAGTTTGTCTTCATTTAAAATTCTAAGGCTTTTTTTCTATTGTGCCTAATGCCTTGATTTTTTTACCAATTGCCAATAGTACACGTAACAAAAGTTGGTATGCATTTTTGAGTCAAAGCAATACTTATTTTTTAAAAATTAATTGAACTCATAATTTATACATTTTTGAAGGAATTTTCAATAAGCATTCATAAAAAGAAGTATTGTACAAATACCAATCATGTTATCGCAAAACCCATACTAACTTTTGTTATACGTGGTGTGATGTACTTGTACATAAAATTCCATGCGTGTACGTAAAGTTTTGTAGGGGAGGAGTAGCATTTTAAAATCACTTCTCAAATTTTAATTTTTTTCCTTTAAAAATTAAATGGTTTGCTCTTTATGAAATTTTGATCATAAAATATATTTTACATAGCATACGCACATAGGAAGCAGCCAAAAAAATTTTGAAAATCCTTAAATTAAAATTTTTAGTTTAAATCGTACCATGTTCCTTTAAAGATTATTTTAGAATATTATTAGCTTAGAAGGTTTGAGATCCAAGTATATCAGGTTTTAGAGTTATCAATTATACTTATACAGAGTGTTGGGAACAATAAAATATTAAAAGTATGATGCGTGTTCTGCTTTATGATAGAAGTTATGCTTATTTCTAGAATGGTTAGTATTATTTTATTTCTTATGACCTATTTCAATAAACATAACACTGTTGTAATATTTATAAAATAATAAAATACCTAAATTAATATTATTATTAATGTTTATATAAAATGTTAATAATTACTATGAATAATAAATTATTCATAAAGATACACAATATAACATTATCTTTTAATATTTTTGATGCAAGAATTCCATTCCTGTGTGCCAATTATAAAATTGTTTGACGAAAAATCTATTTGTGGTTCATTGAAATCCTGTAAAAAAATTTTAATTACTTTTATTGAATCATTTAGATTTTTAATCTCCACTTAGAAAGAGAATTGGTAAGTAAATTAAAACGAGAGTATCTATTTTATCTTTCGTTTAAATATGTTTCGTAATAATAAAAAGAACTGTTTCATTAAAATTTGATTCATGTAGGAACAACTTTTTCGTGTTATTTTTCATTTACTAGTATTAGCTCCCTATATCTTGTTCAAATATTCAATCGTTAATAAAATACATTTTAAAGCGCTCAATTGAGCTGAAATTTTATGTACTCGATTACTTTAAATGACAATGCGGTAATTTAATTATCATTCATAAAAATTAATTGAGTAAAACTAATTATTCAAAGAATTACAGATGCAGCCACGTTAGCATCATTTTTGGGGACTTAGCGACCATTTTGGCGACTTGTGTCAAAACTTTAAAAAAAAATTTCACACATTTTAATGCTCTCATTTCAGCCTAAATTTTCTATACACGATTGTTGTAAGTGACAATACGATAATTTAATTATAATTAATTAATTTTTAATTGACTTAAACCAATTATTTAAAGAATTATAGATGCAACCACGTTGGCTTCATTTTTATCAACTTGGGTCAAAACTATAAAAAAAAAAAAATTCCAAGCGTTTTAAAGCAGTCAGTTGAACTGAAATTTTATGTACACAAATGTTTTGGATGACAATACGATACTTTATTGGTAGTTAATAAAAATTAATTGTCATTTAATATTGTGATTCTCTCATATATATATATATATATATATATATATATATATATATATATATATATATATATATATATATATATATATGCTTATTTATATTAATTGTAATTATTTGTTAAAAAGTAACTAAAATAAAAAATTTCTTTGTTGATCTAATCATGAATTGACTTAATTTTTGTTATATTACTAGTTATAATCTACGAGAGTTTCAAAGCATAAATTTAAAATATTCACAATTATATTTATTACGGCTCTCCTGTCTACAATCATATTAATTCTCCTCTCTAATCAATTAAATTAACTCACGGCTCTCCTCCTCTCTTAAGATATTTGCTACTTCAGTGCTACAAAGTTCGATATGTATGAAATAAAAACACAGTATTTCAAATTATGTAACATTTTTATTGAAGTTAAAAAAATTAGATTTTTAATGAGAATTTTCTAGTAATTAATGATAGGCTATTGTTGAGTATTCAGATAAAATTTAAAAATAAAATTAATGAATTGAGTATCAAGGAAAGACGATGCTTCATTCATTTTGCTTGGTTTTAATGCTTTGCTCTTGCGCATAAAAAAATTTAAGCATTTTTTTTTTTTTCTACTGAGTTAAACTTTTGTATATAGTTATATTCAATGACAATTGATTTTTACCGTTTCATATTTTTCTTATTATATCTTTTTATTAAATTATATGGATTACAAGAGTAAAATTAAAACCCAAGAAAAATCTATTATAGTAATTCCTTTTCTTTTTTTTTTTTTTTTTTTTGCAAAATAGTAAGAAAATTGCTAATATTGGTATAACTTAAACAAGGATTTTTTTCATCTGCAATAAAAAAATATAAACTGCATATTTTTCTACCTCTTAAACCTAACATTAAATCTACTTAGAGCATGATGATTTTTTAATGGAAAATATTAGGATGTAATTACTAAAAAGCAAAGTATATACTGAGTTTCAAATTCAAATTCTATTAATAAAATTTTACAAAAATGATGCCATTCATTTTAAGGATTGTTGTTGGACATAACAGAAAAACTACCTCGCCGACCCCTTAACGCAATATAATCACATAAACACACACAAAAGAAAAAGAAACAAATTTACTTCACACAAGCGCTCCAATCAGCTGTTTTAAATGTATTTTTTCCTTAACACTTTACGAAAAAGAAAATATTGAAGTTGAAATGCATGATGTGCATTTCTGAGTGAGTGCTATGCATAAATTCTTTCGCCTATATACACAGATGTTTAAAATTAAGAGATTTTCTTAATAATGCCGACTATCTGTAGAACTACTGAACAGATTTTTCTAAACTTTGGTATCTATATAGGGCTAATATAATGTAAAAAAATCATTCAGCACATAAAATACAAATACGCGATCGTGCGTAACACTCATCGAAGTCAAAAGGTACGCAACAGCATTTACAGGACATAACAAAAAAATTGTTAATAAAGTGTATAGTCCCCTCTTTCCGTTTCACAAGCCTCACACCATGATTTTATTCCGAAAATAAAGGAATTTATGAGCTTGCTGTAGTTAATCCCACTAGTTCATCAACTCTGTTTTAAAGTCTCGGATGGTTCTCGGAGGGAAGTTGCGAGTTGCAATCGCCCACCCCAGAGTGTCCAAGACATGCTCTACACGGATGAGGTCTGGAGATCTAAGTGGCCAATCCCTTCAGTGAATATCATCTCTTTCCAGAAAACTCTATTTCCCTCTTGTTGCCAGCCTTTAAAATAAAATTACGGCCAACTGTACCCATCAAAAGGCGAGCATAGGGCTCCAAGACCTCATCCCTATGCATCAGAGCAGTCACAGTGCCTCTTGTAAAGATATGGAGGTATGTGCGCCCACATAAAAAAAAAGAAAAAAATTTCTCCGTTTCAAAGTTTGGTGACAAATAATCAAGATTGTGTGAAGTAGAATTATAATGTAACTTGTCAGTAACAAAATTGATTGCGGATATCTAAAAACTTTTTTATAAGTCAAAAAACATAATTTTACTATTTTCAAAAAAAGTAAGTCGCTTATCGATATAGTTAATTGGTGTACTTTTATTCTTATCATTGTTAGAAATTATTGTATACATTTAAAGTAAAATATGTAACAGAACTTATTGTTAGAAAAAAAAATACCAAACGTACCTTTTTAAAATAAATGCAATAAAATTGTAAAGAGCAGGAAGTAAAACCTTACATTCTGAAATATAAATTGTAAATTAAGAAATACAAAAGGCTAAGTATAAAATCTAAATGCATGACATTTTTCTGAAAGCTTTAATTCATTACATTTTTATTTGTAACATTTTAACCTATTCGTATTCACGAATTCTTAATTTTGCTAGGTAAATTACAATTTAGATTTGCATCATTTATTTTTATTCTCCTTCCTACATAAATTAAAATTTCAAATATCCACCAAACAAACTTCAGCTACTTCCTATGAGTAAAGTTAATTAATTTAGAAGCGGAAAAAACAAGCAGAATCAAACAATTTTTTTTTCTGTTTAATTTAAAATTTATTTGGTTCAGTTTGTTTCTTCCGGGTACCGATATATATATATGTGTGTGTATCGCATTCCTGAAAAAACAAACAGAACGAAATAAATTTAATCTTAATTTACTAACTTTATGCAGTGCTTCTTTTACTCTGTTGTATTTGGCGGGAAACAAAACTAGTGGCTATACTCACGAAGTAAGTCTTACAACCTACCTTATTGCATCGTCTTTAAATCTATAACTGTGAATACTGTAGGCTATAATTTTATCGTTATATTTTAATAGTACTGTGATTTTATTTGTAATATTTAAATTTCTCCTAATATTATTCTTTCCATTTCCATTTGCTTAGTGATTTAGGCAAATTACAGGTGAAGGTTGGCTAGCCTTAAAACTTGTTTAAACCTGTAATCTTCGTTCCTATGGCCAGAAGTTTGTTATTGTACTACTGTGGCTAATATTTCCTATCTTGACTTGTTATACTTAGGTTTTATAGCTTTTGTATATATATATATATATATATATATATAAAAAATATATATATATATATATAAGAATATATATAAATGATATATATATATATATATATATATATATATATATATATATATATATAAGGATTTAATCATAGTCTCATTTGTTGAGAAAAGTTCGATTAAGTTAAGCTGAATAACTGTCGTCGGGAGGGGGTAAAAAATGCTATCAATATTATGCAAAAATAATTTTGAATTTAAAAAAAAATATTTTCAGTCATATTTAATTAAGGTAGTGTTTTAATGTGGAACATAAGTAGGAAATTAATATATTAAAAAATTAGATCTTTACAGGCATAATTAAATTTTACTTTTTGACTTTACAAACGTTAAATGTGTTTGTCTCAAACTTCAATTTTGAAAGTCTAAGTGTATTCGAATCCCTAAGACTTTTTTTTCGATTCAAGTTAGAGCTCCAAATTTCTTTTGCATATTCTCCCTATTATATGTTCTACAACATTTTGTATGAATTTAGGTCTGAGGTCTTTAGGATTGTAATTTTTTTTTTGAAAAAGGCAAAAATTCCTATTTTAAAAATTCTTGTTTTTTCTAGGTTTAACTACAAAAATAATTTTTTTAAACCATCAAGGGAACAGATTTTTAAATCGACATTAACTTTTGTACACAACAATCTAAGAAATATAAATCACTTAAAATAATTAACAAATTTTATTAATTGGACCTTTTTTTTTTGTTTTAAAAACAAAAAATCCTATTTTTTTTAAAATTGTAAAATAATAGCTAGCAAAACTGACTTTTTATTTCTAGAGTCAACTAAATAATATAAACTAAAAATTAAATATAAATTAATTTTACTATTACTGTCTGCAAAAAAAAAAAAAAATTTTAAGGGGAACTGTGTATTCTTAAAAAAAATTTGACATTATGGAAAAGATTCCATCCTTTACTGAGAGAACCAAAGTTCATGTCTGTTACAAATTTATAAGTAAAATATACATCTAAAAATGAGAATGAAATATATTGCTCAGTGTGTATTTTTACTCTGTCTGACTCATATTTAAACACAAACGTTTTAATCAAAACACCATCTCACCAGTATTACAAATATTGTTTAAATATTTTTGCGGTAATCTTATTACCAAGATTGTAGTTAATTTACGGTAAGTAAAATAATTATTTATTTAATACATTACACTAAAAAAAATTCATGAAATGAAACGAAAAACGAAAAAATAGGTAATACTTATAAATTTTCATTTCATGATATTAAAGATAACTTTATAGTTCAGACGATAATGTATTGGACGCTTTATTTTGTTACGGAAACTAAACGTATAATTTCATAGTAATATATTTTACAAAAATTTAAATATCAGAATAATTTAATTTTCAAGTATATACATGAAAAAAAATAATATAAAGCCTAAATAACATTAAAGTAATTCTTGTCATTTTTAATTTATCAAGAATAATAAAATATATTTATTTTGATAAAAATATCTTTAATTTAAATCCTGTGTGTGTATTTTAGTGTAAAAAGAAAACATTTCATGTATTGGTACAGATTCTAATTTTTGGAATAAAATACGATAAAAATAAATGTCATGTTCTTTAAAAAGCAGGATTCAATAAGATTAAGACGATCATTTCAGGTGAATCAGTTCTTTAGTAGATAGTGTCTAACTAAATATAAGCTCGTGAACAACTACATTGCTAAATAAATTTGAGCCTTGCCTTAAATTTCTAAGAAGTCCTTGAAAGTTAAAGAAGATTTTAATTAGGCAGAATTTCGATTATCCTTATAAACTGAATTCGAATAATATACAAGGAACGTATTAATCAGCAGGCTTTATGCTGTATTTTCAAAATATTTTGGCATAATCATAAGGCCTTGGATCTAAGCTGAAGAGTGCCATTCATTCGTAAAGTTGAGAGAAAGAGAGTTTTAGAACAATATTAATCCGAAAGATAAGTGAACCATGAAAGGTTATTAAAGCAAAGCTGTGAAGGTATGTCTTCTGAAATTTGAATTAATAAACGAAATCCTGATGCAATTGTTTTTCTGTCGATAAATACAGCAATAATGGCATTAAAGATTAAATATATATATGATTAAGCTGAATTGCAGTACGGTGCGCTCCCAGCATTAAAATACCTTTATCTTCTTAAAGAGAAAAAACTTTTTTTGTTTTTTATAGAAAATATAGTTAGCCTCCAATAGATCAAGCAAGTGAAAGTTTACTGAGAATACCTTGGCCAGTAACCTGCTTTAGTGCTTGGAAAGAAGAAAAAGAGAATATAATGTTCCAATAACTTAAACTTCGATGATGTATACTCACGCATACTTCTTAAGAAAGAAGTGTTATATTTGTCTGAGAAATTTCAGAGAAATCTGAAATTTGCAAGAAACAATAAGTTTATAAGAATTTTGTTCAAACTGTTGTTTTTTTTTAATTATACTGATTAAAATAATACTAACCCCGATTATGTATATATATATACTTGATTCAAGTTATTAGTTTTGAAAAACATTAATCATTCAACGTTAATATATATTCAGAACGTGATTTTTGGATTTTTTTGGAACTTTTTTTTTCTAACATTTATTCGAAACAATGACTTAAATTGTTTGTGATTCGTCTAGTCTAGCTCCTCTTTCAAACCATTTTTCCTCAGTCAATTATATCTGATAAATTGTTTTTTAATAGCAGGCAAATACAAGAATAACATGAAAAGGGTAAACTAATACATATTGATACACATTAATCGGTATTTTAGAGATCTGTGTAGAAAGATGGGAATATATAGTAAAAAAAGGGGGTTTAAAAAAAGGATTTATATGTGACATTTTACTATATTAAGAATGCGATCTCTTAAAAAAATTTTGAACTAATTATTTTATAACCTAATCTAATATTCTTTATTTTGTTGAAAAGTTCATTGATTGCAATACTTAAAAGTCTGAAATGGTTATTAAACCATTATTCAGTATTTCAAAAATAATTTAAATTTTATACAAGAATTTGTACTCGGTAATTATTTTTAATGATTTCCATGGATGTCAATATAAAAAATATATTCCAATTTTTTACAGATGAATTAAAAGGTGCTGGATGCATTGGTTTCGATATCGTCATTAATGATGTCTTGTACAGCTACCAATTTCAGATTTTTTACATTTATGCTTCTGAAGCTATTTCAATTTATCGTGTCTTCAGTTTTATCAACTAAGAAAATTCTTATAAATTGTGTTCCTTGAAGAAGGTCAATATCAGATTCTGTTGTGTCAGATAACTCCGACATTTTAAATCAACCATTCAACAACGGTAGATTTTAATATCCACTTTAATGTACCATGTAATTATTCTAGGAGGGAGGCGGGAGATGACGGACTGTTTAGGAGCGATCGGTTTCAAACTTATTATAACAATACTAGTTACTCGATTTGAAATGTTCAGCTACAAAACTAGTTATAGTGATTGGACAAGAAAATTCGAATTAACAGGTAAATAAGTTCTGCTTTTAGTAAAATCCATAATTGGAGTGTGGCATATTCTTAAATGTACAGGTTAACTCATATTGGTATTAGATATTCGTTTAAACCCCAATTCATCTTGCCTTGGCTATGTTAATTCAAGCCAATGAAAATAATTGTAACTCTCTCTATTTTAAATTTCGGTACTTTTTTTAGATGTTATGTAACTAGTTGGAGCTATATCCAGTTTTAACAAAGTGAACACTTCGAATTAATCATTAATTAGTTATTAAATTTTGTTACATAAAATGAAAATTCTTATTAAACAGAATTAATTTTGTTAAAACTTTAACAAATATGAAGCATGTAAATATATTTTTATAAAGTATTCTTCCTTTACGCAAGCATATATCGTTCTGTGGAAGAAAACAAATAATCATTAAAAGTATTTCTAAAGAGTATTCTTAAGCATTCTATGATATAAAAAAAGTATTCTACGGTGAAAAAGTATTACTCAGTAAAAAAGATATTCTCCAATTGAAAAGTATTCTTCAGTAAGGTATTCTGTTGTCGTTTCTTATGCCAGATGGTGTAGAACCATCTCCAAAAAATCCAGAAATAAAATAGGATTTCCTAAAATCTCGTCAATAGTAAAACTCAAGCAATTAAGAATATGACTGGGGGAGGTCTGATCAACCTCGTCCCTTTGACTCTCTGGAAAAGTAAGAGATTTGATGTGGCCAACAAAAAAGCGGGATAGAGCGGTCTGCTGTTCCGCACGAATTTTAAATTGGTGACACCAACGAGGTTTTTTCCCAAAATACCAAGGGTGAGCATAGGGGTTCTCCAAAGTGCATTTGATTCTATCCTTTTAATAGAGGAGAGTTCGGCGAAAATTAGACAAGTGTCACCCCGCAGGTGCTATTAGTGGCAGACTTGGCCAAACTATCGGCTATCTCGATACCATTCAATCCAATATGGGACGAGACCAATTGAAAGTGTATAAAGTGTCTAGAAGAAAATTGAAACGCAACATCCAGAATGTTTAGGCTTGTCATAGCCCAAACAGTTGTTCAACGAGTTTATTATTATGAACTAAGGTATTCTACATGTCATGACCTTTACACTTTACCTCATAATTTAATTGATATTGTATTATATATTGCATTATTTATATACTGATGCGACGCTATTTTTAACTTTTTAATTTCTAAATTGTGAACCCAGTTTCCTAATTTCACATCGCATCATGACCACAGTTAAAATAAACAAGAATCTATAAATTAACAGTAAAATAAACAAGAATCAATAATTTAACAGAACGAACTTTTAACGTTTAAGATAAATTTCTTTTAAGCACACACGTATAGAGGAGTTTTACTTCTACAACAAGAGATCAAAATTAATTAAACTTAGCTTGAGAGGGAGAGGGTGCAAGGGGGGTGGACATGGTTGACGCCCGGTCCGGGTGGAATTTCGGCGTCTTTTGCTTGAAGGTTGTTCTGCAACTCTGGTAGAGACTGTCTGTCGAAATTCGGGTGCGTGCCCTTTTTTTTCAGCACCTCATCACTCAAAAATCTTAGAGCTGGACTATTTGCCTTGTCCAGTATAATTTCTCTGATTGGTCCCGAGGCCGTCGCAGTGTTACACCACCTCAAAATTTATGGGTTTACTGAACTTTTTAACGCGGGAATTGTGTGTGTGTTTGACACACCCCACCAAAAGGAATTTCACCACATCCCTGTCAAGGGGGGACTCGTATGAAAACTCCAAGCCGTTTCAGGGGCTATTTCTAAAACAGGAACAAATCTGGCCTCTCGTCAATACTATTACATATTATATTGTATTATTTATGATCATTATACTTTTTTTTTTATTCTACTATTTTAATACGTCTGATAACTTGTAGGGATACACTTTAAAACGTGTTTGCTGTTATGTACGATTACATAAGGCTCATGACATATTATAAGTCTCATGCGGATCTAATCCTAGTACTTCAATCTTTTTCTTGTTTGCGATTTTTTGAGGAACCTGGTCTAGCCAGAAGCTGGATCAGGTGGAATAAATTAACAAGAACACAGCGATTTTATGAAAAGAAAACGAGATTTGGTGCTGCTAAATAAGCAACGAGGGAAATTAAGTTAACAATCCCTGAAAATCCTCTGAAATGAAATAAAATCAAATTAAATAAACCATTTTGAAAAGTAAAATCAGCTGTCGAAGAAAGTTTATTCTAGAGCTATAATAAAAAAATCAAATCTCCCCAACAAAAGCAATTAGGCGTAAAAATACAACATTTATTTTTAGAAAACTGAGAGCAAAATTGTGTTTCCGAAAATTTCAAACATTCATCTGTCTTCTCAAAAAGTAAGATCTGATTATTTAATTCATATTTTATATTAAAAGGATTTAATGAAAAACGACACTTTTTAATTTGCTCTTATAGAAAATCAAATTTTCACAATCTCTCTTAATGGAGAGAACATGTGTATACTTATAATTCGTTAACAGTTAAAGAATACCAATCAGTTATTTGAGATTCCGTAAAATATTGACTTCTTTTTCTTATACTAAGTGAAAATAACAAGATTAAATTACTTCGCAAATGCATCTAATGCTTATCTGTATGCATGAATTACAGTGTCTTTTTTTCCATTTTAACCTCCATTAGGTTTTTGTTTTTTCAGACCGTTTCAAATTAAATCACTATATTAATCTTCATCCAGAAGTTGCAACGAAGACGTCTGTTAACTGATGAATTTGATTCCTACTCACAAAATTACGAATTTTATTTCTTTTTTTAGAGTGAAAGCAAAAGACGGGACAGAAAACACGAACAAAACAATATTTAATATTTTCAGTTAGACAAAAAGAAGTCTAAAAAGATCTCTCTTAAAGCTTTTAACAATAAAAATAATAGTTTCCAATTTAAAAAAATAATTAATGAAGCATATACAGCTTCTTATTTCAGTAATATTGAAAATAAATGAAAACACACACACACACATGCAGTATAATTGCATAACAAGTATTCTTCTTCTACTTACACGTACATCCTTATAATGTTGTTGAAGTAACTAAGAGCGTGTGTGTGTGTGTGTGTGTGTGTGTGTGTGTGTGTGTGTGTGTGTGTGTGTGTGTGTGTGTGTGTGTGTGTGTGTGTGTGTGTGTGTGTGTGTGTGTGTGTGTGTGTGTGTGTGTGTGTGTGTGTGTGTGTGTGTGTGTGTGTGTGTGTGTGTGTGTGTGTGTGTGTGTGTGTGTGTGTGTGTGTGTGTGTGTGTGTGTGTGTGTGTGTGTGTGTGTGTGTGTGTGTGTGTGTGTGTGTGTGTGTGTGTGTGTGTGTGTGTGTGTGTGTGTGTGTGTGTGTGTGTGTGTGTGTGTGTGTGTGTGTGTGTGTGTGTGTGTGTGTGTGTGTGTGTGTGTGTGTGTGTGTGTGTGTGTGTGTGTGTGTGTGTGTGTGTGTGTGTGTGTGTGTGTGTGTGTGTGTGTGTGTGTGTGTGTGTGTGTGTGTGTGTGTGTGTGTGTGTGTGTGTGTGTGTGTGTGGAATCAAATTATAGCTATTTGAGAGTATAAAAATACTTATATATTTTTTAAATAATTTATATCAATTTAGGAATTTTTTAGAAATAAAAATATTAATCTTTGAAGGATGGTACTTTTATCTGCTTTTAAAAGTGTTTTTCCGAAAAATAATCTACCAGATTCTTTTTTTTTTTCAGAAAGTATGCAGAAAGTTTCATTTTTCTTTTTCAAACCATACCGAGTTACTTTTGGCTAATATTAGAATTGAGTTTTTATTTTAACTATTTTCATCGACTCCCAATGTTTCTAAACTGTACCATATTAGGTGAATGATAATGTTTAGAATCATGATTTTTGCAAAAACGTATAAATAATTTTTTTTTTTATATTTATAGTCACAAATTTGAATATACACATAAAATTGTTTTAAGAATATTATTACAGTAAAAAAGTTTTAATACAATTTTTTGGCAAAAAAAAAAGTTAAAAATTACATATTTTTAAAATTTTGTCCTTTTTTGAAATGCTTTTATAGTAAAAATATTTTGAATAAATAGGCTAAGACCTATACAGAGTCTGAACTAGGAGTTAAGAAAAACTCACGTTATTTTCAGAGTTTCAGTCAATTGAAATAATAAACCTTTTCTGTTAAAACTTCTTTGTTCTGATATATTAAAAAAAAAAAAGAATAAATTCATTCCTTAATTATGTTTCTCGAAATTCCTATTCCCAGCTCTGTAGAGAAGTCTTAGCTAGATAAAGACAAAATATCATTATTATGGAATTCTTTTTATAAAAAAAGAATATTTTGTCTTCATTTTTGTAAGAAAATTGTACTTTTAAATATTTTTTTTAAATTTTAATAACCTTCTAAAAACAATTTTATGCGTGGAAATCCTAAATCACCTGACACCAAATATCAAAAAGGTTTTCACTTATAAAATTTCGCAAAATCACGGTTCCGAACGTAGTCTTTCACCTTTTGAAAAATTAAAAACAAAATTAGAAACTATTACATGAAAACATTTCATTATAGCATGTACACAGGTGAAAATAATTGAAGAAACAAAGGTTTTTTGTTGTTGTTGTTTTCAAGAAAAAAAGGAACTAACACAGCAAATAAAACAAAACTTGGCCAAAATATCTGATATAAGTCCAATATATGGGTAAACAAAAATCGGCCCACTTTGAGTTTTCCAACAATCCACCATCTTGTATCAACGTCTAGACGATAACGATTGGTCATATTAACGATGGGTAAACAAAGAAATTAAAAAAAGGATTGGGCTAAGCTACGATGCTTCAAAAAGTTCCTTACTCTACGAGCGTCAGCGAGCAAGGGAGTACCTCTAAGCAAACGTGATCGCAGCGCCACTGTCTTACGACATCACAAGAAACTGCGCGGTAGAGGTGTTTGCAAAGAGCTTAGCTATAATCTGATACCTCATTTGTACATAGGCGTTAGTAATTTTGCTCAGTTTGGACAAAAGATAGTTCTCCCTTTAATTGTTTTCACCAGTGTATATTGATCATAAATTCTTTTGACAAATATTAAAACCTAATGAATTTGACTATCAGACTTCAATTAGAAATAGTTTAATATCCTCTTCTTTAGGTAGTAAAGAAACATAATTTTGAGTGCAAAGGTCTGTAGGACTACAAACACAAGGACTTCCATTTGTACATGATGAGAATAAAGATACTACAAACTGCTGCAGAGCACTCTGTAGACATCAGGTGGAGTGTTGGATGTAACCTTTTGCTCCAAACTTTTCCAACAATCACGAATCATTTTTTTTTGTCCAGAACACTCTTACCAAGAAGTAAAGATAAAAGAGGAAATACTAAGTGGCACTTCTTCAGATGGGAAAAAATGGTATTTTTTTCTGATCTTAAGCTACTGAGAATAACATACATGTATCTCGCAAAAGAAGGGATGATTTGGAAATCACTACACTTTTTTTCTTGTTATTTTTTTTTTTCTTTCTTTATCTTTGTGTATTCCGCTCTGTTATGGTAAAAGGTTTGTTGAAAAAATATTGTTATGGATATCATTCTGGAATCTTTTTATGGAATACTGAATGTCAAACATAATCTAATCAAAATTTAATGGTGAGCGTTATACATCGGATAAAAAAAATGATAGCTTTAAAAATAAAGAAATTGTAAACACAAAAAATTAGACTTCTGCATGTATCTAATTACTGTTTATTTACGAGAAATAGCATAACTTAAAAACATCTGTTTTTTTTTGTATAGCATGAAAAGTTCATCAAATTTTTTTTTCCGTTTTATCTACATGCACACACATCCTCGAATTTTATTTTATTCTTTTCATTACCAATATTACTCTGATCAACAAACTGTCATCAGTTTCTCTTTCTGTATTGTTAACTATAATACATTTTTAAAGGATTTTTAACTATGCCGGGTTTAATTTCTTTTCGGATTTTCAGGAAAATAGTTCTCTTTTTATAACTGATATTAGGTAAGAGAAAGCGAGAGAATATCTTTTTATTTATATATATATAAAAATATCTTTGTTATACAAAGTGTGCGATTTTTTTGTAAATATTTATTTGCTTTATAATTTTGTGAAACAATATTTAATCCTCTGAATATAACTATAAAATTGAATATGTATTCATAATTATAATAAATATAATCTTATGTAACACTTCACATCAAGGAAACTTTTCGCAGGTAATGGTATGTATTGCATAAAAAAATTGCTTGTGTCTCATATCTGATCTTATTTTATTCAAAGCTATTTATAGGATTCATAAATAAAAAATTTTAAAAAATGCAAAGAAAACTGGGACTCTGGTTCAAGGCTCAAAATATGTTTTATGATGATATCGGGAAGAAATTCATAGTTTACAATACTGAATTTGAAGTAGAAGAAAAAGAACTAATTGATATTTTTAATTTACATTCAACATTCTCGCACAGTAATCCAAATTTTGAATTTTTCGAAGATAGGTCCTACAACGAAGCTTACCATTTCTATCCCATACTAACGAATGCATCATCAAAAGAAGATGAAGAAAGAAAAGAAAGCATCAATTATATATATCATACAGATGAACGTGTTAACAGTTATTAAAATGTCAATATTGCAGCAACCGTAGAAGTTAAAATTAAGTTAAATATTTCGATTCTTGAAAATTAACAGTAGCATTTTCGAGCGGAATAGAAGAAACAAGCTCCTTAAAAACATTCTCTCTTTTCACTCTGCGAAGCAATATTTCTAAGCCATTGGAGCAAAGTTCTAAAAGCTCCTCTTTAGCACCTCTTGTTCAAGGTTCAAAATATGTGCTTTATGATGATAATGGGAAGAAGTTCATAATTGATAATGCTGATTTTGAAGTGGAAGAAATTTTGAATTTTTCGAAAATAGGTCCTACAACGAAGCTTGCCATTTCTATCCCACATCAACGGGTGCATCAAAAGAAGATGAAATAGTAAAAGAAAGCACTGTTGATAATTATACAGAAGAAGATGTGATATAAAACATTGTCTATTCTTCCCAAATGAAAAATATTTTTAGAAAAATGAAATAGCTTTTCAGGAAAGTTCAAAAAGAAAAGCGTATTGGTGTTTCTTACCAAAGATTTAAATAGCAATAAGATACCATTTATGTCCCACAAAATAGAACGTATTGAAATATTATAAAACAAAGTAATATAGAATTTTGGAAAATGGCAAAAAATGAATCAACAGAACTAAAATTAGATACCGTTTTAACACTATACTGCATGCGGTGTTTCAATTTTTTTCAGTATTATTTTCTTCCCATTTTTAATCACTACGATTTTTGATTACATAGTTGTATTTAGTTTGCCTTAATTATATTGCAAAATCGAATGAAATGTGAAAATGCACGTTTCTTGGAAATGATTTCTTTACATAATAACTCACGAAAGTGACAGAGAAGCACCTTCAGAATACTTACCCAGTCATCATGTAAAGATCCTCAAAGGGATTTTTCAGCCGATTGTTATTGAAAATATCAAGCGAAGGTCTGGACTATTCATTGACATTAAAATGGCAAGCAAAGTTCTAGACGTTTTCCTCACATTCATATTCCTAGCAAAAGCTGGGACTGTTATCTGACATTAAAATGTCGAGGGAAGAGAGACCTGGACTTTTTCCTCACATTCATATTCCTAACAAAGGCTTGGACTTTTTCCTCACATTCATATTCATAGCGAAGGCCTGAACTTTTTCCTCACATTCATATTCCTAGCGAAGAGGCCTGGACTTTTTCCTCACATTCATATTCCTAGCAAAGGCCTGGACTTTTTCCTCACATTCATATTCCTAGCAAAATCCGAGATTGCTATCTGACATTAAAATGTCAAGCTAAGGCCTGGAATTTTTCTCACATCCATATTCCTTGCGAATGCCTGGATATTGCCCTCGCATTCATATATTCCTCAAAAAGTCTGGTACTGTTATCTGACATTAAAATATCAAGTGAAGGCCTGGACTATTTTTCATATTGGTATTTCTAGGGAAGGTCCGAATTATTTATTCTTATATATATTCCTAGCAAAGGCGTGGACTTTATATTCACATAATCATGTCAAGCGAAGACCCATTTGCTCATATAAAAATCTCAAAAGAACGTTTGAACAATTGCATTTTAGCTTCTTTAGAAAAAATATGGAACATTGTCTGTTGCTACCATCTAAGAAAAACTTGTTAAGCGTTTCGTGACTTTAACATCTCAAGACTGCTAAGAACCCGACTGCTGCATCGAAATAACATCTCAGAAGAAGGTATTGATTGCTACTTGATTGTAACATCTTACAAGAAGGTACGGAATTGCTACTTTAACTTAACATCTGAAGATTATTTGGAACTGCTACTTTTCTCTACGTCTAAATCATTTGCTACTCTTTGTACCATTCTTATAATTGATTTCAGCCACTTATATGAGGTGGATACGTACGGGAATGTAGTCATTTGAACTAGAAGAAAAATTTTTCTTTGGGAATTCACCGATGCTTATAGAAATATATAATCAATATTTTACTACAATAGTGAAAATTGTTTAATAGACTTATTATTTCTAATTTCAAAATAAAACTTTTCGGCATTCGATGCTTTTCTTTGGGCCATTTTATTTTGTATTGTGGCTTTTTGAGATTTCTATATAGATTAGTTTTTAAAATACTTATTTAAATTTATTTTAAGTTAAGTATATATATATATGTATATACTTAACTTATATATATATGTATATATATACTTTTTAGCTTGAACTTTCAGATTTTTTAGCTTGAACTTTCAGATTTTTTAGCTTGAACTTTCGGATTTTTAGCTTGAACTTTCGGATTTTTAGTTTGAACTTTTTGATTTTAGATATTTTTTAATTTGAACTTTCGGATCTCAAATATTTATTTTTTCTACCTATACAACTATTTTAAAGATGGGTGCATCACATCTTGGGCGTTTGATGGTTCAATTATATTATGCACTAAATTGTTTTTAAATTTTAATATTTTAATATTGTAATATCTTTCAGAATGCGATGGCGAATAGTTTTATTTTTCAAGTATAATGGTTTAATTTTAACTTTTTAATTTTTAATTTTAAATTTTTTTTGAAATTTGGATATTTTCCAATTAACTTACCAAGTTGCAATAGGGGGAAGGTTGGCGCCATCAAGCTAGTTTAACCCCACTTATCGGTTCTAAGTCCGAGATTGCACTTGGATATTTTATAAATTTTTATTTTATTTTATAATTTTTTAATTTTGTTTGAAAACGATGGAATATTATCTTTTATATTCGCCATTGATATTTTGAAGTGTTTTAGTATTATAAGATTCATATATTTCAATTTTTCATTTGATAATTGGGATTGTTTTTATATATTTAAATATATGTATATATATATATATATAATATACATGCAAACATATATATACAAACACACTCACACATATATACACATACATACATCTGTGTGCTCCCTGCATTTTTTACTATTATTAGTTTTTGACGAGTTCATAGTTTTAATTTAGTTATAAACTTCAGTTATATAGATACAGATATTTCTTAAGGATACCAAGAGATAGTTGGAGGATCTATTTCTAACAAAATATTAGCTTGTAGGAAGCTTTTTTTAAAAAATACTAGGACTCACACACCCGAGGATGTCGAACCGAAGATATATAATAGTTACATACACTTCTTCAAACACTGAGACTATGACATTAATTTCTTATTTTATTTTAAATAAAATCTGTTTGTGTGTGTCTTACTCTTTTGGTTTCATTGTAAAAAGCAACAAAATACTTCTTAGAAAAAGTAAAAATAACACGATGTAAGAATTATATTAATAACAAATGCTAGAAAAACATAAAATTTTTATTTGAATCTCACTTAAAATAGGGAATTAAAACATTACTTTAAATGCTTGAAAGTACTTTTTTGAAAGAATGCTCAAAAAAGTAAATAATGTTTGTTACTGAAAATATTTTCTTAACACAGAATGCTGTTTTAATCATACTTGTAAATAAAACTAATCAAATATTCCCTCGAATATCGCCTGCGTTTATAAAATATCATGAATACTATAAAGATGTATCTTTCTCAGAATCCAAAATGAGACTGAAAAAATGAAATTGAGGATAAAATATATTGTTACGAATTTTGTGTAATTAATACTTAAAATAGAGTAAATAATTTATATCTTGTTGTGTAATAAATTAAGGCAGAGCTGGGCAAACTTTTACATGGCATGGTCTACTTTGAATTTTTTCAAGGTATTGAGGTCCCCATCGTGACGTAGGTGTGATGAGCAAAAACAAAAGCTCAACAATATTTGGATTTTGACAATAATAAATACGGAATTTGTGTACTTACCTACATAACTACAGTAAAAAACTTACTCTTTTAAAACTACGTTTTAAGTAAAACGCAAAATACAAACATAATAACTATACCATACATTTAATAATATCAAATGATGTATTTTCAAACAATTCACAATACATCAAAAAATAAATAATTGTCACTTAAAATTAGTTCTCGTAGCTATAGTCTCATATGACTTAAACTTCATATTATCCGCCCCCAATCTCGAACACCTCGGTATATAATTACTAACTGTTAATCTTACACTGGATTCTAAGTGGTCGTCTATGAAACGGGAATGATACGTTGTCTTAATTATATTCTTCGTTCAAAATGTAGATTCACACAGACAGGTAGAGCGAAAGAACGATGTTAAATGAATTGCAGCTTTTTTAAAATTGGGACACTTTACTTCGTCTATTAGATTCCAAAAGTTATTCTTTACAAATTACGTCCTTTTGAAGGAGAAAGAAAAACCTTCGTTTTCCTCGAGAGCATGTAACATATTTTTAGTTATACTTTTCACATCAACATTGCCAAATGGGTAACCCATGAAAGTAACTTTTCATTCTTATTTAGTAAATTCATGAAAACATCTCTCAAATTTGGGTTGCACTGTTATTAACACACACACGGTTCTCTTTTATTCACGGGTGTTTCCATTATCTTGATACCCTCCTGTGATTCTTTTAGTAAGCGTGTCTAACGTTTTATGTGAAGGCGGTGCACCGGCGTTAAGGTATCCAACCACTTGCGGCAACTATTTTTTGAGAAAATGGAAATATGGGGATTTTTTTGTGATTTTTAGATTTATTTAGTATATTTTAAGGAAAAACTTCTAAAATTGAAAACAGAAAACTTTTTTATTATAATTAAAATGGGAAAAAACTGGTGAAAATGTACACAAAATAACATAAACGGGTCCCGCTCTGTGCAAAGATTTTATGAACGTATTCTCAATTTTTCAATTTTGATGGGTTACTTTGTTATTCATGTTTGAAATGACCTTCAGGATAAGAGATGTTTTAATTTTTACAAAAACTAGAGCCTTTTATCTTAGTGATTATATGAAATTGTTTAAAAAAAACAGTGATTATATTCACATAAAGGACTGTAAATTTTGAAATAAAATAGTGATTGATAAATCTGAAGATCAAAACACTTCTACTGTTATACAGAATATACACAAGAAATTTCACCAAATTATTTTCAAAACTTTTTGAGCAATCGCTGTCCCCGTTTGATCTTTACGAAAAAAACACATTTCGAGTAAAACACATTTTAAAGTTTGACATATTACGTAAAGTTATGGCATCTGCTTTTACTAAAACACTTGAGCCTTTTGTTCTAGCGAGTGGAAAATAATCCAATGCATATCGACAGTTATCGCAGCATAACTTTTGCTCGTTGCAAAAATTTGAATTTTCTTTTTTTGTATTGAATTTAGTATTAAATTCGCTATAAAATGATATAAAATACTTAGTATTTTGTGCAGCTTAAAATGTCCTTTAAGTGTACAAACTTAAAAAACATAACAGTTTAAAGAAGTATCTACAATTTTGGCCACCACTGTATATCTATAATCTTTATATCATCTGCGTAAATATTTTTAATTAGTAATAATGTAATTAAACTTAAGTTAATTAAAATTCTTTAAAGTCTTCATTATAAAGTTAAATGAAGACTAATTGTTTTATTCGGAAAGACAACCCGTATCACTAAGTATATATACATACAGAAAAATAAATGCGGATAAGTTGGTAATAGAAGACATTTAATTAATTTTATCCAAAATTCTTTTCGGTTTTCTAATAAGTACAAAACATGAAACGTGTGAAATTCAATCCAATTTCTGAATTTAATTTATGGTCACATGGTGATGAAAGGATCAAAAAGAAAAATGGTGCATTTATTATTCAGATTAAAAATGATGTTTCGATTGAAATTACTTCAGATTTAATTTCACACATTTTAAATCTGACTTTGAAACAAAGTCGGATTTATGTATTTGTTTTAATTTAGCGAAAAACGAAAAAAGTATTCCAAGAATTGAAAATCTCATTTTCTGGTTATTTGATTTTCAATTATTTCCAAACCTAGGAGAAGAAAAAAAAAGTATTTTAATGATTGTTTTTTTGCTAAGAGTCTCTCTTGAAGAAGTATAACTTATTCATATTTCTTCGTATAAAGGGAATTACGCTAAAATATTTTTCTATTGCAACAGATCGAAGAATGTTTTAAAAAAGAATATGATTATAATTGCGTTATACTGAGTAGGAATTTAATAGCATGCAACTTTTTTAAATCATGCACTGAATCAAAGTTTAATCACTGCATAAATTAAATTCCCGTAATGTAGATTTATTCAGGAAAGTATTTTTTTCTATTATATTATTTTTATTTGTAAGTTTTCAGCTCTTAAAGGGTTTTTTAAAGTTTTTTCATAATTATTTGTTGTTGTTTTTTATAACCACTCTTATGATAAATATTTCTTTTTTCTCAATTTATGCTTTAACTCTTAAATCGGAAGGGAAAAACAATCGATTTTTCGATCAATCTTTAACTTTTAAAAATCATAAAGAGAATATCAGATATTATGAAATGTTAATTTTAACTTCAATATTTTGCTGAAATATTTCATATCAAGCTGTTTATTTCTATGTAATTTTTATGATTTTAAAAATATATTAATTTAACATTAAAGGATTATTCCTGTTATACTGGTTTAGAGCGTTTAGGATACAAGTAACAAACATCAAAATTATATTCTTTTTCTTTATTTACAATTGAAGATTAAAAACACAATTTCGGAATGTCATATTAGTGGGGGGTTAACTATTTTTAAGATATTATGTGCTCACATGTGGCTCTTTTTTGTAATTTCTTATAGATATTTATTTCGAATTTTTGTCGTAATTCATACTTTTTTTAGAAAAAAAATTTATGTATAATAATTTTATATATATATATGATATTTTTTACTTAATTTTATTTATGAAAAATATCTTCATTCTTACACTTTAAAATTAAAACGTTTACTGCATGCAATTTTTCATTTCGGTTTCTTTTAACTTCATTTTCATATTAATATTTCAGTAATGACTGTAATATTTTAACTTCCCTTCAATGGGATTTAAAATATAACTAGTTTATCTGATATTTAGCATAATTTTGCCTTCTAATCTGTAAAAAAATAAAGATCGTAGCATTATGAAATAAACATGGAATGAAGAGAACATTTATAAAAAGTTTGTGATCAAGGATAATATAAGATGTGACAAATTTAAGATCGTTGCAGCTCTTATTTAGTTTTAAGTTTCATCTTCCACTTAAAAGGAATGGATATTTTAGAAAGAAAGTTTTGGTGACAATTGTTGATTTTTTTATATTGAGGCAGTGGGTTGGTATTTATCATTGCAAACCTAGTACCCGGTAGCTGGTATCACTTTTAGAGCGGCACCATATAGATGGAATACCAATCATCGCAATGTATTCTTGAAACTGTTAAGAATTATATAGGAAAATTAATTAGAGATAGACCTTTCTGTGAATTTTTTATACAAAATCTAATGTGTGTACACAAATATATTTTTAAAGATTTAATTTAAAGTATCCGACTACGTTCGGAAATGTGATTTTGCAAAAGCGTATAAATGGATAATATTTATGATATTTAGTGTCACTTAGATTAGAAAATGTATATAGAATTGTTTTAAGAACATTTTATTACAATAAAAAAATTGTTTAAGTACAATATTTTGACAAAAAATGAACATAGAAGGACCAATTTTCAAAATATTCTCCTTTTGTGTGAAAAATGCTTCTATTATGATAATGTTTCGCCTATATAATGCTCAACTAGAATTTTTGAAATATGTAACTTAGAAGTGGGTTTATCCATATTTTACGACAACAGAGGTTAGAAATTTTAAGAAAAAAACGCCGATAGTTATTTCAATTGGTTGTAACTCTGAAAGTAATGTGAATTTTTCAAAAACCCTAGTTTAGACACTCTGGAGAAGTCTTTACTTTATGTAAGTAAAATATTATTATTATAGAAGCATTTTTTTAAAGGAGAACGTGTTGAAAAAAGGTAATTCTAAGTTAATTTTTTGACAAATTATTGTATTTAAAAAAATTTTTTGTCAAAATGTCCTTAAAATAATTTTATACATATATTCTAATGTAAGTGATACTAAATATTATGAAAATTATCCATTTATGCGCTTTTTTTTAAAATCGCGGTTCCGAACGTAGTCGGATACCTTAATAGATTCTCTTATATAGCTTTTTCTTTTTTTGCAAAAAATAACTCATCGTTTTAACACGCTTTTATAAGCACTTTTATGTAACGGAATTTTTGAACTCGATTTTTCCCCACTTTAAAAGGTCGGATTAATTGGAAATTTTGCGCACTTATCAAGGACCGATGATAATACAATAATTTAACAATTTTGTTCTATTGTCCTGATCAGGATCATCAGGATTAATGATTTCCCATTTACAAATTCGGTGACTAATTCCAGATTCCCTTTCCATGTTTGGCAACTAATTCCAAATTTGGCGACTAAAAGACTAAGTTACAACCCTAAGGCGAAAACGCTACATTTTTGGTTCGATTAACTATAAAAACGTGTTTTTTAGTTTTTTAAAACTGTAATTTATTTTAGTATAATGCTTCCTTTTATAATACAGCTTTATCTCTCTTAAAATTATATTCATATTTAAGAAAATATTCTATTATAGTTCCATTTTATGCTGTATATTGGATTTAATCCGAAGAAAATGGAAATAAATTTAAATTAACTTTCCTAAATGCGAGGCCGGGAATGGCACGCAATCATAAGGACTTCTACCCCCATTAGATTGATAGCCTTGATTTTTTGGCTTGCATATTCTTCCGATGTATTGCCCATTGAAAGCAATGATAGGAGAACGCGAATGGCTCACACACTTACTATTGCTATTCCAGATCAATTTCAGGAATGTGTCTAACATGAGCTGACATACCTCAACAAGACATCAAAATTCTTCTTAATTGAATGCCAAATTAGATGCGAAAGCTATTAATAGTCGTGGTAACAGTCTTTAGTTCAGATTACATCGTCTTCCTTTAGTTTTTTCTCATTAAATCTTTGTGCTCTGCATAGTGTCGATGTTGGTTTAAACATCTTTTGTTCTTGTTGCATTTTGAATTGATAGTAGTGTAGATAAAAAACAAAATAAATATAATGAGTTTTTAGGAAAAACCAGATTTCTACAAATATTCTTTGTTCGATTCGCTTATGTCTTGTTAAAAATGGATATGAAAATTTAAAAATGTATTTTAAAATTCTTGTGGGGAAAATTTTATTTCTATATTCAAGGAACAGTAAAATGTTTTAATTATTTTTATTCTATTTCCATTCATTCATCGCATACTTAAGTTAATGGAAGCATAAAATGCAGCTTATGATAATTAATTCTCAAAATATTCTTTGCTTTGAGAAACGTCAAGGAAAAACGTTACTTTTCTTTTCGAATTCAAGATTGGTTTCGATTGAAATGAAAGTTTTTACATTAGTGAAACAAAACTGAATTTGTAAATACTTCTTTGCCTAAAGTTAAATTTTGCTATAATAATGGATCATTAACCAAAATAAAAAAAGAAATCCCAACTGCAAAAAATAAAGTGAATGGGACTATTTATCGCATTAAAACTCCAGAGTAAAAAGCGAACTAGTCTGTCACCGGTCTTGAAGAAAGTTTGTTTTTATTCTAATAGGGGAACAAATTGTTTTCATATTAGAGAACTAAAGACAAGTATGCATAAAAAAATGAAATTTATTACATTTTTTAAGGGATTTAAAGCACAAATTATGCTGTTTGACTTTTCGAAATATGTTGCTTTTTTTCACACATGTTAAAGTTAAAACATCCTAGCTCTGATGCTTTGGATCTTCTAATTTTTTTATTTTGATTAATTTTATTAGGAGACTTTTTCATATTATACTCCTTTAATTGGCCCTTTTCAAAAACAAAACTTACTGATGAACTGAATTCCTACTTAAGGAATAAAGAATTTAGTTGATATATAGGGCATGGTATGAAATTCAAATGAAATAGTTATTTAGGATTTTAAATAAGATAAAAAGTTTTGGTATTGGTATTGGTATTAGTAACTAATTATTATTAATTTATTTTACTATGGAAGCAGTTTTATTATAAAAATTGGCTTTTATGTGCATCTGAATATTGAGACGAATGTGTATTTAACAATTAGTATCCTTTTCATAAGATATAATAACGATGATTGCTTATTAAAAGGATCTGAATTTTAAAAAATAAAGCACTTCTGAGTGATGTCTCTCTCAGTGAATTTATTTTTCTTTCTAAAATATATATGAATGATGTAACCCACTGAACCATGTTGGTTGTCGCTACTGTATTATATTTTTGGAAGTTCTACAGCATATCTAAAAGCTAAAATTCTTTCTTTCAAAAAGATTGTTGAAAGACTATCGTAAATGGTGACGTCATTCTCAATTTTCTTGCGGCAGGAGCTCACATAGTTCTTCAAATGAGAGATTAAGGTATCCGAACACGTTTGGAGCACTTTTTAACAAAATAACATATTTAAACATTATAAAGACTTTTTATAGGACTCAATACCAATAAATACTAATATTTAACTAACAATATTTAAAATAAATTGCCTAAATTTCACAGAAATTCCAATTGTAAGTGAAATTTTAGCAATATTTTTGCAAAACTTCAAAGCAATTAAAGAAAAAAGTAATAAACTTATATTAGTAAAAGTATTACCAAAACAATCTAGATGCATTTATCTAGAGAATGCACTAAAATTTTAATGTTTTATTAAAATTTGAAAATTTAGAGTTGATTGAGTAAACATTATAAGAAAAATCACATTCTTTATGAGACTATTTTTTAAGCCCTAACTCAAAAAGTATTCATACAATAAGAAATATTTTAGTACATTCTCTAGAAAATAGCATAAATATCAGGTTCAAAAAGTTTTATAGAAATACATTTGTAATATTTTGAGTAATCAGACTCGCCATGATAGATTTCGAGTAACATAAATGCCCACTTCTGGTAGATAAAAACCCCACTTCCAGTTTTTCTAACTTAATAAAATTGATTGTAGCTTGGCCTCTAGGTAGAGTAGAAACAAAACAAAATATGTTTTGTAAAGCCAAAAGATGGCTCTATTCAATAAAAGAGAATTAAAAATATCTATCTTGACCGAATTTGGTCATTTTCAACGTGTTCGGATACCTTAAGTTCTTCAGCAGATGTCAAATGAAATTCGGTGAGTGTATATTGCATGATTTTCATCTTCGAAACCAGAATACTTTTACATTTCAAATTATGAAGTAGAAATTAGAATTTTTCCTACAATACCCGGTCTACTCAACATTTATGATTTATTAACCGTTAACAGTTGGTTGGTAATGGTTAACAGTTATTTGCTCCCATGTAACTCGAAAAACAGTCTGATGGACGCTACAGCACTTCCCAACGAGTTGGAACAGCGATGATTACGAAGCCCGTCACCAATAGCCCTCGTGCAGCTTTATTGTGTGAACACAGATATAACTCTCATTCACTCACTGTCGCTGGACGGGACAGCAATTATACCTAAAAAGGGTCCAAGTATCTGACTTTCGTACACGACTTTTTGGTTTCCAGATGAAATTTTACATTTCCTATTGCAAGTTCTGTTGGTAAGTGCTCTGATTCGTTCACTGAAAGGAATGCTGGCTGAAAGTGTTTCACAGAAATCGCAGAAGAATTCGTTGTTTTTCTTGGAAATTTTAGAATTTTTAGTACAGATTTCTTCCTAACGCTGCAAGGAAACGAGATATATTGCACGAGTTAACTCGTGGTAAGGAGAGACAATATTATTTGCATATACAGCGAACGAAAGATTCGAAAATCTTGTAAAGACGTTACCATAAATACAGTTCTGTAAACCCAAAATAAGGTGGGTGCTCTGTATTCTCTAATGATAGATGCATCTGAAATTTTGTTTGCGGGTGTTCTTCAATAATTATACATTTAAACTATGCAGTCGCTTGTATTTTTTTCAAAGAGATTAATATCCATTGAAAACTATAACGCATACGATTAGTATTTTCTTACTATTTATAAATTAGTCAATCATTTCAGATATGATCTAGACGGTAGTAAGTTCAGAATAATCATTGATCTCAAATTGTTAACGAATGCTTTTGTTCGGAAAAGTGATCATGGTTCCCCGCGAAAGCAATGGCATTTAGAATTGATCAGCCAATGTATAATGGATTTCTAAAAGGTGAAAGAAATTCTGGGACTAATTAAATGTGTCGCTTTTCAGAACTAGAAATATCAAGTTGTGAAGATCCCCTTGGATCTCACTTTGAGAACGAGAATGATTTGGAGTCAGATAAGAGCCAGTAGCCATTTTTATAAATAACTTTCTTGATTTGGTTATCTTTCCCAAATAGAATCAAAGACTTTTAATAACAAATAATTTAAAATAGTAATATGAGGTTTAAAAGGGACTTTCCTTTAAATTAACTTAAATATTTAATGATCCAATTAATTAACAATTAGAATATCGATCACGCAGAGATTACCACGATAAGAGATCCCAAAATTATATTCAATAATGTTCCTATTGAACATTTAACTTTAATCTCACTCTAATATAAAGCTTTAATGAGGCTTTAAATATAAATCAATATTTACCACACTGCAGCTCAGCTCTTCCTGAGATTTATCCACCTAGAAATCTAACTTCACCGTTATACCTTTCTGCTTCAATCTCTCTCTCCTACTGCTTTTTACTTTACTATTCCGTTTGACTTAAATACTTTATCTAATCTGCATAACAAGGAATCCTGTCCCCTCTTTGGTGCTGATTGGAAATAGGTAGGGGAATTAAATTTCCCTAAAAGAGACGTCTCAGAAGGTTAGTGAGAAAGTTCCCTATAGGTTTGTCACAAAGTGCTATTGACTATAAAGCTGTGGTACTTGCTCAGCACGAGGATGAAGAATTAAGGAATTTAATTGGCTAAAAATCTAGTCTTAATATGTAACCATTTAATTTCTCTCAAGCCCATGTTTCTTTATGTTTGACATGTTAACGGGTGTTATGTGTTCATATGTTCAATTTGCAATCTTTTAAATCAGCCTTTCACCTTTCTATCATCTATATTTCATTAAACTCTTTCACATCCAAGAATTAAAGCTACAAGAAATTAATACGGCTAAGATTTATTTGACAAAATATGTCTAAACATGTATCTAAGTGATTCAAAACGGCATATCAGAGATTTTTTCCAAACACTGAAATTATATCTATTATATAAATGTTCTGGGTCACATTAAGAGCGTTTTTTATCTCGAGTTTCTGGCTTCCATTTCCTTTATGTTCCAATTAAACTTCAGATTGGTAAGTTCAGTTTTAAAATGTAAAATTTTTGTGAAATGAAATGAGGCAGAATCAGTTCATTTAAATGCAATAAAGTTATATATAAACTCAGTGGCGCAACAGCTCATGAGAGCCAAGGTCTACTGTGCCCATCTCAGTATTCATGATCTTGGGTGCTGAGGTGCATGCGCAGATGTTCCGGTCAGGCGGTCAGTCTGACGCGAAATCTTCAGTATATATAATTCATAAATGGATGAAATTTATTTTCCAAACCCTTATACGCGTAAGTTTTATATTTACAATATTCTGTTTTGAGTTAAGTGTCAAAAATATTTATTTAAATTTTTTACCATTCATTCTATGTTCATGATAAGTATATTATTGAATATTCATAATATTTTAATTTTTATTCATATAAAAGAAAATTAAAGAATTTTTGTGAAATGATTTTAAGATACCAACTCTTTTAAGAACAAGATTATTTGATGATTGGCATATTGCTGTATGCCCCTAGCTTAAAAAAACAAGACATAAACTTGATAGCCCTTAAATAAAATAACATTTTTTTTACAGAAAACTGCTTTTTCTACTAATATCGGATTCCGTTGATTTGTATCAAATATGCCTTGTATTTTATCTTCTGTATTGGAATGAATGTGTGTGACTTTTAAATTAATCGTTTTCAATATTTAAAACGGTTCATGTGGAATATTTAATAAAATACGTCAAATGTTTAGAATGCTTATGATAATGTTTGGTTATCTTATGCTTCCTTTGAATGTAATAATGTTTTTCTTACAACTGACAAAATTTGTGGAAAAAAATTGTAAAAAAAAAATCTCTGTACTGGTTAGAATTTCATTTACTTGGTAATTTTAACAAAGTCTTTAGAATTTCTATAGTTTTTGGAAATCCTGGAAAAAAAGTATGCAAAAACCATATTTTCGCTTATAGATTCCTTCAATAGAGCAGTTTTTGTTTTTTTTAATTTCATTATTTTTTGACTGTCTGATGTGACTACTCTGAGACAGTCTGCACCATTTATTGGTATAAAAATACATTTAGAAAACTTTTGAATCCCAGATATTATGCCAAAAATGGCAAAGGTTTCCAAGGCAGGGACTTTTTTTTCTTTTTGTTCCTTTAGTATTGACATTCAATAAGCACAAAAGCTTGACCATGCCGACTTTTGCACCCAAACCAGATCTCTTGTCTTGTATCTTTGACACCTTTTAAGGGAAAGGAAATAAATTTTAAGAACAAAAGAATATTAGATTGAAAATACAAAAACTTTTGTTCACTCGAAAAAATATAACAATGCCACTAATTGCCACTGAGTGATTGAATGAACTTTATGAGGAATGTAACCAACCTATTTTACAACTTTTCCCGCCAATCACATTCTATTCTGTTCCTATCATCTCTACAGGAAAGTAGGAAGACAAGAAAAAATGTGTTTCAGAAACAGTGCTGTGGATTTTTCCTCTAAGGTTTTAAGCTATTATGTCTCACGGAACAAAGGGTTTTTTTAGGAAATTGCCACTTAACCTTTTTTCGTTCTCTGTCTTCTTTTTTTCCTTTTCTTTTTCCTGAATGTTTCTCACTGTAGTAAACAAAGACGTGAATTAAGAAAAATGACAAAAAATATTATACTTGCTCATCTTTGAAATAGAGAATACTGAAAATTGGATAGTCATCATTTTAGTTAAGACAGTAATTTTTAATTCAGATTAAAATGAAATTACATGAGTATCAATAAGAATATGATAATTGCATGCAAAATAAGCTAATTGATTCTATAGCTCCAATTAACAACGGACAAACAGTAAGTTCAGTAAACTTCATAGTACGTAAAAAATTTGATTTTTTTTATTGTTGTAGAAATAAACACTAATAAGAATTACTGACAAACAGCTTTGCAATTTTGAGCAAGTGATGAGGATGTTGAGTCCTTGCTTTCTTCGATTTCATACCCCTGTAGGAGATTTTAAGGTTTAGTTGAATTAAGGTCTCAGTTTTCCACACAATGGATGTTTCGAACGCGTTGTTCGGGACGATGACCCCTAGCTGCCCCGATTCTGATGCAAAAATATTATTTATGCAAATTAACTAAATGTAATAAAATACACTTATTTCAGTATTGGTGGTGTATCTATTTTTCAAGCAATAAAAACATTTTAATGCGTTATAACAGTAACTTCCTCAAGTAAAAGTCTCATACTCTCTTTATTTTAACGCGCTGATTAACTTATTTGTTTAATCAATGCCACATTTGGCTTAAACAGTGGGTTAATTTTATCATTTTGTATTTTACTTACGTGATGAGAGCAATGCCGTAGTTTGTGACTTTGTACCTAAAATTTCACACCACAACACTTGAAGAGATTCAGATGGTCCACATCTGATGTAATACAAAGACGTCCTTAGCTATCCTGTGTGTGGCCGTTGTCATATGCAGGGTGCATAGGAAAGTAATCTGAAAATACTAGCGAAAGGAGAGAATTATAGCTATACAAATGAGGTTACGGTATAGTAAAGTGAATACACCTAACCTATACAAACGTTGGCAAACCCTTTATTAGCAAAATTTGGAAGATAGGCATTGAAAATCAAAAACGAAAAGAAGTAGAGCGAAATTCTTCATTAGGAAGTTTTCGAGTATCAGTTAATTAGCGTGAAACAACATTTGGTCCTCACGGATAGTATAAATTGTCACCTTGTGAAGGTCGTCTACCAATCCTCTTGGGGAAAATATTCTTTAAGGTATCCAACGACGTTCGGAATTGTGATTTTAAAGAAGCACAGTAATGGATAATTTTCATGATATTTAGGGTCACTTAGATTAGAATACATGTATAAAATTGTTTTAAGGACATTATGACAAAAAAAGTTATTTAAATATAATATTTTGGCAAAAAATTAATGTATAACCACCTTTTTTCAAAACCTCCTTTTATAAAAAATGCTTCTATAATAATAATATTTTGCTTATATAAAGTAAAGACTTCTCCAGAGAGCTTGAATTAGGAATTTTGAAAATTCATATTATTTTCAGAGTTACCACCAATTGAAATAATTATCAGCCTTTTTTTTCTTAAAATTGTTGTAGTAAAATATGTATAAATCCACTTCTAAGTTATAAATTTCCAAAATTGTAGTTTAGCCTCTGTACAGAAGAGAGCTATATATAGGCAAAATATTATTATAATAGAAGCATTTTTCATAAAAGCAGAAAGTTTTGCAAATTGGTCACATTCTATGATCATTTTCTGTCAAAATATTGTACTTAAATATATTTTTATTGTAATAATATTCTTAAAACAATGTTACATACGTTTTCTAATCTAAGCGACACTAAATATCACAAATATTATCCATTTATACGCTTTTACAAAATCACGGTTCCTAATGTAGTCGAATACCTTAACAAAGAGAAGTAGTTTAGATAATTTAGTTATCTGATTTCGGATTAAAAGTTCTCATTGCTCCCAAAGTTTACTTATAAAAGTGCATTTCGTAAAGCGTTAAAAGTTAATAACATTAGTTGTTCTAAGATCATGTCTGCTTCTTCCTCGAACCCTCCCACACCGGGGCGCGACAATCCGCAAATCCCAAAAATGTCCGAAATCAATGCTCTCCATTTTATGTAGTTTTTGAAAAGAGTAGCCCTCATATCACGAAATACTCATAATTTATTACGTAAAAAACACACTTACGTCAATACACTTTCATGACATCACACAAAATTAAAGCGAAGAATAAGGCTTAGAAAATAAATTATGCCCTAAAAGAATAAATCATTCTCTAAACTATAACAACATGTGGGCTTGTACGCATATGATAGTAAGGGCATGAACATTGTAAGCCTTGAGTTTCTTCAGATACGCCTGGGATGGTTAAGACTAATTATTGTAAATTGGTGTAGTCCAGCGGTACTCAACCTGTGGCCCGGTCATGGCCCATTGCTCTGAGAAATTCACTTATTTAAGAACAATGTATAAAAAATATGGTGAAAATTCTTTGTCAAGAAATATAATATATCAATTTGGCTTTTTGTTGTCGGTACGTACGAGTACGAATTGATATTCTTTCTCTATTTGAAACAGTTACTGTTAGTGATAACAGACAACAGTGGAATGAACAGTCCATGGAATTAATTTTTAACTATCTGTCATATCTTGCAAGCTAAAGATATTCGAAGAAATATATCGTTTCAAGACGATTGGGAAGATGACTATTTTGTAGTGAAAAACAAACATGGATCATTAATTGTTTGATTTGTCACGAAAGTGCTGTATTTAAAAAAATGCCAATAAACAGGAATCATTCAATGACACTTTTCTTCGAAGATCTCTTTCAAGAAGTGATAAATAGGCTTTTTCTTGAATAATCGTTGCAACAACAACAAAGTGTTTTGTAATTGGTAATATCAGCAAATACATTGCATGAAATTTGTTGTATCATTGCTAATCTTATGAAACTTTTACTAATGCGTAAATTGTGAAGGAGTGTTTCTTAAATGCTTCTAATTTAGTGTTAGTAACTAAAATATTTAAAAAAATAATAATTAAAAAAGTAAAACAGGAATTATATGTGTGATCATTTTTTCCCTATTTTAAATTTTCAATGTTATATTGGTCTTAAAGCATTCCCCTCCCCCGTCCACCATTTATCCTCCTGTTGTGCCCGGGTGAAATGGCTGACATATGTATGCGCCCCGGCAGAAGTTTGAATACCCCTAGTCTAGTCTCTGAAGACCTATCCAGACAGCTCAATTACAACTCCTCACACTCAAGAACATTAAAATCGAATTTGATATTGTGCAGGCATTCAGGATAAGTGACATAACAACGGTTTTTAAGTGCATTTTGCTCTTTCAAACGAATGCTTATTCACTCAGACAGTCATGTTGCTAACTTTTGTGCGAGTCATATGTCGGATGGGTTATAACTTGTCTATCTGACAATGTCCTGTTTTCTTTCGTTCCTTTATGGCTCTAAGTTGACGTTGTCATTTGGACGCTTAAATATATCGTTTCTTATCCACCTTTTCCATCATCTTCTAATCTTCGCACCTTTTTAATGTTAGTGTCGACTGATTTTTCGATTTTCTCATCCAACCTCTTTCAATTCAAAGGCATGTCCTCTTTTAAATTCTGAAATATGCCTATTAATAAAACTTGGTGTAAATAAAGAGTGTTTTTTTTCAGGTATAGAAGTTTAAGTTGGCATTACTTTCCAAGATGGCGACCGATTTAGCAGCTGTCAAGTGATTTATTCTCAGTTTGGTTTGGCAATTCATCAAAACGATCATCAAGCAAGGCGTACATTCGTCGAATGGGCCCAAAACGAGATTGCCGTTGTTCCCGATTTCCATAAGCGAATTTTGTTTAGCGATGGAGCGAACTTCTGGTTGAATGGCTACGTCAACAAACAAAACTGTCGCATTTGGAGTGAAGCTAATCCACAAGTGTATGTCGAAACACCGTTACATCCAGAAAAACTGACTGTTTGGTGCGCTTTATGGGCTGGTGGAATCATTGGTCCGTACTTCTTCAAAAACGATGAAGGCCACAACGTTACAGTCAATGGTGACCGGTATAGAGCCATGATTACTAACTTTTTCATTCCTGAATTGAACAATCATGATGTCCAGGAGCTGTGGTTCCAACAAGACGGCGCAACATGTCACACAGCTCGTGCCACAATCGATTTATTGAAAGACACGTTGGGTGACCGCCTAATTTCACGTTTTGGACCTGTGAATTGGCCTCCAAGATCTTGTGATTTAACACCGCTAGACTATTTTTTGTGGGGCTATGTAAAGTCATTGGTCTATGCGGATAAGCCTCAAACGCTTGACCATTTGGAAGACAACATTCGCCGTGTTATTGCAGATATACGGCCACAAATGTTGGAAAAAGTCATCGAAAATTGGACGTCCAGATTGGACTACATCCGAGCCAGTCGGGGCAGTCATATGCCAGAAATCATATTTAAAATGTAATGCCATAAGATTATCTTTCGAATAAAAAAAAAATTCATGTCAATCGAATAATACATCGTTGTTTTATTGCAATTTAAAGTTCTATACCTCTAAAAAACACCCTTTATGAGCAATAGATATACAAACAGACATTTTGACTATTAAATGTGAAATATCTATCTGCTGGATACTCATTTCTATTTTCCACTGGAGTTCCGGTTATTCATTCATCAGACATTTACATGATTACAATTTTACGGATTTACAATTTTAACCATTTACATGATTAGTCAATAAGCCTTTGCGTATGAAATTTCTTACAGATAACTTAATTTACTTTTTATATTTCGATTAAAGTTTACTTGAAAACTTAATCATTTATAAATAAATAAACGAATACCGAATAAGAAAAAAGTAAGTGTTATTTATCTTGCTTAAATTCTAGCCACATTTGGCTTAGTAGTTTTGGGGTTTGTTTCTTATAGAACAAAAAGTCTATCCCAAGCACAAATATATACACTGAACATATACAGAAAAAGTAAACAGTTTTTGCTTTTCTAGAAAAAGTGTAAAATTTTAATTAACTTTTCAATTTTGCATTAAAATGTTGTTCTAGTTTTCTCACTCTACTTAAAAATCAAAACACCCAATTACAATGGAAATTCAGCAAACACTTTCTGTGTATGTGTATTGCAATATTTTTTCTACTTAAATAAAAACCATTGGAGGTGTCCTTTTCTCGCGTAGTTTCCGATTAAATAATTTCTTTTTTTTATCCAGAGTTACGGACTTAGCGCCTGTAAGCTGATAAATTCAAATTCCTACAGAAGGAATCACGAATTTAATTACTTTTTTTCTGTGCGGAACTTGGGACATGATAAGTAAGCAGATGAAACAACCTTTAATGATTTCAAAAGAAGAAAAAGTCTAATTATGGAATGAGCTAATGGCTTCCAGTTCACACCACTAATGGAAGTAACATAATGAAAGAGCTTTGCTTTTTTGTAGAACTGAATATAGATAAGAACATGTAGTGCTTTTGTGTATAAAAGTTAGTTTGATACTCCATAAAATAATGAATGCTATTGATCTTCCATAATGGAAATGAATCAAAAATAGAACACTTTTGCAATAAATAATTAAAACTATACAGTGTTGAATTTTTAAACTGAACAAAATGAAATTTTTTGGTGAGAAAGCGAGTTCTGTGAAACAAAAGACACAGTGAATGAAAAATTTTATTAGAAAAAACAAAATTTGAATCTAAGAGACTAAAAAATATTTTTTTAAAGTTTAAATTGTTATCATTTGCTAAAAGTATTTATATCCATATTAAATCTTTAGGCTTAGGTTGAGGGAAGAAAACATAATAGACTAATTTTCGGCTGTCCACTTTTTAGAAGAATTATCGAAATGTAGAAGAAATTAAATGAATGTTAAATGAAATATCGCAAGCAAATCTCAAACAAAATTTTACTTCTCTTAAAAATGTTAATTTTTATAGATTTTACGCAATTTTTTTACATAATTTTTGAAGAAAGTACAGATTAAATTAAAATGAAAATTGATACATATCAGAGTAGAGAAAAATGGTTGTGGAAAATAAACGTTAATTAATTTCATTGATCTCAATTCCTATTTGTCTAAAAAAGGTCAAGAAATATCTGTTACATAATTGTCAAATACCGGAAAAGTTCTAATCAAATACTGGGGCAGGACATTGTATAAAGGGAGAAGAATATTACATGCTTGTTTTTATATTAAGAATTTCTACGACTCGCTGTATTTCCGACTCTTTTGTACCAAGCTCTGAACTTACTTTTTAAAATTATAATACTCAGTCACTCGCTACACATCTTGTTACGAATTTCTTTCATATTCATATGTGCTGATTATTTCCCAATTATTAAGTTAGCGATCTGATCTATCTCTATCGTAGAGGCTTTTTGAGATATTATAAGGAGAGAACCAGCAATTATTCCAAATTTTGTGGTTGGTTGAAAATAATCTGGCGGGAAACCACGCATGACACTTCTAGTAACTATGATTCTATGCAACGCAGAGTGACAACTTCCACCCAATCCTGATTAGACCAATGGTGTCAACAAACTTAATTTGTAGAGTTGAAACTGAGGAATGTGTGAATAATCCAATTGTTCTTTAACAACAAATGTTTACTTTTCTGTGCATCTTTCTTCTATCCCTCCATTTTTAAAGGAAAGTGATGATTAATGTACTTCTAATATCTTTGTAATTGTTACATTTATACAGTTTGTTATCAGACAACTACAAAACAGTTATATATTCGAGCAGCAATTGTATTTTAATATTCTTTTTTGAATATATTGCATGAGTTAGTTTTACGACTTTCAAGTGATTATATACTTACAAGGATTATTTGATGTTTTTAATGTATAAACAAACAAAAAAAATGCACATTTTTCGATTTCAGAACTCTACAAGTGAACTTTTATATTTGATGTAAATTACGTTGTATTATTTCGTTTTATTATACTTTTTTATGTAATGCATGTGGATTCTAATTTTTTTAACTTAAGGGGAACTTTCCTTTCACAGCAAAGCCTTAGACTTAAAATTGTTGCTAGCTAAACCCTTCAAATTTATAGAATCGGCTTTTTAGGATGGCCAGCATTCCAGTACTCAGTACAATACCTTGGACTCCTTCCAATCAAGCAGAGAAAAATACAAGAGGAAAGTTTTATATGAATTTTACAAATAAATTTGAAACAGACAGCTGTTGATATTTAACTAGTCAATTCAAATTACAAAATGCATTTTTATACAATAAATTGCAGTAAAAAATTCAAGGTGACTGCCTACCTTGAAAATGTCGTTTTTCGTCTACATAAGGCATTTTTTTTTTATTTAAAAATCTTATAGTTTGAACATTTTTCTTTCCAAAACAGGTTTTCTTTTCCTTTACGCGAAATAGAAATAAAGTTATTGTGAATTTAAAAACATCACTTTCTATACAAAAGGACAATAAGATAAAACTTTAAATGAGTTTTTCTCAAAATTATGTTTTCGAAAGAAACTCTTTACCAGATACATGATATCTTAAGAACCAAACCAGATAACGTTTTTTGTGGAAATGTTTATTATACAATTTTTTTTATAAAGTGGACGATAAGTTTTGTTGTAGGTTATAATTTTTTTTCCTTTAGGGTAGATTTTATAAAGAAAAAAATTTTAAAGTATCTCAAAATTTTCGTATTATTATGTATAATTCTCTATATTTTTTTTATATTTTAATATTTCTCTTAGATTTTGGTCCGTTTTGAAGAGCACCATACTATGTATGTTGTGTATAAAGAAAATTATGATACTTGCATTAGAAATTTTTATACAGTGTTACCCGTTTTAGTAAAAATTTGGTAAAATTTTCTTGAAAACAACCAATTTTCCTAAAAGTTCAATATTTATTTAAAAAAATTTATGTATTTAAATTTTTTATTTTTATTTTTCTTCCTAAAACACTCAATATGTTTCAGAAATTTGTTTTTATAAATAATACCATATAGGCAATAATACCAGCCTATGCTAACCAAAAGGATAAGAAGGGACTCTAATGTGAACAAATTTAAAAGGATAAAACAAACAATAAAAGTCTTAATAGAAAGAAATATTAATAAAGAGAAAAATCAAATAAACTCAAAAAAATAAATAAGAACCAAAAATATCTTATGTGGGCAAAATAACAAATCCTTTACCAAAGTAGAAATCAAATAAAAAAATCCTCACTGAATTTGGAATTGTATTTGAAACAGTTTATATACATACAAGAAGTAAGTTTTTGATAAGTAATAGGATTATTATCAGAAGTAATCAGCCAGAGATTTGTTTGATGCTATTAACCTAAGCCCCCCTCAGCAGGAATTTATTTTTAGAGAACTATATTAAACAAGTCCATGAATTGATTTATTAAAATCAATCCCGCAGTGAAAATAAAATAACTAAATTAAAAGAAATATTTCCTTTAACTGAAAATGAATTAAAAACGAAAGGGAATTAAAACTAACTTTACGAAAAACTAAAAGCTTAGAAGCTTACCATCGGAATTAAACAAACAGCTAAGTAATCAGGTGAATCAGAAGAAAATTGTATATAGCTTTATGAGGAGCTTATTAGAATATTAGGTTTTTTTTCAGTAAGGGTCTCGAATTAAAAGATGAAATAAATGCAGTTGATCCTTTCTGATTTAAAATTCTATTTTATTAATTACTGAATTTCTATTTAAAGTTTAAATTAATCTCAATATTGGTTTTCCTAGCAACTTTCTTTCTCTCTTTCTTCTTTTTTGCTTTTAATGTGTAGAAATTCCAAATAGCTCTAGCACAAGGGTGATAAAAGTCAAAATAATTTGCATATGTAATTGACACATTTCGAAAAGAACTGGATGAGGCTAAGAGATAAAAGCTTTAAAACAAATATTCAAATCTTAACGTCGATTACACAAATGCAGATATGCATATAAGTTGTCCAATTCCATGAAATAGCTTTGTAAGTCCTGTGTTTATTTCTGAGTTTCTATTCGTGCACTTCTATGAAAATTTCAAAAATAAATTATTAAAATAAATAATTACAACAGACATGGGTTATTGAATGAGGTGGGAAATTCTTCCAGAGATTTCAAGCAGGACATTCTCAAGTACAGATTGCTTAAGATTTTAACAACACATAAAGAAACTACTTTCATCATATTTATGTTGCACAGAAATGCAAAATGTGGAAAAGGTTTAATGAGACAGAATCTATAGAGAATGTTTTTGCCCAAAGTCATTTAAAAACCAAAATAAACAATAATCAGTGAGCTCATATGACTACAATAACTCAAATTTCAAGAATTAATTTTTTCCGAAGTCTAGGTGAGAGAGGGATCTGTCTTCACAAAAATTACTAGAGAAAGGTCCGTCTTCAAGAAGTCTACGTGAGAAAGGTCTGTTTTCAAGGAGATTACTTCAGAAAGGTCGGTCTTCAAAAATATTTTTTTCGTCCACTCAGTTAGTTCTCTGCCTAGACAATAGTGCATTACTGCAGACAATGCATTACAGTAGGAATCCTTGAGAGACCCTTCTATTAGTTCAGACTCAGCCAAACCACTGATTTTCGAAAGAAACTAAAGATCCACTATAAGTTCTCAAATATCTGCTAAAGAAGCCAACTTTGGAGTTCCGGTTTTTGAGATTCTCGGCAGAAATCATATTTGACGTGCACACTGACCTCCATATTCTTGTTAGTGGTGCAGTGTCAGCTGTGAAATATCGAGATAAAAGTTTACATATTCTATGTTCGCCCTTTCGAGAATACAGTTGACTTTAATTTCATAGTTTTCAGATCATAATCCTCCTCCATAGAAAAAACAAGTTGCCCGATGAATTTCTGGTGAATTAGAATATTGGTCGAATGAATTGAATTAACAAGCCTCAACTCTGCCCAGCATATTAGTAAGGTTCTTAGAGGAGTAAAATTTCATCTTTCCCTCTTTAACTATCCAGAACTTCAAAGATAAGTTGCTGGGTAATTTAAGCCCATTGCTCCAGGGATACATAAGCCGCCTCTTTTCCTGCATAACTTCACTTTGTGAAAACTATGTAATTGTGAGAAGGAATCATGTACTCCACATATAAATCCACTTTTCATTCACCTTGTGGCTTCTTTTTGAGACTTTCTTACACAAGCATGCAAGGCATTACATATGTTGAACAGTACTTTTTTGTATTATATCAGCCTATACACATACTTCCCGAAATCTGATTTGGACCTTTGGAGATAATCAATTAGAAAGAAAAGTTGTGTCACTTTTGAACTGGAATGCTTTGCAACATTTCATTATACTAGTTGAAATCAGAATTTCAAGCTTTAGATATGTATTTAAAAAAAATTGTATTCACCAATATTTCTTATTAAAATTTATACTATACATTTATTTCTAATACAGCAGTCACGAAAACTCAGCCTATGGTGGACCGTAGGGTAGTTGAGTTTATGATAATGCAGGGGTATCGAGAATGGGATTTCAAAGAATAATTATGAGACTTTTCTCTGAAAATATTGTACTGTACTTCTATGTATTATTTGCTTGAGAATACAACCAAAAGTAAACTGTTCAATTAGCCTTAAGGTATCCGACTACGTTCGGAACCGTGATTTTAAAAAAGCGCATAAATGGATAATTTTCATGATATTTAGTGTCACTCAGATTAGAATACATGTATAAAATTGTTTTAAGGATATTTTGACAAAAATAAATTATTTAAATACATTTTGGCAAAAAATTAACTTAGAATAACCTTTTTCCAAAATGTTCTCTTTTTGTAAAAAATGCTTCTATTATAATAATATTTTGCCTGTATATAGCTCAGACCTCTCTACGGAGGCTCAACTAGATTTTTTGAAAAATTCACATTATTTTCAGAGTTAAAACCCGTTGAAATAACTATCGGCGTTTTTTTTCTTAAAATTTCTCCCCTCTATTGACGTAAAACATGGATAAACCCACTTCTAAATTATATATTTCAAAAATTCTAGTTGAGCCTCTGCACAGAGGTCTGAGCTATATACAGGCAAAAAATTATTATTATAGAAGCATTTTTCACAAAAAGAGAATATTATAAAAAATTGGTCATTCTATGTTCATTTTTTGTTAAAATATTGTACTTAAATAATTTTTTTATTGTAATAATATTCTTAGAACACACAATTTTATGTACATTTTCTAATCTAAGTGACACTAAATATCAGAAATATTATCCATTTATACGCTTTTACAAAATCACGGTTCCGAGAGCGTAGTCTGATACCTTAAGTAAAGAAAAAGTACGTACTTTATGAAAGTATAGAGCATTTACAACATGAAGATTTGGATATAAACTAAGCACGGGTCTTTACGGAAAGTTTTTTGAACTACAATGGTGGCCGATTTAACTGGGTTATCGAATGCCGAATTTTCTGGGCTCTATAGTATAACATTTTTGCATATTTGTTGAAGTTATCATTATGGATGAAAAAATATATTACAAAGGAAATTATTCTACAATGCGTGATAAAAGTCGGTCTTTTGAATAAATAAAATAACTAGAAAAAATTATCGCTTGTCATGGATGTATGTATATTTTGGGAAACTTATTGAAGCGAGTAAGGACAAAAATATATTAATTATTTTAAACATATTTTTTTTATTTTCTAGAAAAGAAAATACTTTTAAACAGACAATGAATATTTTTCAACTCAATTTATACATGTAAATTTATTTAATTAATCATATTAAATTCCATCGACTACTATTTATACAAAAATTCAATTACTTAAGAAATTATTTTTTTGCAGTGTTTCCGTCTCCATGCCTTCAGGACATAAGATAATGACACAATTATTTTAACTTCATAACTTCTTGATATGAATACGCTTCTCTCCCGAGTTCTTTAGTGTTTAAATGATAATTGGTTTCAACTAATTTTCAATTCCTTCGCTGTCTAGCAATTCCCAAGCATATTTCATTTTTAAAAACTGATTACATTTGTGTGTGTGCGATAAATAAATGTATTTTAATTCTTTCGAATAAATTTTTTTTCTGAGTATCGAAAAACGTTAAATCAACAGATAAACTGCATATTTAACGAGATTCGAATCTGTGGATATGACTCCTTAAAAATTCATTCTAAGCGTTTTGTTAATTTAAATATGTAATAGGAATATATGAATATAAGTAACACAGGTTATAAATTCATTTGAATTAAATTTGAACATATACATTAACAATAAGTTTGCCGGAAAGTTCAATTATAGAATAAAAAATTAATGCTATGTCAATGATTTTAGATTATACAATAATATAAAACTTAGGATTGATCAAGACTAAATCATATTTTAATCATTGTATGCCCAAATAAATAAAGTTTTTAATTACATTTAAAAAATTATTGGAATTGATATGAAAATGTGTGTGTGTATAGTGTTTGTGTGTTATTTCTAACAAGAAATATAATTTATAATTTTGAAAAACTTTATTTAGATTACTATAATTTTAATTAACATTAATATGGTCAAATAAGAATTTCACTCTGAGAGTAAAATGTGCTAGTTGAATTTTAGTAAAAAAAATCGTCTGAGAAATAAATTTCTTCTTTCTTATTCGAGGTAAAGTTAAAAAAAATTAAACATCTGTTGAAATTAATCTAAAAAGATAATTCATTGAATATTTTTACATGCAAAAATACTAAACACACACTTCTGAGAAAACAATGTTAAACTAGAACATTCTTTATTAGCCTTTAATTCGACAAAAATTTTATACAAATCAATAATAAACTAAATTTGAATAAAAAATACGGAAACTTGTTTGCACTGAAATTTTTGTTGTAACTTTTTACAAAGAATTGGAATACATGACGCCTCCTAAATCAAAAATTAATTTTAGATTTCTACTCATTACTTGAGTGGATTTGAAGAGTACTTTGGAGTAATTTAGACTGGAAAAATAACTGAATTCTAAGCAATCATCAAAACAAAAGCTGTGGATGTTAGACTTTGAGGATTTAAATTATTTGAAATTTTTGAAAAGTTTCTTTTAAAGGAATCGTTAAGTCAAAATGATGCAGGATTTTTAACGTAGCTATTAAGCTTTATTACTATATCTGCATCACATCTTTCACATATCTTTTAAGAAAGTATTTAAAGACAGTATTCGTCCTTTTGAAAAAAAAATTTGTAACAACTCTGATTTAGTTCGCAAGTGTTAGCTCTGTTTTGAAAAATCTGAAGGATATTCCAAAACTTGAAATGACAATAAGTTTCAATAAGAAATTTTTGAAAACAAAATTTCAAAATAAATTATTGTTGATAAAACATTTGTTCAAAAACCGTGAAATCATTTAACAATGTTTATAAAAAATTTTAATTATTAAAGAAGAAGTCTCGATACTATTTTAGATATTTATGAAAGAATTTTGGCAAATTAAGTCGAAAATAAAGTTTACCGTATCAATGAATACCATATTAATGAATAGAATTAAAAGAATAAACCATTTAATTAATAAATTATACATATATATATATATTTATATATATATATATATATTTATATATATATATATATTTATATATATATATATATATATATATTTATATATATATATATATATTTATATATTTATTTATATATATATATTTATTTATTTATATATATATATATATATATATATATATATGCCTTCTTCGTAATAAAAGGAACTACAAGTGAAGCATGGTAACACTTCATAGATTCCCTGTATTCTGGAAGACTCTATTAGGGAATCTCGTATTAATTCTATTTTCTTGTTGGTATAAGTAGATACAGTAGAACCTATTTTATGCGGTCCTTTTTTACGCGATTCTTTTTGTGCTATCTTTTTCTATGTGGTACATGAATTTCAACGGCTTTGTTATGGTTTATATCAATGTACATAGATATATATTGTTACGAATTTTGTGTAAATAGTGTAAATAATTTGTATTTGGGTGTTTAATGCATTTATATTACTTTATCTTATATTTATTTCATGTTAAAATTGTACTATTCACAAGCAATGCCGCCCCTTACGTTATAATGGCGATTCAATGAGAAACTTGGTGAAATCTTGGCGTAAGAGCCAATTTGGCGACTTTGGCGACCATTTTGGCTTCATTGGCGACCATGTTGACGCGGGCGTTTGGGACCCTCTGGATTCTTCTAAAAAGTAGTGGAACTCGCTACTAAATTCATGCTTAATGACGCGGGCGGATTTTTCTGGAAGTTTCCGTCGGGTTTAAAAATATTAGTGCCAGCCGCAACCATTCAGTCTGGTCTTTTAGACACTGAATATTGTGTTTGATTGCTGCTGAAGGTGTGAAGACCTTTGGAGATTTACTCTGTGAATATCGCTGCTAAATTCTGTATTTAAAGGATTGGATTTTCGGTAATAAATTCGCATCGCTCTTAAAGAGCTGTTTATTTTCTTTGTGATTGTTTTACATAAAATCTTCGAATCCAAATCTACGCAACAATATACTTCAAGACACTCTGTTCATTGTTATAAACAGTCTTCGACAATGCATGTTAATTTCTTTCTCTCAACGAGATAGAATCACACGATTGATTGAAGAGGAAACTTTCAATGACAGTGACATTTTCAATAATTTGATAGATTATGAATGTGAACCGGATTCTTTGAGAGAGGATAAAATATATGCAAGTATCCAGTTTTCCAACAAATCGGAAAAGTATTTTCTTAAAATTAATACCAATTATTTCGAAAGGTTTGAAATTCTAAAAAGAGCTTTGATCGTGCATATCTGGCTATTGTGACGTTTACAAGCAACTGATCAACTGACCGTCGTCACTGAAACTTATCATTTACTTTATAATACCAAAAACTAAATCAATTGAAATTGTATCTTTAAATGATGAAAACGGTTTTAAACAAATTCATCAAAGGGAAACAGACGCGTGCTTCGGATTACGATGAGTAGCAATGAATTACGTGTATGTGCATTTTGAAAACTTCTCCGTGTATACAATGAGAAATTAAATGTTTTTAAAATGTTTCCATATGGAATTTGGTTACTTATTTTGTTTAGAAGTATAATATTATAAATTTCATGAATAATTGACGTATTTTCTAAGTGAGACCTTTTTATGCGGTCCCTCTCCACCGCATAAAAAAAAATTTCTGTAGTATGTCGACAAAGTCGTTTGTTATATGTAAGTATTTATGAAATATATATGTATTCAAATACTTTTTTGTGCGGTTTTTTGTTATGCGGTCCCTATTTACCGCACAAAAACAGGTTTTACTGTATCTGTATTAATTACTCTAAATATTGAAAGTGATTATTTCAGCAATAGTTTGAATCTATCTTCTTCACTCTAATTTTTTATATTTCGATTAAGATTATTAATATTGCTATTTTGATAATACGGCTTTTTTAATACGGTTAATTTTGGTTTAAAAACAGCTATACAGTAATTTTATTAACTATAATGCAGAGTTTTACTTCGCTTTTTATATCTCAAATAGATTTTTTGCTATAAATTTCTCCTTAATAGATAAAATGATTAAGAGGTTTCAGGGGTGTTAAATTTCTCTAGAGGTTTGAAAATATAAACAATTTTCAAACAGGTATAAGTCTTTTAAATTTAAATTAAATGATTTGAATCTTTTACACATTATTTACAAGAGAATGGAGCTTCAGAAAAATATAAAATGTTTAAAATATAATAAAATTTTTAAAAATCATGAGCATATGAAAATTCTATAACAAATATTAAGTATTTTTTGCGTTGCGCACGCTATTTTCTAAACTAGTAGCCTCTGATGTATAAAACTTTATAGAATTACAGAATGCATCATACTTTTTAAACCCTACCTAATTTTAGTATTATATACCTTTTGTGTTTCAAAATATTTGTAAAATATTGCAATTTTTTCAATATTTTTTAAAAATGTATTATTTTTATTTGTTAAAATATGTAAGTTCTTATTCTATTTATATAAAACTAGCTACAGTGCAATAAGAACACATTTGACTTTATAAATCAACTTATAGCTTGTAATTAAAGCTACAATTTTAGAAAATAGTATGCGCGACGTAAAACCTAATAAATATTTCTTATAGAAAACTTTTTAATATTCATATGCTTATAATTTTATAAATTATGATTATATTTTATATATTTTATATTTTACTGAAGCCCATTCCTTTATAAATAATGTGTAAAAGATTCGAATTATTTAATTTAAATATAAAAGAATTATATACCTGTTTGAAAATTGTTTATATTTTCAGACCTCTGGAGAAATTTAACACCCCTGAGACACCCCTTTAAATGAATATTTCCACTGAAATATTTTTTCCTGATAATAAATATTTATTTTGTAACTTAATACTAATAGTACATTTTTTAAAAAAAATATATGAAATAGCTGTGCCGAAATAAAAAAATAATCCTTACATACCTCTTAATATAACTTTCTTAGTCTATTTATTTTAGAAAAAGTTTATAATAGATGCGTTGTTCTTTAGACGTATCAGATGCATTAATAATTTCTGTTCTAGTCGTAAGAGATATTTTATTTATTTAATTCATGTAGTATATATTTATTATTTCCTTAAGTTTGTGATTTTGTTTTCATCTTCCTAATTCATAGTTAACTGGATATGCAATATTCCAACAGTTCTATATTAAGCATATCATAATTAAAAATATATAATGATTATAGCAATGAGAGATGCCTCTTTTTTATTTCTCTATTGCAAAAGACAAGAAAAGACGTTAGCAACTTCTATAGTGATTCCCTGAATTATTCTGACATAGTATGGTATAAAATTTAGTTTCATTGGTCTAAAATCTACCATCTTTTATATATAAATGGCTCACATTACTATGGTTTTAAAAATGCGAGTATTATTGCACCGTAAAACCTGTTTTGGGGTGGTAGGTAGGAACAGCATAGAAAAAAATCACACAAAATATATTCTGAAATTTCATTAATATTTACATATAACACACAACTTTGTACTACATTCTAAAGATTTTTTTTATACGATGGAGAAAAATCGTATAAAAAAAGTCGAACTTTAAAAGTACGAGAAATATCTACAAAATAAATGAGAAAGTGCAAAACAAAATAAATAATTCAATTACACATGGAAACAAAATGCACTTATCGTAAAATCCGGCGTATAACGCGCACTTTGAACACAAAAAATAAGATCGAAATTTTTGGTGCGCGTTATACACCGGGTATAAAAATAAGGGCTTTTAATATATATATATATATAAACATAGAAAGAAAAATTAGGCTTCTACATATATCGGAAAATACTGTTTATTTGAAATAAATTACATTCTTTATGAACGTAAAGGGTTGCAGTTCTAAAAGTATACTATTTTTTTCTTAAGTTTGGAATAATACTTCGAACAAATGACTTCAAAACATAAAAGCATTGAGCACGTACATTACAGGTTTCATCATAAAATATGGGGTGCGTGGTATACGGTGAATATACCTAAAAATTAAAATTTTCAACTTGAAAGTATAGATGCGTGTTATACACTGGATTTTACGGTACATAATTCACTGCTAATCTCGTAATCCAAAACACCAAACTTCTTGTGATGAATTGGCTCAAAATCGCTTTCGCCATTTAAAGACACAATTTGTATTGATTTTTTTTTTTTTTTTTGGCATTATAAAGTCAGTGATAAATTGTTGCACTGTTCATAATAAATGAATAGAACATTTTGAAGTGTATATAAGTACTCTGATTGAAAAAAACTTATAGTGGTGCCAACGATATTGAGGTTCATATTCTGCATAAAAAAATCGCATCAAAATAAAATCCTTCAAAACAAATCGTATAAAGAAGGACCAACCAAAAACAGGTTTACTGTATATGTATACGTATACACACTAGCAAATGAATTAGAAACATTTGAAGTTTAAATTTTAATGCGTACTAAAGATGAAGTTTTCCATTTTTTTTTACGTTGGTTATGCTGTGACGGGCTCATCGCGTTTTTCAGCTAAAAACTCCTCTTGGGTTCTTTGGGGCTGAAAAGGGCAAATTCTTTCCAACCAAATCCAGACGCGAAGCGTTAGTATGCAAATTAGGAACCTTTTAAATAGCAGAATTTTAACGTAATCGTAAGGCCTATTGGGAAGTGATTATGCTAGTCTGAGTTTAAGCGCGTAAACTGAAGTCAGAGAAGTAGGCCGTTATTCTAGTGTGAAGCTGTCCATGACAGAACGATGAAGTCAAGGTGGATACTATTCTACGTGAGATAAAGAAAAGATATTTAGGATCCGTAAGGATTGTTATTAACCAAGAGATTAAGGTAGGATAATTCAGTTATCTATTAAGAACTGGGTATAAGTGGAGATTAGAAATAGGCAGAATATAGTGATTATATATATATATATATAAAGTCGCGCTTATTTGGTAATACGTATTGTGTGTTTTCTCCCCTCAGATTCTCTAAGTTTAAGTATAACTATTATCTTTGTATAGTGTTTAAGTTAGGATCTGAATAAAAATATATTAAGATCATGGCAACGCCTGGCTCTTCATTCACTCCTACACCCCTAGGTCACGAAGACAACTTAGAAGTAAGGCATCACCCACGGGCGAATACCTTGCAACGCGTGGTTATAATGTTTTTATAAGTAAGGTGTAAGAGCACTTTGAAATGAAATGAAAAAAAAACAACTGATCTTTTCCAATTTGACACAGAACTTATTGTTGGCACCTTTTTAGCAGGAGGCCCAATTTCGGAGACTGAAAATCTCACAGGATTCTCAAAAGTAGCCATATCAAAGATTTTCAATAGTTAGAATCAAAACCCAAAGTCCTACTCTAGAAAACGTAAGTACTGTGCGAACACAGTACTCCAAGAGGGGGATCGGCGGCGACTTCGGAGCATTGTACCAAAAAACACTCTACTGTACTTTAAGTGACACAAATTATCAACTAAGGTTCTTCCCACCAGATTTCAGATCGAACCATGAGTAGAGAATTAAAGAGGTTAGGAATGCATAGGATAGGCTACCTGTGTGAAAATCACTCATTTCTGCCTGAAATTCAAAAGTTCGTTTGCAGCGGTGTCGGGAAAATAGACACTAGACCAGGGGTACTCAACCTTTTTTTCTGCTGCACCGCATACATATGCCAGCTATTTCACATGGGCCACAAACATATGTTAGCAGTTTCCCGCTGGCCACATCATGAGGATAAAGAAAGAGGGGGGGTAAAATGTAGAAAATTGATCAAAATATTTTAACTCCTAGTTTGCCTCTTTTAGTTACTACTTTTTGTATTATTTCTTCTTGTCACTAACAAGGAATTAGACGCATTTTAAAAACACTCCTTCACTATTTCTGCATCAGTGAACGATTTCTTCATATGATTACCACAAGATGTCTTTGTTACCGCTGTGACATTACCACTGACAAAACACTTTGTTGCTGTTACAAAGATTATTCTCTCAAGAAGTCCTATTTATTACCTCTTGCAAGAGATCTTCGAAGAAAAGTTTTCATTGTAAGTGATTCCTGTTTATTGGTATTTTTTAAATGCAGCACTTTCGTGACAAATCAAATAATTACTGATCCCTATTTGTTTTTCACTACAAAATAGTTAACATCCCAGTCGGCTTGAAACGATACATTTTCCGCTTGCAAGATATGAAAGATAGTTAAAAATTAATTCCACTCATTAAATTGTCGCTACTCCACTGTTGTCTGTTATTACTAACCGTTACTGTTACAAATAAAAAAGAATATCAATTTGCCCTCGTACGACATCTACAGCAAAAAGCAAAATTAATATATTTTATTTCTTGACACCAAATTTTTAAAATATTGTTCTTAAATAAGTTCATTTTTCTGAGCAATGGGCACTGACCGAGCCACTTAAAAATGCTCGGGGGCTGTAGGTTGAGTATTGCTGCTCTAGACATTTGAGTAATGAAAACGGGTCACAGGAGTTCAGATGAATCACATTACACCTTATTTTTCACTGATAGAAGACGTTGAATTTGGCGAGAACCCTTCGAAGCAATGAATCTAACTTGCCTTACCTACTTTGTACAAGGGTCTGCTGGGAGTATCTCGATACTGGGTATGTTCCATTTTCTGCTGGCATTAAAGTGGAGCCCTGGGGTTCCATAAGGGTAAATAAACACACACACACACAGTCATGAGATACCTAAATATACTCAAAATATACTCAGGCAAATCAAGTGCACCCTGAAATGTTGCATTTTTACGCTGATAGTGATGGATACTTAAAAAATCGATAATGCAACTGTGCATCGTGCCAGAAATGTGATCTAGCAAAGCATTATAATTCTATACCTGTCGCTCATCCGGTTTAGTGATTAGGGGCATTGATTGCTGGGCCGTAAAATCTGGGTTCGAATTCTATAGAAGGCTTTGTTGTTTGTAAATGTATAGTGCCTTAGTGGTACTCTAAATACCTTTCTAGCCGCAAATGTTCTCGTGAGGGTGGTGAACGGAGAAGAGAGGTAGGAGGCCCCTCCCGACCCCCAGAGTGTTCTCTCTCAAAACTGGGTTAGAACCGAGCGTAATCGTATTATCATTTGATGGTGCTTAAAGCTACGACTAACGACAGGCACACAATTTAGTCCTTTGCTATGATAAACTTTGTGGACCTTAATCTGGCTTTTGCCGATCTGGTGGCATTAGCAACAACAATAATTCTATATTCTTGTTTCATATTTTTTTCATTTTGACGAAGCAGAGTTGTTTTCATAATTCATCAGTCATTATTATCAGTTTTATCGCGACTCTAAATTTCGTCATTAAGCATTTAATTATTGGAAATTTACGTAGATTCTTCATGTATATATCATAGTTTTCTTTCTTATTAAAACAAATATAAAATTTTGGGGTACTTATTGAGAGAAAAATTGTGATTTAAATTATGCAGAATTATTGTTTCATTCCCATTAAAGTGTTTTATTTCATTAAAAAGCGAAAAAACATAAAAAATTGCTTATTTTATGAATAACTATATTTTCCACAATTTAATAACTTCCTACTAAAACTGTAAATATATACAGCATATTAAAAAGTTTTTTAAAAAAGTTCTTTTTATAGAATATTTAATTATTTTAAGGAATTCAAATGAGCAGCATCAAATAATTTATTTTCTAAGTCTCACGATCGATGCAAATCTCTCTATAATTGCTTTAAAAACCCCTTTCATGTGACAAAGAAAAACAAATAAGAATAAAAAGTAAATAAATGAGAAACCACCGGAATAAAAATTAAAGCAAGGAACCATAAATGAGAAAGAAGAAAAACAATACAATGAGAAAGAATAACGAAAAGTTATTATTTAAATTTTTAAAAAAAAGATATCTTTTGATTGAAATCGCTCTGGAATTAATTTCACACATTCTAACGCTTGGGTTGAAATCCAGTTAAACTTATACATTTATTTTAATTTAATAAGGAAAAAATCGAAAATTTCAAAGGGATAGTAACTCATTTTCTGCGTTAGCGATTTTCAAATACTTAAGGAATTCGATTCAGTACATGGAGGACCTTTATCGAGAGGCATCAGGATCATTGATGTATTAATTTCGTATAATTATTTGTTAAAAAGCTTACATAACATGTGTGTGTGTGTGTGTGTGTGTGTGTGTGTGTGTGTGTGTGTGTGTGTGTGTGTGTGTGTGTGTGTGTGTGTGTGTGTGTGTGTGTGTGTGTGTGTGTGTGTGTGTGTGTGTGTGTGTGTGTGTGTGTGTGTGTGTGTGTGTGTGTGTGTGTGTGTGTGTGTGTGTGTGTGTGTGTGTGTGTGTGTGTGTGTGTGTGTGTGTGTGTGTGTGTGTGTGTGTGTGTGTGTGTGTGTGTGTGTGTGTGTGTGTGTGTGTGTGTGTGTGTGTGTGTGTGTGTGTGTGTGTGTGTGTGTGTGTGTGTGTGTGTGTGTGTGTGTGTGTGTGTGTGTGTGTGTGTGTGTGTGTGTGTGTGTGTGTGTGTGTGTGTGTGTGTGTGTGATTGTTAGATAATTAAAATTTCAAGTTCCTTTTTTCAAGTTCCTTTTTGGCATTACTCTTGCGAATTATTTATTTTGTTATATATTTTCTTAGATGTGCAATGGCGTGAGCGCATATGGTTGTATTTGAATGCTTCTAATTCCGATATAGTTTGGATAACAAATAGTTAAATTACGGTCCGTCGATCGCTAATTTTTATTATTAGTTTTAAGAGACAATTTTTCAAAATATTAAACTTCATTATAATATCATTAATGAAAATGTGTCCACTCATAGTTCAAAATTTGAAAATACTGCATTAAAATATAATAATTTAATCATCTCTTTTATTTAGAAATATTGTAATAAAATATTTATGTGGTGTATAAAATATTTTTGGTTAATGATTAAAGATCATTAGATTGAGGTTAGGATAAATCCTCGACGTTCTAAAATGAAAAACTTTTTTGATCAATATAAAAAATAAAATATGAACATGATTTAAAGTACAGATCGGAGCTTATTTAACACTAGAGAGAAGGAGAAAGTTAGTTTTTCTTGAGAGTAAGAAAAGAAATACAGTTGGACCTCTATATAACGAAGTCGCTAAATCCCGGAATAAAGTTCGTTATATGGAAAATTCGCTATATAGAGGTTCCTCTTTTAATATACTTTATAAACCACGTAAAAAAATTTTTTTAATTCATAAACACTATAGATTAAAAAAGTAATTATTTACACCCTTTTTTAAATTAATACGTGTTTTTTTATATTCCTTACCTATCAAAAAAGAAAGAAAGAAAGAAAATTTTCAAGGAAAACAAGAAAAAAAATGTCGAAGGATTCACTGTATTTTCAATATTAAGAAAATAATTTTATACTAAATTTAATGAAATTTAAGGACATTTTATAATTTAAAGCATTCAAGTAACATTAAACATACATTATTTTATAATTAGAACATGGGGACACAGGACAACTCCACAGAGAGTGAAAGAGGACATCGAAGATGTTTCTAGTGAGCTCGGCAATGGGTATTAAGAGTTGCACTTCTTGGATGAAACGTTCAGAACTCTATTGCTCTCGGCTAGTCAGGATCCAATTATACCAGTTCAAGATTTATGAACCCCATAAAATGTGTTAAAGAGAAAATAACTTTATTTTTTTCAGAAATACTTTTAAAATAGAACAAAAATTTAATCACAAAAGAAAACACTCGTTATATGGAAAATGCACTTCGCTATAGAGAAGTTATTTTACGAAGAAAATCGTGAAATGTTCAAGGTTCCAGGAAAAAGTTCGCTATATAGAAAAATTCGCAATGTAGAGGTTCGTTACATAGAGGTTCGACTGTACACATTTTTATTTATACCTGCGAAAAATAGAATTTACTGAACAAGTATATGTAGAACAAGTATGAATATATATGTAGGAAAAAATAAGCTTATGTCTCACATTTTTTCGGCTTATACATTCGGTTCTTATAATTTTTTTTATTAATTTAATTTTAATAAATAAATTTTAAATTTGGATTTAAATACATTTGTCTATTCAAAAATCATTTTAGGAATTGGAGAAGTATTACCTTTTGAAAATTGAAGCAAATAGGAAAAAATACTTCTTTACTGTGTACCTAAAGTTGGCGTTAAATCGAGCATAGACTGTTTTCTAGCATCATTACATATTATCTAGATATATGAAATTAGATTATTCCAAAGTATAGGAGAACATTTTCAGAAAGAAATGAAATGCCTATAAAACTTCAATATGTGACATTGAAAATACAACAATAAGAAGTAGTGGCTAGATCAGAGGTACTTAACCTTTTTTCTGCTGGGCGCATATATATGTCAGCTACACTGCTGGACAATTGCTAAGGACGGATCACAAATTGCTATGTAGCATAACATTAAGCGAGACATGAGGCCTAGAAGGATAAAATATAGTTGCCACACTGTTCAGACATTAGAATAAAGAATATTTATTGTTCTGGAAAGTACAAAGGTTGTGAAACATCTGAAAGAAAAAAAAATGTTCATTTGATCTACGTACGGAGAAATGGAACAATGCATCTAAAAGTCAGCAGGCACCTTAAAGAAAGGTATCAGTACACCGTGGAGTGTGATGCAACATTCCACACGTCGTACCATACTTTGCACAATATTATCCAGCAGCTGTTGAGGCAATTTATCTCATTCCTCTGTGAGTGCACGGACGAGGGTGTTCTTGTTTGTCGTAGGATAGTTTCGACCAGCAACTTGCCTCTCCAAAGCATCGCACACATTTTCAATGGGGTTTAGATCTGGAGAACGCGCTGGCCATACGAGACGTTGAATACCCTCGCTGTCTAGACAATCCTGAACAGCGAGTGTTCGATGACATGTTGCGTTGTCGTCCAAAAAACCAAATTTATCACCGACAGCACCACGGAAAAGATGAACATGAGGAAGTAGAACTTCATCAATGTATCGTTGGCCCGTTATAGTCCCATTCGTAACCGCATGTAGGCGCGTGCGGCCATTGATCATGATGCCAGCCCACACCATGATACTGCATGTCGGATATCGATCCTTTTCCTGGATATTTTCTGGACGATAAGCAGTACCACTCTCGCGCCAGATCAGTTGGCGTCTACAATCCGATGACAGACTGAACCTACTCTCATCTGAGAATAGTACGCATGCCCAGTCCTGTTCAGTCCAATTGTGATGCTCACGACACCATTGCAAACGGGCAGTACGGTGTTGTCTGGTCAATGGGACACACACAACAGGTCTGCGTGCGTATAGTCCTCCCCTCCCCTCAAACGTCTGGCAACAGTTTTCGGGAGATCTGCTTTCCTGAGGCAGCAAGAAACTGATTTGCCACCTGCTGAGCTGTGGTGCGCCTGTTCCTTTTTGCTGATAGGACGATATATCTGTCTTCTGCAGGCGTTGTACTTCTAACACGACCTCCCCCGTGCCGTCTACTACACATTCCAGGAATTTTAAATGACTTCCACAGCCGTGAAACAACGCTGTGAGCGATGTCGAACTCCCTGGCAACATCTGCTATTTTTCGCCCTTCTTCGATTTTTCCAATAATTTGGCCACGCATAAAATCATGTATGTGATAACGGGAAGACATGCCAAAAATTTTAAGTTCGTCTATTAAATCTTTCCTGTAAAACTTTGACTTGAAACAACAACTGTCCACACGCGTCAAAACCTTTAAAGCTCTTATGAACGCTATCACGTGATGAACAGACGTGGGAAAAAAATTGCATACTCATACTACTTCTTACTAATATCCCGCACTTATTCTAATTTTCCACATTTTGCTTCCTTTCATTTTGTGGTTGCTATGGATGATAGTGTTATCCGTCCTTAGCAATTGTCCAGCAGTGTATTTCAAGCGGACCGCATACATATGTTAATTATTTCACGAGGGCTGCAACATGAGGATAAATGGGGGAGGGGGGAGAAATGCTCTAAGACCAAATATATTGGAAATTTAAAATGTGAAAAATGGATCAAATTATTATAACTCCTATTTTGTCTTTTTTCATTATTACTCTTTTTATATTTTTTTTTATTTTTGTCACTAACACGAAATTAGAAGCATTTAAGGTATCCGACTACTTGCGACAACTTTTTTTTAAAATAAAGGATATATGGAGAATTTTTTGTGGTTTTTGGATTTACTTAGTACATTTTAAGAAAAAAAAGACTAAAATTAAGAATTGAAAAATAAATTATTACTACTAAAATGGGAAAAATGGGTAAAAATTGACAAAATATTGCATAAACGGGGCCCGCTCTGTACAAATAGTAAATGAACAAATTCTCAATTTTTCAATTTTGATGTATTACTTTGCTATTCCTTTTTGAAATGACCTTCAGGATAAGGGATATTTTAGTTTGTACGAAAATTAGAGCACTTTATCTTAGCCGTTATATGAAATTGCTTAAAAAAACAGCGTTTGTATTCACATAAAGAACCGTAAATTTTGTAATAAAACAGTGATTGAAAAATCTGAGAGTTAAAACACTTTTGCTGTTTTACAGAACATACACACAAAATTTCAGTAAATTATTTTAAAAACTTTTTGAGCAATCACTGTCCCCGTTTGAGTTTTTCGGAAAAAACACATTTCGAGTAAAACGCATTTTAAAGTTTGACATCTTATGTAAAGTTATGGCATCTGCTTTTACTAAAACACCTGTGGTTCTGGTTCTAATGAAAGAAAAATAAAAACCTTGGTATTTTTATGAAGCTAATAAGATGGCCTATAAAATAAAATCATAAAAAAAATTGTCCATTTTCTTAAAAAAAAAATCATGATTTTAGGGTAGTCGGATACCTTAAGAAACACTCCTTCACAATTTCTGCATCAATAAACGGGGGGTTTCATATGATTACCAATAATATAACAAACCTCTTGAAAGAGATCTTCGAGGAAAAGCATCATTAAATGATTTCTGTTTATTGATATTTTTTAACTACAGCACTTTCATGACAAATCAAACAATTACTGATTCATGTTTGTTTTTCACTACAAAATAGTCAACCTCCTAATCATCTTGAAATGATTTATTTTTTTCGAATATTTTTCGCTGGCAAGATATGAAAGGTAGTTAAAAATTAGTTTCACCCATAAAATTGTCGCTACTCCACTGCTGTCTGCTATCACTAACCGTAACCAATCCTAGTAGAAAAGGAATTTCAATTCGTACCGTACAACAAAAAGCAAAGTTGATGTATTTGATTTCTTGACAAAGAATTTCCCACCAAATTTTTAGTACGATGTTCTTAAATAAGTAAATTTCTCAGAGCAATGGACCATGACCAGGATGCTTAAAAAGGCTCGGTGGGCCGCTGGTTGACTGTCGTTGGGCTAGATAGTAAAGAAATTCGACAAGCGCGATCACGAGAGGCAATAACGAACAATACGAGATGTTTATTTGGAAATGATATTCTTAGCATAAAGCGAGAACAACGTCATTTCAGTAGCTTGTGGATCCACCATAGATGGTGATATACAAAGCAACATGTGTAGCTCCGAAATCAACGACAGCAAGGATAGCATCCTAAGCCACAGTTTGTTTTCTAAAGAGGAGATAGAAGGGAATGCAAAGGGTTATCACTTTCGTACTAGACATGTTCTATTGGAAATAGATCAGGGGTGAATGGTGACAAGGCAGTATACATTTTGCAGAGCATGTTGGCTGATCAGGCAGTTCATGACGCGTTATTTTATCGATGAGGGGAATTTATGAAGAATTTTTAGTTACACAACTAATGTGCGATGTAAAAATATTTTTTAAAAATAATCTAATGCAGGTAACTTTCCCAATATTTTATTGTGTCAAAAATCAAAAATGTGTCAAAAATGTCAAAATTGTTGTCAAAAATGTGTGTACTTTAACTTCAAATAATAATTAGCTTTAATTTCTGCATACTTATTTTGAAACATTATTTATATATTAAAGAGTATGAATAGAAAAAAGGAAAAGAATGCTTTTTATTAGATCTTTTATTGAAAAAGAGATAAAAGAGCAAAAAATATTAATGAATGCTAATTATGTTATATTAATGTAATATGCTAAAAAAACTGTGTGAAAATCTTCTACCTGCTTATTTTCTTATCTTATTGGAATGCTCTGACCCAAATAATAAAAAAAATCCGTTTACAGATATGTTTCAGGCACAAAACGCTTCTAATTTAATTGGAAAAAACTATTCTGAACAAAGTACCATGAATATAAGAAATGAACTCGTATTTCTTTTTTTAGTGGGTTAAAAACGTTAATCAGCTATTCAATCATTCGAAATACATTGCTTTCTTTTTCACCCACTACACGAAAATGAAAACTCGGAATTACAATGGAAATGCATTCCTTTGCAAGGATTTCTTTCTTTGATTTTAATTAACCTTCTTTTTTAGTTTATTTGATCTGAGTTTCTTAAGATTAAATTGTTTCATTTTTCTTAATCTAAAAATGTTCAAAGGCGCCTGCTTAGCTATCAATTCAATTGTTACATAAGAAATCACGGATTTCATTTCTTATTTTGCGTAAATACAATAGATGTGATAAGAAATGTTGATGAAACAACGTTTATAGATTTAAATGGAAAAAAATAGTAAAAAAAGTGTAAAATTGTAAGTCTTGGATTTCAAATCACACGACTATCGAAAATAACATTATTAAAATACTTTAATATTTTGTAATGCCGAAGAAACAGATGATACGTGATGTCATTACTTAGTAAATATAATATTGTTACGAATTTTGTGTAAATAATTTGTATTTGAGTGTTTAATGCATTTATATTACTCTGTTATATTTATTTCATGTTAAAATTCTACTATTCACAAGCAGTGCCGCCCCTTATGTTATAATGGCGATTCAATGAGAACTTGGCGAAATCTTGGCGGTAGAGCCAAGTTGGCATCATTTTTGGCGACCAAGTTGGTGAGTTCGGAACCCTCTGGAATCTTCTAGAAAGTAGTAGATCTCTCCAAAGGTGTCACGTTCAATGACACGAGCGGTTATATTTCTAGAATTTTCTGTCGCGCATATAAAAAGGATGGTCGCCGGTACGGCGAGGAGAGTCTTGATTAAGCCAACGAGTAGTGAAGATTGTTTTGACTAGCTCGGCTGTGCTTGTAAATAATCTTTACGTACGTGTATTTTTAAACACTGTTCTTGTGTTTGATTGCTGTCGAAGGTGTGAAGACCTTCGGATATTTACCCTGTGAATATTGCTGCTGAATCCTGTATTTAAAGGATTGGATTTTCGCTAATAAATTCGCATCGCTCTTAAAGAACTGATTACTTTTTCTTTGTGATTGTTTTTGCATAAAATCCTCGAACCCTCAGATCTACGTAACAGTTTGGTGTCAGAGGTGGAGTTTTATGCCAATAACGAGAGCAATAGATGAGCAACTGAAGTCTCTGTTGGAAGCCATCAATGCTGTGAAAAACAGCCAAGAAGAGACTTAGCAAGAAATGCAAAAAGGCCAGCAAGAAACGCAAAAAGGCCAGCAAGAAATGCAGAAAGGACAGCAATAAATGCAGAAAAGTCTGGAAGATATGCAGAAAAGCCAGGAAGAAACTAAGAATGAGTTAAAGGAGAGAATGGAGAAAGGCCAAGAAGAGACCAAGAACGGTCAAGAAGATCTGAAGAATTCTTTAGAAAAGAAAATCGACAATGTTGAAGAAACAATCAACAGTGTGGAAGAGAGAATAGCACTTAAAGTTGAAGGAAGGGTCGGAGCAGTTGAAAAGAAAGTGGAAGAAGAGATCGCTATAGTTGAAGAGAAAATAGAAAGAATTCAAGAGCATGTTGAAGAAAGAATTAAAGAGCAAGTCGAGGAAAGAATTAAAGGAGCGGCTGAAAATTTTAGCCTTATATCACAGCGAATGGAAGGTCTTGAGAAGAAACTTCAAGCTGACGGAAATGAGAACGAAAGCAAAACAGTGCATGTGCCTACCTTTCCAGAACCTGTGCTTGCTTCTCCAGTGCCTGTGACTGTTTTTACAGGGTCAGTGAAACTGTCGACCTATGACGGAAAAACGAACTGGGAAGTATACAAAACACAATTTTCAATAATTTCGGAAGCCAATGGATGGACTGAGGGGATCAAAGCTTGTCAGCTAGCAGCATCTCCTAGAGGAGCAGCCGCCGAAATACTGCAGACTCTTACCGACACAGAGCGACTGAATTTGAACTCTCTGTATAATGCTCTGGATCTTCGGTTCGGCCAAAAATACTCCAAGGACTACGTATGTCTGCAAATGAAAACAAGACTCCAGAAAACCGGAGAAAGCTTGCAGGAGTATGCCTCCGAAGTAGAAAGGCTCGCCAACTTGGCTTTCTCCAACCACCCAGCAACTGCGCGAGAAACATTCTCCTTACAGTATTTCGTGGAAGGTCTGAAGGATGGGGAAATACAGAAGGCTGTGAGAATCGCATATGTTCAAAATCTTAAAACTGCCCTGTTATATGCCCTGAAAGTGGACGCCGCCAATGAAGCCAGTTGCAGAGACAGCCATTCCGTCCGAAGAGCTAGAGTGACTGCAGATGCACCCTGTGAATCTCCCTGGAGGAAGGAGATCGAGAAACTGAGAGAGGAAATTCAAGATTTACTGGCTCAACGTCAGAACCTGAGGAGACGTAGAATCATGTGTTGGGGTTGTGGTGAAACAGGGCATCTGAGAAGTAGCTGCCCTCGAATAAATGAAGAAGATCACAACATCAAGTGCTGGGGGCGTGGTAGAACCGGGCATGTAAGAAGTAACTGCCCTCGAGTGAATCAAGAAGACCCTTGTCGTACAAGTGTAACAGAATCAAAGAAAGTGTGTAGCAACCGAAAAGGTTTAGCAGATAAAAATGGAGACGTCCGTTCAAAAAAACCCTGCTTGGAGAGCAGCAAGAATCTCTCAAACAGCTTGAGAGTCGAAAAGAAATTTGGAGTGATTGATCCAATAGTCCGCCAAGTTACAACGCCATCCACATCGGCATTGGACCCGTGGAGTGATGAGAGCGTCCAAAAAGACCAACTGGCTGATACTGAAATAAAACGAATCATAGAATTCAAAGAGTCGTCTGACGAAAACAAGACATTGCCCCATTCCATCCTACAACGAAGCGTTAGTGGGATCTTTGGGACTCTCTCCATTTGAGAAATGGTGTTTTATATCGAAAATGGGAGTCTGACGACGGAAAAACATTCAGGTGGCAATTAATACTCCCAAAGACAAGAGTTTCAACAATTCTTAAGTAACTCCATGGCAGTCCAACTGGACGTCATTTTGGTGTTATGAATACCTTACAAAAAGTTCGTGAGCGCTTCTACTGGAACAATGTGCGGAGTGACGTCGAAAAGTGTTGTCGCACATGTGATTCCTGTGCTGCACGCAAAGGTCCCAGGAAACGCACTAGAGGAAGACTGCAGCTGTATAATGTGGGAGCGCCTTTAGAACAAATAGCTTTTGATATCCTAGGTCCACTTCCGAGATCGTCAGATGGCAACAACAACATTCTGGTTATCATGGATTACTTCACTAAGTGGCCTGAAGCCTATCCTATTCCCGACCAAGAGGCCTTAACTGTTGCAGAGATTTTAGTTCAACACTGGATCTCACGATTCGGAGTCCCTCTACAACTGCACTCCGATCAAGGGAGAAACTTCGTTTCTCCAGTTTGCAAGAGACTGTGTGAAATACTCGCCATCGAGAAAACCAGGACAACGGCTTTGCATCCTCAGTCTGACGGCATGGTAGAGAGGTTCAATCGAACCATCCTGAACAGCCTCTTTCTCCTGGTATCCAGTAATCAACAGGGCTGGGACAAGAAATTGCCATTTGTCCTGCTTGCCTACAGGAGTGCCGTTCATGAGACCACCGGCTATTCCCCATCCCAGATGCTCTTTGGACGTGATCTTCGTCTGCCTGCACATCTTCTGTTCAGCCGGCCACCAGATGCACCCTTGGCGCCTGAGGAGTACATCGAAAAACTCCAGGCACGGATGGAGGAAATGCATCATCTGGCTAGGGAAAGAATCGGCCTGGCTTCCGAGAAGATGAAGACACGATACGACGCAAGAGCAACCGGACCACGAAGGCGACAAAGTGTGGTTATGGAATCCAAAACGTCGCAAAGGACTCTCTCTGAAGCTGCAGACGAACTGGGAAGGTCCTTACACAGTCCTAAAAAGACTGAATGACATTGTGGTGCGATACAGAAATCACCACACTCAAAACCGAAGATAATACATTACAATAGGCTAGCCCCTTATCTTGGCCAAGATGAATAAGATCCTGAAGTTCAGACCATGGTCATTAATTATTTTGTCCATAATGTAAATTATTTCTCTTTCTTAATTCCTTAGTTTTATTTTAATATTGGAATTTATGTTTACATCTCTTCATGTTCTTTGAATTTATTTGTATTGTATATGCTGTGGAACACATTTGTTACTTTATATGTGATTATTATGTGAGTAGTTTGCCTGTAAATAGATGCCTCTTACTCAAGGATTGTACTGCCCGGGACGTGCAGTCTTTGAGGAGGGGGCAGTGTTACGAATTTTGTGTAAATAGTGTAAATAATTTGTATTTGAGTGTTTAATACATTTATATTACTCTGTTATATTTATTTCATGTTAAAATTGTACTATTCACAAGCAGTGCCGCCCCTTATGTTATAATGGCGATTCAATGAGAACGTACGTACGTATACCGTATGTTACGTAGATCCGAGGGTTCGAGGATTTTATGCAAAAACAATCACAAAGAAAAAGTAATCAGTTCTTTAAGAGCGATGCGAATTTATTAGCGAAAGTCCAATCCTTTAAATACAGGATTCAGCAGCAATATTCACAGGGTAAATATCCGAAGGTCTTCACACCTTCGACAGCAATCAAACACAAGAACAGTGTTTAAAAATACACGTACGTAAAGATTATTTACAAGCACAGCCGAGCTAGTCAAAACAATCTTCACTACTCGTTGGCTTAATCAAGACTCTCCTCGCCGTACCGGCGACCATCCTTTTTATATGCGCGACAGAAAATTCTAGAAATATAACCGCTCGTGTCATTGAACGTGACACCTTTGGAGAGATCTACTACTTTCTAGAAGATTCCAGAGGGTTCCGAACTCACCAACTTGGTCGCCAAAAATGATGCCAACTTGGCTCTACCGCCAAGATTTCGCCAAGTTCTCATTGAATCGCCATTATAACATAAGGGGCGGCACTGCTTGTGAATAGTAGAATTTTAACATGAAATAAATATAACAGAGTAATATAAATGCATTAAACACTCAAATACAAATTATTTACACAAAATTCGTAACAATATATTCGTGCAATACTAGTGCACAAATACCTTTATTACACCAGTGAGTGTCACTTTTTTATGAAGGATAGAAATTAAAACTTACTTTTATCTTTTTTACATTTTAAAATAGCAAATAAATCGTTATTTTAAAAATTGTAGTTTAGTATTTTTTAACCCTTTATCTACCGCATTATGATTTACTGCAGTTTTTTTTCATGCAATATTTTTTGAATCACTGCTTTGAAAATTTTAAGGGATATACATAAACACAAAATACTCAACTTTAGGAAACTTAATTAGTTAGAGTTAATTAATTAATTAAGGATATTCAACTGTAAAATTAATTATACACACTGTTCACTTAAAATAAATAGTCAAATTGTTTTCTGAGGTCTTCATTAACATACAAAAAAAGTAAGACACTTATCTTTTGACATTAACTATTTTTTAGGAACAAAAATGACAATCTTCGCAATCTGCTGAAAAGGTCTTCAGCTGAAAACGCAATTTCTGCGATAAAACTATTCGCCTTCCCCGCTAAAATACTCATCATAGAACCCTTGATGCCATATATCTTGGACGAGAGGATTTAAAAGAATATTCCTGCCAAGTATTATCAGAGTATTCGTAAAAATGGTTATTCTATGTAATTTCAAAGTGAGTGTTACTTATAAGTACTGTCGGTAGAGAAAGAGTAAAAGAATATAAATAAAAATAAATACGTTATATGTATCAAATTTATAAGTGTTCATATAGGAGGAATATGATGAACGTGGTATAAGTTATATCTTATTCTATTAATGAAACAAAATAAATGTAACTCAATGGAATCAATTTGATAAATATTTAACTCTTTTTACAAAAGAATTTTCACAAACATTTTGTTTTTCTAATATTTCAATGAAAATAGAACAAAAGTCTGTTTAAAAATGAATTGAGAAAAAATATATATACTTTCAAAACAGGAGAGAGAGGGGAGGGAGAGGAGAGGAGAGAGAGAGGCATCTACTTTTATCTTGTTTCTACAATATTCAGTTCAACGTTTCTTGAACTCAGTAAAAGTATTTTTAAAAATTCTTCGAATGTTCTCTTTTGTTTATCAAACATATAATATTGCATAAGAAAGTGCTATTTTTTATCCTTCTAAAATCAAATTTTACTGTGTAAAACAATAGACTACATAAAAAATAATAAGAATGTATATTATACCTATTAGTAAAAGCATTGTTATAGAAATGTGCTGATTTTATTTATGAGTCATTATCCTCCTTAAAAATGTCTTTTTACGAAAACTACCCAAACATTATACTTATTCAATTACATAGTTACGGTATAAAAGAATCTAAATTGGTGCAACAAACGATACCTTATTATTTTAATACTAAACTTTTCTTGTGATGCTATATTATCATAGAACAATTAAATTATACTGCATTTTGTATGCGACTCTTTTAAATATTACTCAGTAATATTTTATGTAGTTCATCGACCACAGGTGTGAGAGAGTTATAGTAAAGATCAGCCATTTTTCAATCTAAACAATCTTATTGCCTATATTACATGATAGACTTAAGGTATCCGACTACGTTCGGAACCGTGATTTTAAAAAAGGGCATAAATGGATATTTTTCATGATATTTAGTGTCACTCAGATTAGAATACCTGCATAAAATTGTTTTAAGGATATTTTGACAAAAATAATTTATTTAAATATAATATTTTGGCAAAAAATTAACTTAGAAGAATCTTTTTCCAGATGTTCTACTTTTGTGAAAAATGGTTCTATTATAATAATATTTTGCCTGTGTATAGCTCAGACTTCTCTACAGAGGTGCAACTAGAATTTTTCAAAAATTCACATTATTTTCAGTTACCACTAATTAAAATAATTATTCGCGTTTTTTTTCTTAAAATTGCTCCCCTCTGTTGTCGTAAAATATGAATAAACCCACTTCTAAGTTATATATTTCAAAAATTCTAATTGAGCCTCTGAACAGAGGTATGAGCTACATACAGGCAAAATGTTATTCTAATAGAAGCATTTTTCACAAAAGGAGAACATTTGAAAAAAGATTATTCTAATTTTTTGCCAAAATATTGTATTTAAATAAATTTTTTTTATCAAAATGTCCTTAAAACATTTTTATGCATATATTATGCTAAGTGACACTAAATATTATGAAAATTATCCATTTATGCGCTTTTGAAAATCACGGTTCCAAACGTAGTCGGATACCTTAAAATACGTAATTGAGAATGCACTTAAATAAATAAGAGCAATCAAACTTAATAAATTAGTTATAATATAGAAATAAGAGCACTTATCTCTATATTATCCTGAGCTCTCTTGCTTCAACTCTTGATTAATTGTTCCGTCTTGAATTAACTATACGACCACCGATCACTAACGCTATGCTTTCTTCTATCTCAATTGTCAACCATTTTCAGGCCTACTCTACGAAACACACTTAAATAGAAGCTCTAATTTACGTAAAACAAAATCCTCTCTACAGAAAGCGGTTTTCAACTGAAATCACTGTTAAAAAGAGTATTTTACCCAAGAGGATTAGTAGAACTTGAAGCTCGAATAGACCCGTTACAATATTAATTCGATTATTTTAATCTACATAAAAATTACTATCACCTTTGTAATACTTAAATATATTTCAAAAATTCAGAGTAATAAATTGTACATGTTTATTTGTTTTTAATTTAACAAATGAAAAAATTCAGTTATTTTGAATTTACAGAAGGATTTATTTAAATTAAATTACATTGAGATAATTTGAATCTCATTTTAAATGTGTGTTCAACACACAGTCTCATCAATTTTAAATCAACAAACATAATTGATAATTTCATTGTCATTTCATAACTAAAATATACCTTAAAAAAATATTTAATTTCTTGACATTAAGTTCATTTAGAGCTTGTTTACAGATCGTTTCACTTCTATCTTCACAAGTATTAAGCCTGATAAAGTTAACTTTTAGAGTTGCACGAAATCTCCTATCACGTCTTATAGAAGGCTTTTAGTGGAAGAATTCATTTTGTCCTCAAAAGAGTTTGGGATCCCAAATAGAATGCCTTCCATTTGCGTTAGAAAACAAAAGAGATATCACAAATTGGTGCTGATGATACCAGGTGAGGATTAAGGCATAATTTATCGTTCTAAGCTTTCCTCTATGTCGCGATATATTAGATTTTCCTACAAAAATTAAAGCAGGAAAGTGGGGATGAACAAAAGTATTGTGGACAGAACTGTACAGTCTGATTTGATTTGATTTGATTTTTTAAGTTTTATGGCGCAAGAGCCAATTTTGGGGTTTAAAAAAAACTAAATTTGAGCTATGTTCATTTTGTAATATAGGTCTGTGGTTTGGACGGGAAAAGAATAAAAGACGAAATTGTTTGACAAGAGAAAGGGTAGAAAATAGAGATGGATCACTAGGGTACTCCGGGTTCATGAAGCCCGTGTTTACCAAACAGAACTGTACAGACTTTTCTCCTTGAATTTTAGCTACTATAAATGGCAAAACCATGTCTCGTGAAATATGACTGAATATTGTTATTTAAAAAAATTCCCATTTTTTTCGGTGTTTTCCATGTTGGCGCTGTACACTAATCAATAAAAAAAGTAGTGTGAGGGTACGCAGTTGTGAATAAACGAACTAGAGACAGGGAAATATTCATACACTGCTGGACAATCAGCTGTGAGCGATGTCGAACTCCCTGGCAACATCTGTTATTTTTCGCCCTTCTTCGATCTTTCCAATAATTCGGCCACGCATACAATCATCTATGTGATGTCGGGAAGACAGGCCAAAAATTTTAAGTTCGTCTATTAAATCTTTCCTGTAAAACTTTGACTTGAAACAACAACTGTCCACACGCGTCAAAACCTTTAAAGCTCTTATGAACGCTATCACGTGATGAACAGACGTGGGGAAAAAATTGCATACTCATACTTCTTACTAATATCCCGCACTTATTCTAATTTTCCACATTTTGCTTCCTTTCATTTTGTGGTTGCTATGGATGATAGTGTTATCCGTCCTTAGCAATTGTCCAGCAGTGTATTTTACTGTCTAAATAAATTTGAAAGATACATTTCCTTCTAGAGGATCTGTTTGAGGAATACAGTTTTGGGTTAGGGATGGTAATTCTTTCCAAAAAAGATCGATCTTTAAATCGATTTGAATCGTAACATGATGTATCGATTCACACAAAAATCGAGGTCTAAAAGATCGAATACTAAAAAAATTGATTTTTTTCAAGTATTCATTTATAATGTAAATATAAATTCATTTTATGAAAAACAAGAAAAATACCATAATAAATTATCTCTTATCAGTAAAATCAAGGAATTTTTTTTGTTCAGGGAATTTGACAATTACAATTATTTTTATTACCATATCATAGTATCAGGTATAAAATAAGACATTTATTTTCTAAATGTATTTGTTACATTAAAAAGTTTAGTAAAAATATTGTATAGCTTATATAGTTCCCAATGCTTAGTATCTGAACTTTTTAAAAACTGTAGTATCTCAAGTCTACTGGGGTCCATGTGGTTCCACTCATCACATGCGATGTTGCCGGCAATCTCAATAAGGCACTCACAAGGAACAAATGATCCCACGATATATAGATCATGGCAATTGAGTGAACGTGATAGAGGTTTTTTTGTTCTTGCCAGTAAAATATAGGTGCAAACTTCAGGTGCACAACTGTCTGCGATAAATAATGTTTAAATTTTTATGGTTTTTACCAAAATGGGAAAAAATCGAATGTCGATTTTCTAAGATGAAATATCGATTCACTAAATCAATTCAATGCTACATATCGATTTAAAAATCGATTTTTTGGTCCGAGAAATCGATTTTTATCTTAATTGAACTCAGATCGCCATCCCTATTTTGTATTACCGACTGATAATAATACTTAAGAAGAAAAGTATCTTACACGAGTATTAAATTAACACTGACATATCTTAATATAAGTATTAAGAAGTTATTACTGATATTCTAGACTTTAACATTGTAAAATGGATTACTTAAAATTTGCAACTAATTTTTTTTTCTTTAATTAAGAGGCGGAATATTATCTTAGAAATTATACACTTTACTAAGAATAATTTCACATCTCATGATAAAAAGAGTTTAAAGCAGTATTTAATTTAACTTTCAAATGGGCAGATAGTATTCCCTTTTATAATAGTCTTTCAAGGGATTAAAGCTAAAACTAAGCTCATTGGAAAGTAATTCGGTACTGTAGCTACATTTTTAAATTTGCATATTTAATCATTATCCATCATGTGATATAAATCTTCCAAGAGCAGAAGAGAACTAACATCGATTCTGTAACGGACGAGTACACAAAAGATCAATTTTTGCCAAAACATTTTCCAAAAAAAGGCACATTTTTTTATTGCATATAACTAATCATAATACGTAAATAACAGAAAGATGAAATGGGAGAATTTTATATTAATTTTTAATTTTAAAGTCTTCACACTATTTTTTATTTAACAATTATGGAACACAAAACCCCCTAAACACTATGCATGATATGAAGAATGTTTCGTATATCTTAAAAGAACTTCTCTCATACTTATAAAAAAATGTCATAACCGTACCTCTTTTTCAAACGGCTGAGGATTTTGTGTGTTTCAGAATATGTAATGTAAAGGTAATATAGGCACAATTTTACTAAGGTAATATGGGCACATTTAAGCAAATACCCATATTACACGTAATAGGTTTAAGTTCGTGCATTCGTACTCCGATGTTAGTAACGATCAAGTGTCATGGTAATGTTTGTTTTTGTATGTTGTGAGGTTCAAACAAAAGTGCAAACAGACCATTTCTAATGTAAGTACAGCTACCTGATACTTTACATTGGGGTTGTTGTTATATTTTAATTACCTTAGTTAAGATATAACACGCAAAATAAATTGATTTTATATGAAACCTATAAATGACTGCAATTTTATGTGAGTATAGTATCTATTGGGGGAGCAATCGGTTCGTTCTTTCTTCTTTCGTCAGCAGTAATGCCCACTATTGAATAATGACATTAGAGCAAATATGGGCAGTAAGGTTCAGGGTAATATGGACTGCTCTGAAATTTGATGAAGTAATGCTTTCCAACCTTACTCTTGGGCCATCCTATCGTCCTATACATTTTTTGAGCTCTTCTCCCTTCCATAAACCTCTTGCTTATTATAATTTTGGCCAAGTTACAGCAATACATGGTTCATCTATTGTCACTACTAAATTCTCACAGTCAGCAGCATCATTTTGAGAGAGAGAGAGCTGAGTCCAATTCGAACACTAAAAACAACTTGTAGAAACCACAGAATACGTAACTTAGCAAGAGAGAAATGACAAGTGCAGAAGGTTTAACTTTTAAGAAGAGAGTTGCCAACAGAGGTCATAGAGAAAGTCTAGGGCATCTATACTCAACCGGAGGCCCAATGAGCCTTTTTAAGCGGCCCGGTCATGGCCCATTGCTTTGAGAAATTTACTTATGTAAGAGCATTGTATTAAAAAATTGTCGGGAAATTCTTTGTCAAGAAATCAAGTATATCAATTTTGCTTTTTGCTGTCGGTGTCGTACGGGTACGAATTGATATTCTGTTTCTATATGGAACGGTTACGGTTAGTGATAACAGACAACAGTGGAATAGCGACAACTTTATGGGTGGAACTAATTTTTAATTATCTTTCATACCTTGCAAGCGAAAAATATTCGAAAACAAAAATTAATCGTTTCAAGACGATTGGGGGGTAGACTATTTTGTAGTGAAAAACAAACATGAACCATTAGTTGTTTGATTTGTTACGAAAGTGTTGTATTTAAAATCACCAAAAAAACAAGAATCATTCATTGTCTCTTTATCCGAAAATCTCTTTCAAGAGGTGATAAATAGGATTTCCTGAATAATCTTTGCAACAGCAACAAAGTGTTTTGTCAGTTGTAATATCACAGCGGTAGAAGAGACATCCTATGAAGTTTGTTATATTATTGGTAATAATATGAAACTGTGTTGACTGCTACAAAAATTGTGAAGAAGTGTTTCTTAAATGCTTCTAATTTAATGTTAGCGACAAAAATAGAAAATGTAAAGAATAATAATTAAATAAAGCAAAACAAGAGTTATAATATTTTGATCAATATTTTCCACATTTTAAATTTTCAATATTATCTTGGTCTTATAAAGCATTTCTTTCCCCCGTTTATCCTCATGTTGCAGCCCGCGTGAAATATCTGACATATATATGTGGCCCAGCAGAAAAAAAGGTTGAGTACCCTTGGTCTAGGGGCGAAACGCAGAGCAACAGAAGTTCCAGCAAATACATTGCATACCACATTTGTCCTGTGTGATGCTAACAATTATGAAGAAAATCAAAGACAAGAATGGGGAAGATGGTTTTAGTGCTTGTTCATCTTGGTTCCATGAAAATATGCATCGTGTTATAGGGTGGCTCCTTCAATTGTAAAGAGTGTAGCATATGATATAAGGGCAAGTCCTCATTAAATGTTGTTTTTCTTCAAGTTTGTAATAATTTGTGTTAATTTAATATATATATATAGTTTATTTAACATTCACCATTTAATTATTTTTAATTTATTGATAAAAACTTGGACATTTTTTGTGATGCAATTTGTTTACAAACAGAGGTTTAGGTTCACTTCTTATCATTTGCCGAACACATAATTCAGTAAGAATGTACTTCTGTTTGGAAAAGGTAAATATAGAAATTGCAGTTTCTCTTATCTTTTTTACACTACTGACCATTAAAATTGCTACACCAAGAAGGCGACATACTACAGACGTGAAATTTAAACGACAGGAAGAAGGTGTTGTGATATGAAAATGATTTAATTTTCAGTGCATTCGAACCAGGCAGGCACCAGAAGTGATACCTACAATGTATTTAAGAGAGGGATTGTTCAGCTGGTTCTTCATACACAAATTGCAATTGAATGTTGTTGCATTGTGAAATATTGTTATGATGCCTCGTGTAAGAAGCAGAAAAGCAAACCAGAACGTTTCGATTGCTGTTACTTATGCTACCTGATCAACAGTAACATAGGATCAAGGTCCAAGAAATTCATCGCTGATAAGGGCTAGATTTATATTACGCCTGTCGTTAGCCTTCGCTTTGAGCACCATGCAGTTTGTAAAGATCCCCTTGGATCTCACTTTGAGAACGAGAATAATTTGTAGTCAGATAAGAGCCAGTAGCCATTTTTATAAATAACTTTCTTTATTTGGTTATCTTTTCCAAATAGAATCAAAGACTTATTAACAAAAGTATCTAAATAGTTTTATGAGGTTTAAAAGGGACTTTCCTTTAAATAAACTTAAATATTTAATGATCCATTTAATTAACAATTAGAATATCGATCACGCAGAGATTACCGCGATAAGAGATCCCAGATTTATATTCAATAATGTACCTATTGAACATTTAACTTTAATCTCACTCCTAATATAAAACTTTAACGAGACTTTAAATATAAATCAATATTTACCACACTGCAGCTCAGCTCTTCCTGAGATTTATCCACCTAGAAATCTAACTTCACCGTTATACCTTCCTGCTTCAATCTCTCTCTCCTACTGCTTTTTACTTTACTATTCCGTTTGACTTAAATACTTTATCTAATCTGCATAACAAGGAATCCTGTCCTCTTTTTGGAGCTGATTGGAAATAGGTAGGGGAATTAAATTTCCCTAAAAAGGACGACTCAGAAGGTTAGTGATAAAGTTCCGTATAGATTTGTCACAAGTTGGTTGTACGATTTTGCTCGGTTCCACGCCGATTTTGAAAAAGAACATCCTGGGGGTCAGGGGCATCCCGCCTCTCGTCCCCTTCCACCAACCTCACGAAAGGACTTGCAGTCCTACGGCTATTTAAGGTACCCCCCTCTCGAGAATACACTATACATTTACAAACATCCATGCCTTCCCCGGGATTCGAACCCAGTCCCTACGCACCGCAGTCATCGTCACTAACCACTATACCGGATGGGTAGCTAGCACGTTTCTGATTTTGATAAAGATCGAGTTGTAGCATACCGGGATTACAATTTATCGTATCGCAGTATTGCTCCTCGCGTCAGTCAAGATCCAATGACTGTTAGCAGAATATGGAATTGATGGGTTCATGACGGTAATATGGAACTCCGTGCTGGATCTCAACTGCCCTCTATCACTAGCAGCAGAGAAGACAGGCATGTTATCAGCGAGCCTTAACGGATCGCGCAGTCACGCCACGAACCACGAGTCAAGAATTAAGGTCGTTTTCAAGAAAACAATTGTCTGCACAAACAGTTCGACGACGTTTGCAACAGAATGAACTTTCAGCTCAGAGACCATGGCTGCAACAACTCTTGACGCTGCATCACAGACAGAAGCGTCTTCAATGGTTGAATCAACAACGAACCTGGGAGCACTAATTGCCAGACGTCGTTTTTTTCGAATGAATACAGGTTTTGTTTACAGCCTCAATATGGTTGCATCCGTGATTGGCGGCATCGTGGTAAACGCATATTGGCAACGTGCATTTGTCGTCGTCGTACTAGCCCATCACTTGACGTGAAGGTATTGGGTGCTATTGGATACACTTTCGGTCGCCTCTTGTTTGCAATGACGAAACTTTGAACAGTGCACATTACATTTCTGATATGTTACGGCCCGTTCGTCTACCATTTATTTGAGCCCTGAGGCTTAGCAGAATAACGCATGATCCCATGTTGCCGGTATTGTTCGGACCTTTCTTGATACGGAAAATATTCGGCTGTTGATCTGGCCTGCACGTTCACCAGATCTCTCACCAACAGAAAACGTCTTATCCATGGTTGCCAAGCGACTGGCTCATCACCATAAGCCAGTCACTACGGTTGATGAGCTGTGGCATCGTGTCGAAGCTGCATGAACATCTGTACCTTTGAATGTTTCGCATGTCATCCAATCTCTGTTTGACTCAATGCCCTGGCGTGTAAGAGCTGCTATTACTCCCAGAGTCGTTGTTCTGAATGCTGATTTCTAGGGATTTATGCACCAAAATTTCTCAAAAATTTAATCTCTCTCTCTCTCTCTTTCTCTCTCTCACTTGTTATTTTCATTATAATATACTTGTCCAATAAATATCATTTTGTTATCTGCATTTCTTTCTGGTGTAGCAATTTTAATAGCCAGTATTGTATATTGCAATTTGCTCACTGTTCAGTGTACGTATGTAAATGTAGAGTGCCCTCTAGCGCTCAGAGTGTCTAACGAATCTGTGTAACCTCTGACTCCATCGAGAAAGGAGTCAAATCGAGCGAGCTGAGCAACAGAGTAATAAAAAACTACAGTCCACTGAAAGCGACTTTTTTGAGTTCTTTACTTGTGACCCAACATTCTGGTGCGGTCTCAACCGGAGAGACATATGCATTGAAAATACGAGGTATGTGCTGTTGTTTTTTGACTTTTCGTTGAAAAATCGAACTTTAAACTTTAACGATGTTTAAAGGAGCAAAAAAAGAAGACTTGAGGCGAATCGCTTCTGAATTAGAGTTGTGTGTGAGTGACAAATTAACTGTTTTAGACTTCATGGATCTTATAAAAAACTGTGATCGATACAAAAACGATCCTGATTCCGTGCATGAGTTAGCAAATTTAATTATCGAAGAAAGGGAGTATGACGAAAGTCAGCAATTAGAGTTAGAAAAAATAAGAGAAAAGTCTAAGCTTGATTTAGAGATAGCGAGAATACGAGCAAATGATAAAGACAATAATACTGAAGTTAATTGTAATGATTCCTCTTCTTTAGATTCTTTCATTAAAAAAATCCGCACATTTACAGTGCAAATTCCCGACAAACCTGAGGGATGGAGTTTCTTTTTTTATCATTAGAACGTGCATTTGCAGCCAAAAGTGTTAATGATAAATTTAAGCCTGAGATTTTGTTAAATTTATTAGGAGAAAAAGCTGCAAATATCATTATATATCTGAAAGATGAGGATCTTAAAAATTATGATAAATTAAAGTCCATAATACTCCAAGAATTTGAGCCAACTCCTCAATCGTGTTTAGAGAATTTTAAGAAAGCACAGCACGGGGCAAAATTGTGAATCCCATGTCCAGTTTGCGAGTAGATTAACAACAAATTGGGAATACTATTTAAAATTGAGAGATGTTTCAAATTTCGAGGTATTAAAACAATTAATAGTTTCAGACAAAATATTTAGTACTTTAGATAAAGAAACCGCATCGCATATTAATGTCAGACAAGCAGATAAATGGTTTGTCCTTTAACGTTTGGAAAAGAAATTGATTTATTTTATTCATCACGAGGAAAACCACTGAGTGAGAGAGTATTAATTATTGTTGCAAAAATCAAAATTCTAAAAATATGTCTAGAGTATTTTTCTCAGATGTCAAGGGCAAAAAATGTGTTTTGTGTCAATCTGATAGTCATTTTTTAAATAAATGTCCTCAATATAAGCAATTATCAGTAAATAAACGGGTAGAGCTTGTTAAAAATAATTCCTTGTGTTTTAATTGTTTAAATTTACATAGATTCAAGTTTTGTAAATCTAAAGTTCTTTGTAAATGCTGCCAAAAAAAGCATCATTCTTCTTTGTGTTTCTCTGGAGACCCAAATTTTACGAGTGAAAGGGTCATTCAACCTTCTTCATTGGGAGGGGGCAGAAAGAGCCGGAAATAGAGGAATCCTCGATGAGTCAACTTTCAGCGAAGGCGTCTGTATTCAAACCCATAAATTACACAGGGGAGATTTCGAAAGAGGAGTCTTCTTCTCAGGGTGTAAGAGATCTGTTTACTGCAACGAGTTACGTAAAATCGAAATCCGTTTTACTTTCAACCGCGATTTCTCTTTCATTAGAGATTCCTTTGGAAAAATGTAGGAGATCAGAGCGCTGTTGGACGGTGGTTCAACAAGCAATTTTATTTCGCAACAGTGTATGAATAGACTCAATTTAAAAGAGAAAAATAAACATTTTAGTTTTCGGGATTAAATAATTCGGAGTTAACGATTAAATCGCGCGTTAAAGCAACAATTGCAAATAGAGGAAATATTTATGAAACTAATGCAGACTTTTTTGTAGTGCCGCGAATTACGAATATGATTCCTTCTCAACCATTTAACGTTAGTTTGGGTAATTTCAGTAGAGATAAATTAGCGGATGAAAATTTCAACATTCCGGGAAATATTGATTTATTGTTGGGAGCAGAAATCTTTTATGAAATTCTTTTACCAGGACAAACAAATCTTTTAAATACAAAATTAATTTTTCAGAATACAGTCTTCGGCTATATTGCGAGTGGGAGTATTCCAGGTTTTAGTGAAAATAAACCTCACTGTTGGTTAAACAAAAGATAATGTCGATTTAGAAAAGACAATGAGGAGATTTTGGGAAATCGAAAATGTTGAACCTGAGACAATAAAAAATAAGGAAACGATAATTTGTGAGGAGCATTTTCAAAAAAATCATACTAGAGATAGTACGGGAAGATAAATAGTATCTATGCCATTTAAAAAGGATCCAAATTGTTTAGGCCAGTCAAAAGATATTGCCCTTAAAAAATTAAATTCTTTATGGAATAGATTAAAACGTGAGCCTAACTATTTAAAATTATATAGAGATTTTTTAAAAGAGTATAAAGAGCTAGGCCATATGCAAGAGGTAGATGAGAAAGAGAAGAGTGGAATGTATTTCATACCACATCTTGGTGTTTATCGCTCTGATAAAAAAACAAGTAAATTGAGAGTAGTTTTTAATGCGTCGAGTGCAAATACAAATGGTTATTCTTTAAACCCTCTACAATACAATGGGGGAGTTGCTCAAAATGACATTTTTTCAATAATGGTTCGCTTTAGAAAGCACATATTTGCATTCATTGCGGATGTGCAAAAAATGTATCGAATGATTTGGATTAATCCAGATCAGCGTAAACTTCAGCGCATTCTGTGGAGAGAGAACATGGATGAACCAATAAAAACGTTTGAGTTGTCAACTGTGACCTATGTAACAACGAGTGCACCATTTTTAGTGACACGTACGCTAAAACAATTAGCCCTAGATGAAGCAGAGAATTTTCCATTAGGGTCTTCAGTTGTGATGAGTGACATGTACATTGATGATGTACACTGGTGTGCAAAAATTAAGGACGAAGTCGAAAAATTAGCATATCAGCTGAACGAAGAGGCAGAGCGGACAGAAAGACCACACAGGAGATTAAGTAAGGTGATGTACGGTAGCACATACGCAGATAATCAGGCAGACGTAATGGGGGAGTGTCTGAGTAGTATAAAGCATGTTGTCGGTGTAAGATCAGTATTTCTGGAAAAGAGATTGCACGCCGTATAGCAGTTAAAATCACACCGAGTTGCTGCCTCAGCGAGAAATGGCGAATAATCAATCTGTTAGACGACAACTGGATGCTTTTACCCGAGGTCGAATCATTGGGAAGTTGGAGGAAGGCCGCAGTGTGACAAGTGTAGCTGCAGAGTTCGGAATTGCTCACAGCATCGTTTCACGACTTTGGAGACAATTTCAAACTACAGGAACAGCTATCCGGGGGTTCAGTAGCGGTCGTCCACGAGGAACCACACCCGCAGATGACCGGTACATTGTCTTACAGGCCAGAAGAAACAGGCGGCAGACAGCGGGAGAAATCGCTAGACACACGACACAGGCGACTGGACGACCGGTATAGCGTTTTACCATGGCCAGAAGACTGCACGGTGGTGGTCTGTTTGCACGACGCCCTGTAGGGTGAGTACCTTTAACGTCTGCCCATCGGAGAAGGCGTTCTCTGTGGTGCCGGGAACACCGGAATTGGAGAGACAATGAATGGGGACGAGTACTATTTACAGATGAGAGCAGATTCAGTTTGAGTAGCGATTCTCATCGCATACTCATCTGGAGAGAGCGGGGAAGCCGCAATCATCCCTCGAACATAATTGAAAGGGACAGGTATGGAGGTCGCGGTGTTCTCGTTTGGGGAGGCATCATGCTTGGTAGTCCTACAGACCTTCACATCTTCGACGCAGGTTCAGTCAACGGGACCCGTTATTGTAACGAGATTCTTCTTCCATATGTGCGTCTTTTTAGAGGCGCTATGGGTCTGTAGTTCCTTTTCATGGACGACAATGCACCATGTCATCGCACAGTAGCTGCCGAACAGCTCTTAGAGAGTGAGGATATTGAACGTATGGATTGGCCGGCACGATCTCCGGATCTCAATCTCATCGAGCATGTATGGGATTTTCTAGGCAGACGCTTTTCAGCTCGTACCTTACCACCAGTAACGATTCGGGAGCTTCGATTGGCGCTGCAAGACGAATGGGCAGCAATGCCTCAACAACTCATTGACACCCTCATTCTCAGCATGGGCAGACGCTGTGAAACCTGCCTAGCAGTCAGGGGAGATCATATCCCCTACTAAAGACCGGATGTTTCTTGCTGGACACCCATCACAGGGATGTTTCGGCCTTCAGTCGCATTGCACTCCATGCTATTTTTTCAATCAAGCTTCGTTTTATCCTTCTGATTTCTCTTTTAGTAAGTGTTGCTTATATTACACATGTCCTTACGTATTGGGGATCTTACGGTATTAAATGTGTAGATTTGGAAAGCTTTTGTACAAAGTTATATTGAAAAAACCGTCTCGTCCTTAATTTTTGCACACCAGTGTACTTACCGGTGCAGAGACCTTATTAGAAGCAAAAGAACTGAAAAATCAACAGATCAATATTTTCGCTAAATTAGGTATGGTTTTGCATAAGTGGTGCGGAAATAAGACGGAATTGATTGAGGTTTTCGAAAATTATGATTTTCCAGATTCATCAGGGATAAAAGTGTTGGGTGTTTATTGGAACCCCAAGCATGATTGCTTCTCCTTCAGAGTAAAAATAGTCTTGCACGAATTAAATACCAAACGGGATGTTTTGTCAACCATCGCCAGGATATATGATCCTCTAGGTCTTTTAGGTCCTGTGGTGGCGAAGGCGAAAATCTTTCTTCAAAAATTATGGATGCTAAAGATTGATTGGACAGATTTGCTTCCAGATACAATCAATAGAGAATGGCGACAATTTATCGAATCACTTCAGGTAGTAAATGACATCAACATCAATCGATGCATTGTGGTAAAGCAACCGGAAGTGATCGAGCTGCATGGATTCTCCGACGCGTCCCAGTCAGCATATGAAGCTGTCGTCTACTGCAAATCCATAACATCAGATAGAAAGATGCTTGTATATCTTATTGCCAGTAAATCCCGAGTTGCGCCTACCAAGCAAACAACGATTCCCAGACTTGAGCTATGTGCCGCTACGCTTTTAGCAAAATTGGTGCATCGTGTCAAGCAAGCTTTAAAATTAAATGTGACTAATAATTTTCTTTGGAGTGACTCCATGATAGTTTTGTCATGGATGAGGAAGGATTCATATCAACTAAAAACCTTTGTGGCTAACAGGATTGCTACAATCCAGGAGATGACTTCCAGTGAACAATGGCGTTATGTGGCAACAGAGGACAATTCTGCCGACTTCGTTTCCAGAGGAATGGATTCTCTAAAACTTAAAACCTGTGAGTTGTGGTGGAATGGTCATAAATTTCTGATGAGCAACCAGTACCCACAACGACAAATTCCTGTTGCAGTGATCAAGGATCCAGGCTAACTTAAAAACTGTAGTGACTTTTCTAACTTTTTCTTGATTCTGCTACTAACTCTTTTGTAAATAATTTACTTAACCTTAGTACTGACTATTTTAAAATTATTCGTGTCTTAAGTTTTATTTGTAGATTTGTTTATAATTGTAAGAGCAAAGAAAGCAAAAGATTTGGGCCTCTATATTTAGGAGAATTAAAAAAGGCTGAACAGCTTTTATTGAAATTAGTGCAAAAGGAAGAGTTTAAAGTAGAGATGAATGGTATTCAAAATTCTGCCATGGTACCTTCCAACAGTCGAGTAAAAACACTCAATCCATTTATTGATAGTGAAGGGATTTTGAGAATTGGAGGTCGATTGAGAAATAGTGATATTAATTATAACCAGAAATTTCCAATTCTTTTGCCTTCGAAACATAAATTGACTTATTTAATAGTTGAGTATTTTCATAAAAAGTTTTTACATAGTGGTCCACAATCCTTGTTATATCAGATCAGGCAAAGTTTTTGGATATTGAATGGCCGTAATATTTGTAGAAAAGTTGTTCATAATTGTGTAATTTGTTGTAAGGCCAATCCTACTTGGCTTAGTAGGATTGATCAAACAATGGCTAACTTGCCAAGGGATAGAGTTATCAAAAATTATCCATTCAATGTGTCAGGTGTAGACTTCTGTGGCCCCTTTTACATTAAGTATAAAGGGTGGAGAAAAGGTGTATATAACAAAATCTATGTTTGTATATTTATATGTTTTGTTTCGAAACTGTGCATTCTACCAATTGAAACAGTGTGTGTGTGAAGTAGCATATATAACCCTTCAGATAGTAATGTTTGTGTGTAGAATAGTATTTTTTTAAATTCTGTGTGATTTATCAATTGCTTTATACATTGTCTTTATTTGTATGTTGTTTTGTTTGTATTTTGAAGTATTGTATTTCTGTGTGTTATCTTTATGATTATGTTCTGTGTAAATCTTGCAAGTTGAAAAACATTGCAAGGTCGGGCGGCATGTTCAGTGTACGTATGTAAATGTAAAGCGCCCTCTAGCGCTCAGAGTGTCTAACGAATCTGTGTAACCTCTGACTCCATCGAGAAAGGAGTCAAATCGAGCGAGCTGAGCAACAAAGAAATAAAAACTAAAGTCCACTGAGAGAGACTTCTTGAGTTTTTACTTGTCATCCAGCTCCCACATTTTCGACAATCGTGCCCATAAAACCTAAAGTATTAGTCAAATATTGGCAATTTCAGAATACATTTTGAAACATCTTTATAGGCATAAAAACAAGATTTATAGGTTAGTTCGTATACTATTAGGAAGGCCCTGCTCCAAAGTTTGAAATATCTTCGTTTCAGAAAAGTGGAAAGTGTTTAGTGAAGTTTATTTTCAATTAAGTGTTTTGGTGTCTATATTTTTTCAGGTTTACCCTACATGCCCACTCAACTTGAAGCATGGTGTAATACTAAGTCTTACGTTGCAATAGGGACAGAGAAAATATCAGCTTTTTTTGTATTATCTTTCCTTTTTCAGTTTTTCTCAAGAAACAAAAATTACTCTGCCTTGCCAATAGCTGATGAGAAGTATTTCAGTACCATAGACACAAACTGCATATTATAAAAACACTATCACTAATAATTTCACTCTTTAAGAGTAAAAAATATAAGCAAATCAAAGATAGAAAGACGAAAATATCAGTGCCTGTACTAGGTATGGGCAAACCAATTAAAGCGTTAATAACTGAAAAGAGGGGTCGTGGGTATCTTAGTGGTTAGAGAATCGGACTCCAGACCGGAAGACCTGGGTTCGATGCCCGATGCTACCAAATACCCTTCGAGTACACACGAAGTACGTGCTCGTTAATTCAGTGGGCTGATTCACGAGTGCAGGGGACTGGAGAATATTTCCCTCCCCTTCAGCTCCATGTTTAAATTCGAGCTTATTCGTACTGTCACCTTTATGATGCTCAAGGCCAACGACAAGCGTACTTCTAGCCCCTTGCCACGATGGATTTGATGGCTTCGTTCTGACTACATCAGACAGGTGGCACCAGCCCCACATAACCGAAAACAGGGAAAAGTAGGGTTGTTTCTAAGGAGTCAATCTTATCGTTTCTCAATAAAAGGATAAAGAAACCGAACCTCAAAATAACTAATTTTTTCTGATTTATGACGTAGGGTTTATAATTTTGGTTTCCAATAAGAGGCATCAGGAAATACATTTGAAGCACAGTATTGTAACACAGCAATTTAACACATTATTCCATAAGTATTAAAAATGAAGCAGTAGTATTACATACTACATAGTACAGACAGAATATACTTCTCATTCTCATTGATCTATTGTTTTTATTATAATATATTTTACTAATCAAATGTACATAGTTGTTGTTTTTTCTGAAATACTGCGTTTATACACACAATACTAGTTATATCTATAACCATTAGAGGCAGGATTATTTGTTTACAGATATTCTATTTACAGATATGTTTAAAACAATAAAGGTAATATCCAGACATAAAGATTTAAATAAAGTAAAATGATTTATGTTACTACCTATTGATTTTTTGTTAGAATTTATTGTAAGATTTTCTATTTCGTAACTTGGAAAATTTTTAACGAGAGTAGCTGAGTTTTTTAAATTTCCACGGTGCATTTAAATACACAAGTGAAGTAAAATAAGAAAAAAGTATTAAACTAAAAAAAAAGAAAACCACATAATACAGTATTAAGATAATTTATTAAAAAAAAGAAAAGGATATATGTAATGCACAAGTATGTAATTGAATCTATTATAAAAATTTAGTTTACTTAATACTTTAATCAACTCATTTTAGAAAAAATTAAAAAAAACATTAAATAATGCATTTAAGATACTTATAATAAATTAAAAGTAACTTACAAAGTAAGGAAAATCTTTAGCTCTTAATTAAGTCGTTTCTGTTACCTACATTAAAAAAGAAAACAATGCAAATTTTTTTGTTTTAACTTTTAGCATATTATTTTTCTTTCTCTGACGCAATATTAATTTTTACCCTTTATCGTACCAAAGTGATGTTTCTTGATCATTTGCTGTAAAAGCTCTCAAGAGATTAAGAAAATAGTTATAAAAAATAATTCATAAAAAATTCTCACTGAGAATAAAAAAATATAATCTTTTTTTAAATTAAAAGGAAGAACACTTCGGCGTCATTGGTTTTTTAAATAGCATAATTGCAGAACAAACCCACAGAGATAAAAAAGCTTTTAAAAGTTTTTAAAAAACAAATATAAAAAATAGTTACAAGGAATTATGATTTTTTTTCTAAGTTGTAAAGGTTAAAAGTTTTCATGACTCAGATAGAAACTACTTAGAAAGTGCTTTATGTCTTAAAATAATACTTTAAAATGATTATGGCTTACTTAAACACACTTTCTTTTTTTTATATATGTGTTAATAACAACAATTAAGCATTCTTTGGTCCTGGGTATTTCTATTTCATTTTGTTACATTAAATATATTTAAAATCTTTTGATATTAAATTAAGTATAAAATACGTTTCATTTATTTTTAATGTGTATAAGAAGTTGAGAGTGTATGATACATTAACTAATTAATTATAAATTAGTAGTAATGTCAAAGCCATAAGGCAATTACCGGTTGATTCAAAAATAATGTGACCAATTTCAGAGTATCATAAATTTTTATTGAATTAAGTTATTTACATGAAATTTTCAATTGGGTTTCCCTTTAGCAGAGTACACTTTACGTAAACGTTTAGCCCAAGCCAAAGGAGCTTTTTCGACTATTTTGGGGGTATTTGTCCAAATTCCTGTTTAATTGCTTTTTGAAGCCCTTGAAATGTTCTTACTTTACATCCATTTCATTTTTTTTAAGTATCTCCTTAAAAAATAATCGCAAGGAAAGCAATTAAGGGATAATGGTTATCATTTCTCAGGAAGACGACAATTTATTTCTTTATCTTTCAGCCATTTTATGGTGGATTTCGCAGTATTACTTGGTGCAGATTCTTGGTGAGTTTCCCCGAACCTTGAATATGTTTACCTTCTTTGATCCTGTGCTTTAAAACTTTATTCTGATAGTATTTAGCATCAGTCTTAGCTTTATGGATCTTCCAAAAATTGTTTTGCCATAACAGAACAACTGATGGCCAACTTGCCATTTGCAAAATAGCTGCGAGTTTTGCGACACTTTTCACGTGAAATATGAAATGTCTTCGTTTTTCCAGTTGTGATTGACGGATGAAATAGTGATTTTTATCTGAAGTTATCCATGCTTTGTATCTACTTTAGCATAACATTAAATAAAGAGACCGGAAATGTTTTCTTCGTTTTTCTGTGATCTTTTCAGACATTTGTTGACAGAATGGTTTACTTACTTTTTTATGGCTATCTTTCTTTATCTGACGACAAATTGTCGATTGCGGTACTTGTAGTTTCTTTGCTAAAGTTCTTTAAATCAGAGGATTTTCTACAGCGATAAATATTTTCAACTACTTTTTTCTTTGCTCCAAGGACTTTCTTTCATCCATATTTTTTCCTGGGGCTTTTGATCGCCAGCCAAATTTTATTTCTTTTCTAAGTTAAGATAGTATTCCATTTTTTATTCCATTACTGTTCTTATTTTTAAATGCTGTATTTATAACAGAATTTGAACAACCATCATTCAAAAGCTTAAAAATTTCATTTCTGGTTTGAGAATTTAATTTCAGGGCTATAATTTACCCCCACTAATAAAAGTAATTATACTGTCGAACCACTATATAACGATCATCTATATTGAGAATTTTTCTATATAGAGAACCTTTTCCTGGAACCTTGAACATTTCACAATTTTCTTCGTAAAATAGCCTCTCAATAGAGAAGTGCATTTTCTATATAACGAACTTTCTCTTTTGCGATTCAATTTTTTTCTTCGTATTTTTAAGTGTTTCTGAACATTTGAAGTTATTCCCTCTTTAACACATTTTATGACGGGCATAAATCTTGAACTGTTTTTATTAAATGCTAACTCGCCGAGAGCACTAGAGTTCTGAAAGTTTTATCCAAGTGCAACTTTTAACCTCCATTGTCCAGTTCACTAGAAAAATCTTTGATATTACACTTCACCCTCAGTGGAGTTGTCCCGTGTTCTAGTTATAAAATAACGTGTGTTTAATATTAATTGTAAAGAGTGTTTTTTTAGAGGTATAGAGCTTTAAATTGCAATAAAACAACGATGTATTATTCGATTGACATAAATTTCTTTTATTCGAAAAATAATCTTGTGGCATTACATTTTAAATATAATTTCTGGAATAGGACTGCCACGGCTGGCTCGGATGTAGTCCAATCTGGACGTCCAATTTCCAATGACTTTTTCCAACATTTGTGGCCGTATATCGGCAATAACACGGCGAATGTTGTCTTTCAAATGGTCAAGCGTTTGTGGCTTATCCGCATAGACCAATGACTTTACATAGCCCCACAGAAAATAGTCTAGCGGTGTTAAATCACAAGATCTTGGAGGCCAATTCACAGGTCCAAAACGTGAAATTAGGCGGTCACCAAACGTGTCTTTCAATAAATCGATTGTGGCACGAGCCGTGTGACATGTTGCGCCGTCTTGTTGGAACCACAGATCCTGGACATCATGATTGTTCAATTCAGGAATGAAAAAGTTAGTAATCATGGCTCTATACCGATCACCATTGACTGTAACGTTGTGGCCTTCATCGTTTTTGAAGAAGTACGGACCAATGATTCCACCAGCCCATAAAGCACACTTGTGGATTAGCTTCACTCCAAATGCGGCAGTTTTGTTTGTTGACGTAGCCATTCAACCAGAAGTGCGCTTCATCGCTAAACAAAATTCGCTTATGAAAATCGGGAACAACGGTTATCTCGTTTTGGGCCCATTCGACGAATCTACGCCTTGTTTGATGATCGTTTTGATGAATTGCCAAACCAAACTGAGAATAAATCCCTTGACAGCTGTTAAATCGGTCGCCATCTTGGAAAGTAATGCCAACTTAAACTTCTATACCTGGAAAAAAACACTCTGTATGTTTAAAATTAGAAAATGTCCTAAAAATTCATTTATTTTAATATAAAATTATTTTCTTAAGAGGTCATGTGTGGTACGATTCAGGCAAAAATTTTTAATTTAAGAATTTTTAAAACTTTTTTGATTGCCCCCTATGTGTGTATAACATGTAAAACAGATTTTATGCTCAAAATTTCATAAAAAAGCTGGCCATTTAATTTTTTAATGAAAAAAACTTGAAATTTGGGAAGTGATTTTAAAATGCCACTCCTAAAAAATTTTCATACATGCATAAAAATTTGATTTACAAGTATGCCAAACTGTGTATAACAAAAGCTGGCATGGGTTTTGGGATACCATGATTGGTATTTGTAGAATACCTCTTTTTATGAATGCTTATGGAAAATTCCTTCAAAAATGTATAAATTCTGAGTTCAATTAATTTTTAAAAAATAAGTATTGATTTGATTCAAAAATGCATACCAACTTTTGTTACGTGTACTATTGGCAATTGGTAAAAAAATCAAGGCATTAGGCACAATAGAAAAAAAGCCTTAGCATTATAAATGAAGACAAACTAGTTATTTTATCTTTCTGAGATAAGTAAGTTTAAACTTTTGATTTGCCATAGGGATGTGAATAAAAAAGAACGTAAAAGCTATCATACTTCTGCGTTTCTTTAGTTTGGAGCTTTCAAATTTTGTGAGGTTATAGAAAAATATATAAAGAATAATTTAGACTAAAAAAATTAGATTTGATTTTTTGACCGATTTTGGTCAGTTGAATCGTACTGTGTTCTCTTAATATTTAAAAGTACTCTGTGTATTCTCCTCGACATTCTTTTTCTTGTTTCCCTTGTACTTTTTCTCTCTTTTTTCTTTTGATGGGTAAGATATATAAAATTAACATGTGTATTAATTTAAAAAAAGGTATTTGTAATTACTTTTTTTAATCTATAGTGTTTATGAATTTAAAATTTGTTTTATGTGGTTTATAAAGAATATTAATAGATGAACCTCTATGTAACACGAATTTTCCATATAACGAACTTTTTTCCGGGATTTAGCGACTTCGTTATATAGAGGTCCGACTGTATTTGTAATGAATAAGTTTCATTTTTAAAACATAACTGGCAGCAAAGCAATTAAAACTTGCCAGAAATATATTTAAAATTGGTCAAACTAATTTTGAATCAACCTGTAATTCTGTAAAAATATGTCTTAAATAATTTACAGTCTAAAAAATTGAAATAAATAGCCTTACATAGGATATTAGACCCACAATAAGAAAAGTTTCCGAGTCCAGAGCTGTAGGGAGCTACTGAACAGAATTCAGATAAAGGCTGTGAGGAGGTCTGCACCAAAGGACCCATTTACAGTTAGGCAATTAGTGACATCTCAACGGTCATGTAGTTTTGCGTGGGAAGTTAACCGAGACCGGACACTCCGACGCTTATGTTCTAAGGCAAGTCAAACTTTGACCTCCATTTATCCAGTCGAAAGAAAAGTGACCGGCCCATTTCCCACGCCAATCTCCAATTCCAAAGTCCACCGCGGGAGGAGGGACCTCTAGCCGAATAGTAATCTACGTCGAAACAGAATTGATTCTGCATCACGTGTCACTGTTGTGAGTGTGATGTACCCCACCTTCAATGGCACCAAAAGAAGAAACCCAGATACTCTCGATACTTTAAGCAGCTTTACAGACGCTAGAGAGTAACTTCTATAGCCTTCAACACTCTACAACGCTCCAGCACACTCCAACGAACGTGCTATCCGATCGATATCTAAATTCACTTGGACTTTTCAGACCTACAGTGATCTATTTTTGCTCACATTTACGAGCATCCCAAAGTAGTCCTAACGCAGACTTTTACAGGAGTGCTCCGACCTCAACAGTGACTTCAACACCGCTGTACCTTATAGTGCCGTAGCAATTACTTTCCAGCAGATGCCATCCCACTCTAGTATTTGGGGGAAATAGTTCGTGGATCTCTTGGAAAAAAGAAGCACGGGTGATCTCCAAATGAGCACCAACCTTCTACCAAGCATCTACCTCTTCACTCTTCTAACCTTGAAATCAATACGATCTATAAAAAATGCTTTCGTATTGCAGCTGTCAGTGCTACAAAAACACACACACAAATAATATAAAAAAAATTTTAAGTCAATTCCTACTTAGATCAACAAAGAAAAATTTTATTTTAGCTACTTATTAAATAGTTACAATTAATATAAATATGTATATACAAATCTGTCATATGTATATGCGTACATATGATAGAATCACAACATTAAGTGGTAATAAATTTTTATTAATTATCATTAAGGTATTGTATTGTCAGCCAAAATAATCGTGTATATAAAATTTCAGTTCAACTGAATGCTTTAAAACGTGACAAAAAAACTTTTCAAGTTTTGACACAAGTCGCCAAAACGGTCGCTAAGTTGCCAACGTGGCTGTATTTGTATTTCTTTAAATAATTAATTTTAATCAATTAACTTTTATTAATTATAATTAAATTATTCTATTGTCAACCAAAATAATCATGTATATTAAATTTCAGCTCAATTGAGCGTTTTAAAATGTATTTTATTAACAATTGAAAATTCCACCAAGATAAATAAATAAATAAACAAACAAACAAATAAATAAATATATACAGAGTGTGAGTTAATAGTAGGAATTGAATAAACCTTGAAGAGTGTAATTACATCCTAACTGTGCTTCGGACTTTCCTGGTGATATTGCAGGAACAGAGGGAGTTTAGACTATTGACTGAACATGATTGCTTTTATGCTCATTTGTTTCCTTTTAATCTTACTGTCTCACCTTTATTTGTTTTGTGTGATTCTGGGCAAGTTATGGACAATGCTCATTTAAACATGTGTTCTATACTTAAAATTTGTTGTTGCTGTTGTTACTTATTCCCTTTAATCGACAGTTTCATCAGATCTAGGCCCACAAAATTCATCTTGGCAAGGAGCTAGTTATACGCTTATCGTTTTCCGCAGCTTTGAACACCATACAGGTGACAGTGCTTAAAAATTTAAACTGTGTTGCAAAAAAGTATTGGAGAGCTCGTTGCATTTTGACATGATGGTCAATGGTCAGGCATTTGATAAATAAATATTAGAATAAAATAAATTTATCTTAGGAATGAGTAAAATAAAAAAATATGTAATGCTATGGATAGGACAATGCAATTAAAATATGCTATATTTTAGAATTCGTTTTCTTTTTTAATAGTTTTCAGAGTTTTCTTAAAACCTATTCTCTAACATTACACGAAGAAAGCTCTTTTAAAGACTTAATGTGACCTTAAATTATATGAAACTTTTCCTCTTAATAGTTTGATGTATTTAGTTTATAAACATTCTCTTTCATAAAGAATTTTCTAACACAGAAATACAAAAAACTAAAATAATAAAATATAAGACATTTTGCACTTTGAAATGTTATTGAAGTATTTTTTTGATTTGAATATCCCTTGGAGCTTATAAAATTTTGTTCCATGTGCTTACGTAAGTATACCTAATTTAAAGTTGTTGAATGTTGCATACTTATAAATAATTAAATGTGGTTTCTAATATTATAAATAGAAAAACAAACCTTTACACGTTGTATTTTCCTTCATAGCTCAATAATATTATACAATAATCTTTAAAATTAAGAAATTTGCTATATTTTTACATAAGAAAGTACTTTAAGTTATTAATTTTTCAGCAGTCGTAACCCAGTTTTAGACCGGTTTCATGGGAAGAAAGTTTATATTGAATACATATATATACGTGTTTCCTTAAAATAACAATAACAGTTCACCTTTTAGGTAAATATGCACTGCTAAAAAATATGAAAAAATGATTTCCCGTTTATTCTCTCCATACGTGAAGAATGTGATAAGAATTCAGAGTTGACATGTTTCAAGATATGCCTAGAAACTTAAAATTTCCATATTTTATGTTTTTATCTGAAAATTTCAGTTGCACCCTCTCTTTTACCTAAATTTGTCAGTCAAATATAAACAAACATTGTTGTCAGAATTTTGAAACTGGGGACTTTTTCTACTTATTCGCTTTGAAAAATTTTGAACGGAAAGAAAATATCACAGAAGTACTAAAGAAATCTAGAGGAATGAAAGCAATATATAGTTCTAAAACATTATACCATGACAAGTTTTTATGAAAAATCTTGCATGCATCATGTATATAGAAAAATAAATATATATTATTGAAAAATTTAGGCACCGTAAAAAAGTTTGAAATTCAATTATTATGAGCTACTCAATAATATTAACAGGTTTTGTGCCCTTTTTTCTGAGTTCGTTACCTTTTTATCCTTTTGAAAAGATAAATTCTTTATTTTTTAAATAAATTTTATTTTCAGTAATTTATTTTACAGATTTCTACAGGAATTACTTCGAAGAATATAATGGAATGTAAATTAAAATATTGGCACTTTTTCAGATTCAGAAAATAAATAGAATGCTTAATAAAAATGTAATGAAACAAAAGCGAGATAAAATTACACTAATAAATTCATTTATTATAAGATATATATATTGCATACTTTGACACACACATACGCAAGTGTGTGTGTGTGTGTGTGTGTGTGTGTGTGTGTGTGTGTGTGTGTGTGTGTGTGTGGGTGTGTGTGTGTGTGTGTGTGTGTGTGTGTGTGTGTGTGTGTGTGTGTGTGTGTGTGTGTGTGTGTGTGTGTGTGTGTGTGTGTGTGTGTGTGTGTGTGTGTGTGTGTGTGTGTGTGTGTGTGTGTGTGTGTGTGTGTGTGTGTGTGTGTGTGTGTGTGTGTGTGTGTGTGTGTGTGTGTGTGTGTGTGTGTGTGTGTGTGTGTGTGTGTGTGTGTGTGTGTGTGTGTGTGTGTGTGTGTGTGTGTGTGTGTGTGTGTGTGTGTGTGTGTGTGTGTGTGTGTGTGTGTGTGTGTGTGTGTGTGTGTGTGTGTGTGTGTGTGTGTGTGTGTGTGTGTGTGTGTGTGTGTGTGTGTGTGTGTGTGTGTGTGTGTGTGTGTAATTTCTCTCTTTTTCAATTTCAGATAATGTATTTTTGTACCCATATCCGTAGGGAAAATCGCTTAACACGAAACTGAGAGGACAAATGTTTTTTCGTGTTACAAGAATTCCACGTGAAAAGGTATTGCAAAAAAGAGAAAAAAGAAAAAATATATTCCAAATAATTAAATTTATTATCCAAATAATTAAATTTATTAAAGTATATTTCTTTTACATGAAAATGTATATATGCATGTATGTAATAAAGACCAATGAAGCAAAAACGTTCATAAGATTTATAAAATGTTTTGAAAAGTTGAAAATATATGTACTCCATTTCTTTTCTTTTATAAACTTGCCAAAATTTTTGAATGGTTCAAAATAATTTCAATAGTAAGCTATCAAATTTCGTAAATGTTCCAGAATATTGAAACATTCCTCTAAAAACTCTTGAATGAAGATAATTCGTAAAAAGTGGACACAATATTTTTCTGCTATACTTAGGATTTAAAAGATACTATTCTAAAGATTCTCATAAAAAATGTTTTGATACATTTAAATAATCTACAAAATACGTTAAGAAACACAAAAATGCTCCTAGAATATTATTTGAATTAGAATATTATTTGAAAAGAAAAACAACACTATAACTCCTAAATAAAAAAATGTGAGTTTTTCTCGTAACAGATATTTGTCATTTTCTGTGCCCCAATAAATAGATACAATTGCGTAAAATAGCAACAATATTGTTATCACTAGAATCTACTTAGAATAGTTATGTTCATGCTCCATCAGTGAAACTCTTTCAGTAATTTATTGAACAAAATTAAAACTAGCTTCCTATAGAACCAATGTTTCAGTAGACTTCAGTTCTAATTTAGTAATTAACCGTTATATTTGTGTTTTAGCTAAATCGTTGTATTATTCCCTGTGTTACAGAACATCAAAAACTTCATATCACTTTGAAACTTCTCAGCTTGTTACTCATTAGGACGATTCAAACAAAATGATTCCCAATTTATTGGTCAGATCAAAACCCTCTTTAATTAAATCTTCATTTAGAACAGACATTTCTTCATCTTTAACAATCTGTTACTAAGAATAAGGAATCTCAATAACAACCTCGGTTATTTCATCTTCTCTGAGGGCTATATCGTTTAATAATTCATCGATATCTTTAAACAATCGATCATCGAATCCTTCTCTGTCAATTATATCTGCTAATGTTATGACGTTGCAAAATTCAATCGTATTAAGGGGAAAGTATTTGCATATATTCTGGTCAAAAAGCTTTCTAACATGCTTTTAAAATTGATGGTCTTAATTTACTAAATGCTCATTCATGTTGATTAGTGCAATCCAAAAATAAATTTTTTTTCCTTATTTCTATTAGTACTATCTTTAAGGTATCCGACTACATTCGGAACCGTGATTTAAAAAAAACGCATAAAAGGATAATTTTCATGATATTTAGTGAAATATATTTTTTAAACATATAACTTAGAAGTGGGTTTATTCATGTTTTACAACAACAGAGGGAAGCAATTTTAAGAAAAAACGCCAATAATTATTTCAATTGGTGGTAACTCTGAAAATAATGTGAATTTTTCAAAAATTCTAGTTGAGCCTCTGGAGAGAGGTCTGAGCTATATACGGGCAAAATATTATTATAATAGAACCATTTTTCACAAAAGGAGAACATTCGGAAAAAAGTTTAATCTAAGTTAATTTTTTGCCAAAATATTATATTTTAATAATTTCTTTTTGTCAAAATGACCTTAAAATAATTTTATGCATGTATTCTAATATGAGTGAAACTAAATATCATGAAAATGATCCTTTTATGTGCTTTTTTAAAATCACGGTTCCGAACGTATTCGAATACCTTGACGTGAAAACGCTTAAGACTTATTCGGTTACCACGAAATAATACATCGATCCCGACAGATTACTATGAATTTTCGTGCAGTTTTTCACTTATCACAAAATAAAAAATCGCTTCACAGGAAAATATTTCCCTTCTGAGAATGAACAAAATACGAAAAATACCAGCCGGATAGGACTGTTGTACAGAATCGTCGGAGGAACTCGCTGCAGGAAATGATGACAATGTCCCAATTATGGCAGACAAAGACATTTTGGAGTTTTCTCAAAGCTCAAAAATAATCAATGATGCAGATTTCAATGATTAAAATAAAATGAATAATGAAGTACCTGTTCCCACGTCATTCGAAATTAGAAACATTTTGCATGTCAGTATAAGTTCTTGTGAATGTTTTTGTTTCATGGATTTTCGTTAAATACATGCATATATAGACATTTATGTAAGTAAAATAAACTCTAATAAACATAAATTGTGTTGCTGTGTTTTTTTGCAATATCCTTCAACACGAAAAATATTTCAGTCCTTTCAGTATCGTGTTCAGTAGTTTTCCCTGTATGTAAGAATATTAGTTCTACAAAACTCTTAAAATATGCACTCAGGAACATTGAAAATAGCGACCCAAGAAGGAAGCTAAGTACAATCGCGAAACTTTGCAAATAAGTACAGCGTAATATTATATGCAAATGATCCAAGTTTTGTGCCAATACGCATGCTCATACACGCCGAGGTGGCGCTACAATCAGAAAGAGGGTGCTATATAAGCAAGCGCAAATTCGAAGATTCATAAACGTGACGATTACCCGCCGAATGTAGGAAGACTTTCGTAAGCGAAACATGCCAGGTAAATGTGCTGGAAGACATTTCTCACAGTTAAGCGAGTTTGAGAGAGGCCTGATCATCGGGATGAAAACTGCAGGCTGGTCGACGCGCCGTGTTACTTGCCAGGTGGATCGTTCGGAGTGTGCCGTTAGAAATTGTTGGGAGCAGTGGACACGAGAAGGTACCCATGTGCAGAAAACCGGGTCGGGAGCGACCAGGAAGACCACGAGGAGAGAGGATCGAAAGATCGTGCGGCAAGCCCTTGTGGACCCCACAGTGACTCGTCCAACGATACGAGCAGACGTAGGCGTAGCAATTGTTTCACAAACAATTTCAGACACCTTGCAGAAGCAAATCTTAAATACAAGTGGCCTTTCCGTGCACTCCCTTTAACACTGGAACATCGGCAACTGCGTCTACAGTGGTGCCAAGCCAGATCAATGTGGAATGGCACAGATTGTCAAAAGGTTGTGTTTAGTGATGAATCCCGGCTTGTTTTGGGGACAGATGATAACCGTGTACGGGTGTGGAGGCGCCCTGGTGAGCGGTACAATTCCCCCCACACTGTTCTACGTCACACTGCCCGCACAGTTGGTGTAATGGTCTGGAGGGCCATAGCCTATGATAGCCGGTCCCCTTTAATTGTGATGCGTAGAACCTTAACGGGCCAACGTTACGTTGATGATATCCTTCGACCCCATGTAGGACCTTTCCTAAGCAAAAATCTTCTCAGGAGCAATTTTCCAGCAAGATAATGCTCGTCCGCATTTAGCAAGAGTTGCTCAAGACTTCCTACGTCATTTTCAGACTCTTCCATGGCCAGCCCGTTCCCCCGATTTGTCCCCTGTTGAGCACGTGTGGGATCAGCTAAAACGGCAGATGCCATCGTGTCGCTCTGTACATGATTTAGAGTTGGCTGTTCAAGATTTGTGGACCCATCTGCCTCAGAACAACATAAGGACCCTAATCAACTCAATGCCGGACCGTGTGGCGGCTTGCATTGCAGCTGGAGGTGGTCCAACGCTGTATTGAAGTTGCCCAGCATTTGTGTCGTTGCACACCCTGTATTCATTTAATTTTCTTGTTTTTGAGATCAAGTGAATCTCTCATCTGTGTCATTATGTGTATTAAATTTCATTTCAATCCGATGCTTTCTTGTAGGGTCGCTATTTTCAATTTTCCTGAGTGTATTAAAATTAGATCCTTAAAAAACTCCAGTGTATATATAGAAAGCATAATTCTGATTCACTTACTCCTTAAGGATATGTACCAGTTCAGTGCGTGTGTGTGTTTGTTACGCTTACTCTAAAAGGTATAAAGAATTATATATATATCAAAATATATCACATAACACACTCAATATGTTAAATAAGAAATAATCATTGTTTACTAGATGCGTTTCGTGCATACATACATATAACTTTCAAATTTAAAAACATTAACTTTTAAACATATGGTTAATTCTTCATATTCTTAAAGATAAGTAACTTTATTAAATGCATTAAAATGTGGGTGGGTTACTTTTAAAACTGAAAACTTTTTAAAAATGCTAAATTTTGAAGCGTATCTTAGCATTGGACATACTATAAAATCCATAAATTCCCCCAAAATATCAAATAACAACCAATTCCTCAAAATATTTATGTTTCGAATTTTTTCAGAATGCCTAATCTTTCTGCACTACACGACCTAGTTTTATTATTCTATTCTATGAAACGTATGCAAGAGATTTTTTGTCAAAATAGACATGGCCCTCTATTTTGGAATTGTGCATTATTTTTTTTTATTCCTCTTAAATTTATACTGAGGTATAGTAGACTTTATATTTTTTTGAAAAAATGTCAAATAAATAAATAAATAACCACCAGATGCCTATTTTTTAACATCAGGTTTTATTTGCTTATATTTGATCAGAAATGTTTAAAAAAAGAAGAGAAGGTGTTGAAACCAAACTTCCCCGCTCAAAAAAATTTTCAAATATGGAAGTTAGCATTTTTTTAGCCATATGTTGAGACACGTCACACCCGGACTTTTATAACGCTCTTCATATTTTTTTAGAAAAATAAGCAGAATATTTCAGTTTTATACGCTTAGCTTTAGCTCACGTTACCAAAATTCAAATTCATTTTTGTTTGGATAGAGAAAATATTCAATATATAAACGCTGTTTATTTGAAAATGATATGTAGACGCGCGCGCAAAATACAAACTATTGAAAAACAATCTAGAAAAAAAGGTTCCTAGGAAAAAATACCGTATAAAGATAGCTCTTTTTTTTTGTTTGAAAGTATATTTTATGATGACTTTTAAAAATAACAAAAATATTTCTGTGGTCAAAGACTGTATGAAATCATTTATATTAGCAAACGCAGATTTACTACTTTCATAGAGAAAGTTAAGAAAATTCTCTTTTCAAAACATTTAAATGTATTAATTTCAGAGTGCTTTATTTTTAATTAGCAATAATACCGACTTGTGGTTTCAAATAGTAAGTGGAAATAATATTCAGAAAGATAGATATAATATAACCCCTGTTAATTAACTTCACACTATTGATGATTAATATCGTAATTTCCAGTCACATCTGAATTTAATGAGTTAATTGCAGCTTCGATTACAAATATCTAAAAAATTATTGAATAGTGGCCCCTATAACTATAGGTCTTCCTCATCAGCATCCTAGATACTGTAAGGAGTAATACATCGAATATTCCTGAGTGTGTGTGATTGCTTTATAAATCTGAAATTTATGGCAGTTAAATATAAATAAAAAAAACACTGTTGCAAAATTTCACAAAATATTAAGGTATCCGACTACGTTCGGAACCGTGAGTTTAAAAAAGCGCATAAATGAATACTTTTCATGATATTTAGTGTCACTTAAATTAGAATACATGTATAAAACTGTTTTAAGGACATTTTGACAAAAAAATGATTTAAATACAATATTTCGGCAAAAAATTAACTTAGAATAACCTTTTTTCAAAATGTTCTCCTTTTATAAAAAATGCTTCTAAAATAATAATATTTTGCGTATATAAAGTTAAAACTTCTCCAGAGGGTTTGAACCGGAATATTTTGAAAAAATTCACATTATTTTCAGAGTTACCACCAATTGAAATAATTATCGGCGTTTTTTTCTTAAAATTTCTCCCCTCTGTTGTCGTAAAACATGGATAAACCCACTTCTAAGTTGAATATTTAAAAAATTCTAGTTGAGCCTCTGTAGAGAGGTCAGAGCTATACACAGGCAAAATATCATTGTAATAGAAGCAATTTCACAAAAGGAGAATATTTTGAAAATTGGTCATTTTATATTCATTTTTTGTCAAAATATTGTATTTAAATAATTTTTTATTGTAATAATATTCTTAAAACAATTTTACATACATTTTCTAATCTAAGTGACACTAAATATCATAAATATTATCCATTTATATGCTGTTGAAAAATCATGGTTCCAAACGTAGTCGGATACCTCAACAAAAAAAAATACTAGTTTTTAAGCTATGGAACAATACTTCTTGCGTTTTCTGTTAAGGTATCCGAAAACGTTGAAAATGACCAAATTCGGACAAGACCGATATTTTTGTTTTCTATTTTATTTAATACATCTATATTTTGGCTTTACAAAACATACTTTGTTTTGATTCTATGCTTCTTAGAGGCCAAGTTACAATGAATTTATTAAGTTAGAAAAACCGGAAGTGGGTCTTTGGTCTACCAGAAGTGGGCATTTAAATTGTTCGAAATCTATCATGGCGAGTCTGATCACACACAATATTACAAATATATTTCTATAAAACTTTTTGCACCTGATATTTATGCTATTTTCTAGAGAATGTACTAAAATATTTCTTATAGTATGAATATTATTTGAGTTAGGGCATGTTATTTAAATAATGGTCTCATAAAGGCGTTATTTTTCTTATAACGTTTACTCAATCATCTCTAAAAGTTTCAAATTTTAATAAAACATTTAAATTTTAGTACATTCTCTAGATAAATGCCTCTAGATTGTTTTGGTAATTCTTTTACTAATATAAAATTATTACTTTTTCTCTAATTGCTTTGAAGTTTTACAAAAATATTGCTAAAATTTAACATCTAATTGTGATTTTTATGAAATTCCGGCAATTTATTTTAAATATTGTTGATTAAATATTAGTATTTATTGGTATTGAATCCTAAAAAAGCCTTTATATGTTTAAATATGTTATTTTGTCAAAAAGTACTCTGAACGTGTTCGGATACCTTAAAGGAAGCTTTTAAAAAGACATTTACTCCTATTGTTTCTTCGATTACCCTTCACCGACAGCAATAATGCGGTAAGATAAAAAAAAAGAAAGAAAAATAGCGATTTCCGAATTATTCTTCGTTTCGTATTGTTTCGTGAGACACATTTATGCCACTCGCAGCAGCTCTAGATTGAAGAGGAGGAAAAGTAGCTTTCTGATGAGATTTTTCTTGTGTTCCTGCTGGACTGTTGGAACGAAAAAACATGCCGTGACTGGCGGGAAAAGTTGGAACAAAGGCTTGGGTTTGACGATCCCCTGATGTCCAAAGAATCACTCAGTGACAGTCTGTGGCATCTTTATTCTTTTGTTCCGTAAATGAAAGCTGTTATATTTGTAGTCCTACACTCTTTTGTGAACAAAATTGTTTCCCTTCCTACTAAAAGCAGCAGAAAGACGTGATAAGAGTTCTGAAGACAGGTGGCTTTTGCCAGTCCTTTGTCAGTGCTGATTTGAAGATGGCACAAAAAGAGAAAACTTAACTACCCACCTATAGAATAGATTGTACGCTATATGAATACAAGCATCATTGATAATTCAATTACGTTTTTTAAATGTATTTATTCATTTATTTATTACAAATGCTACAAGTATTTTGTAAGAACAAACATTAATTTGAAATCGATGAAACTGTGCCATTAAATATAAGATGTAAAATAATCCAAACTATAACACTTAATTTAATATTTTCAAAAGGAAAAATTGTGTGTTATATATAAAATCTGTTATGTTTTTCTCTAGCTTAAAGTACCAAGAAAGCTAAAATTTATCCAATTAATATTTCATATTTATTTTATTTTTAAAAACAAACATATTTTCGTAAATCTAAACCAAAAGCTTTTATTTTTAAACTATATATATATATATATACAGGTTGTTGATAAATTCAGAGGAGTGATTGTAGGCAACATGAGGACAACAAATCAACCTAGAGCACGGAATTGCAGTGAAAATCGCGATAATAGTAGGACGATGAGCCAGACGAGAAGCATGGTCAAAGGAATGCGGGGTGGGGATTTGGAGTTCGGTGGTAGGGTTGAAAAATCCTTAAGTATGCAAAGGTCCCTTTCATCCGAGAAGAATAATAGAGGGAGTATATGCTACACTGCACATCAGAACGTGGGGTCCATGCACAATGGTACACCAGCACATGCTACATATCCCGGGTGCTGGATTACCTTTTGCTTAGACTGTACAGCCCCAGATCTCACTCAACTGGGTTTCTGCTGGTAGCACCTGAAATCATTTGTGTATGAAACGCTGGTGGCTACAGTTGAGGATCTCATGGTACAGACCATCGTCGCTTCAGCTGATATCGTCAGCAGACCGGATTTGCCTGAACCTTCCCTCCATCGATGTCGGCGATGCTATGATCTACGCGGTCGCAACTTCGAATGGTTTGCGTAACTTATTGAACAATTCACTTGCTGTTGAACCATTCACTTGTAGTTGCAGTTCTGATGTCGAGCTGTGATGCCTTATTCGTATTGCAAACATGTTTACATCTAATAAATGTATTCCTTACCTTTTATTGTCTCTTTTCATTCCACTCAACATCATAATGTTCTGGAGGATTTAAATAAAGGTAGAACACTGGGGCTAATCCATTTGAACGATATCTTCACTTTCCAGCAGCTGCTGAGCATCATTAGTCCGGTGTGACCGTGCATTGTCATTCACAAAAATGAAAAATAATCCAACAGCATCTCGGAACAGACGCACATGAGAAAGAATCACCTCCTTACAATAGTGATCTCCGGTTACAGAACCTCCGTCGAAAACATGGAACTTAGTCCGCTCTTTCAGTATAGTGAGTGAGTGAGAGAGTGAATATTAATGTCGCACTATTCAGCTACACGAGAGTTATTGACGATGGACGGTAATTTTGAATCACTTTCAAGCGAAAAAGATGATACCTGAGCTGACACCCCTCTCCTAACTTCCACACCAAACCAATAGGAGGATGTTTGAGCCTTGGCATATTCAATGTTCATCGTCGCTTCTGCAAGGCGGGTCTTCAGAGTTACTACCCATTCAGCATAATGCTTCCTCATACGAAAGCTCCAGGAGCACTGGAATGGTCTCTTCCCATGACGTTGCTGAAATAAAACCATCTCCTAGCCTCTTTTTATGTCATCTGGCGTTGAGAATTGCTTGTGGCACTAAAATGACTCTTGGGTTAAGGTTGACGCCAGGTGACCATGGAGTGATCCGGACTCTATTGGTGAGATGTCCAGCTTTTGCACTCCTTTCACCAATCTAAGCGGTGCCACTGATGGCCAACTTTTAAAGGTATGCAGCGTTCAAGACGGCAGACGGATAAGCCACCTTTCTGAAAGCCTCTGGCCACAGTAACTCGCGACACTTGTCGCCTTGTTGCAGTACGCAGTTGCTGCGCAATGATGCTTGCTGACTGGTATCGGGCTCTTTTCACCTGCAAAACAATATATCGATCATCCACTGCAGTTGTTTTCCAAGGGTGACCACCACCAACCTTTCTAACAGCTGTACCTATGGTTTGGAAGGCTTTCCAGACACGCGAAACGAAACTTCTGTTAATTCCGATCTTTTCAGCTACACTGCTCAAACTACGCCACTCCTACAGCTTTCCGATCATTCTTCCACATGTGAAGATGTCCAGGTGATTTTTTATAGCTTGCGAATGAACTCGCTTGCACTTGCTGCTAATGTCTTTAACTGTGCTTGTGTTCTTTTTCTTGTTGTCTTGAGCTGCGCACGGTGACATCAAACATTCTGCGTACATTCAAGTTACATATGCTGTTATGTTCCCGATATTTGAATGTGTGTGTGTGTGTGTGTGTGAGAGAGAGAGAGAGAGAGAGAGAGAGAGAGAAAGAGTGAGCGAGAGAGATTTAATCTAAAAATGTAATAATTCTTGTTAATCATTTCATACTTCCGGTTGGCATCATTTTGTAAAAATACTAGAATGTTCTGGAAGATTTAAGCTGCTTTGTAATTCTAACGGAGAGCATTTTTTGTCATATAAATAGTAGTTTTGTGTGAGTGTATGTGTTCTGTGTTCGATAACATTTTCCACATAATTAAATAAAGGAATATGCATCAAACTTCAAGCTTTCTCATCCATTTTGGCACGAATGCAACATAAAGATGTAAATTAACAAAATACAAAACTTCTTCGGAGAAGTATTTCATATATATATACATATTTAAGATATCTAGAATAGTTTCTTCACGCTTTTTTTTTCATATTGTTCTAAGATAAGGATATTAAAAATATAAATGAATTAAAACAATTTGTGTGAGTGAAATAATTAGAACCATTTGCGTGTAGTAAAAAAATCTGATTTTATCGAGCAATTAATACTTAAATTATTTAATATTTTTATTTCATTTTTTTAATTTATCTTACATGTATTATATTGTCTTTATCTTTATCATACATTATCTTTAAATGTATGGAGTATTAAAGCATATTATTACGCAGTTGATCGTCTTTTAAACGCAAAAAACGTCCATACTGCACTCAATTCAAAGGCGGCTTCTTTTGGAATAAATTGTACTTTATTCTGGAACACTCTAGAAATTAGTGTATATAGCAGAAATTCATTCTTAATAGAGCAATATAAACTAGTGGTCATATCCCAGGAGTCCATGGAAATGCAAAGTCGCTGCCATGCTTTGACTCCCATTATATTATACTATATGGTTCTTACTTATGGCGAACCAAATTTTTTTCGGCAAGTTCACTTCTATTATTGGAGAATCTTTGGCCCACAAACCACCTTTCCGACCATAATACCGCTTTGCAGAGAAGTTAGCAGAGTTTGGAATTTCCATAACAATAAACATTTAACGGATACACTTCAAGAACATACTGAATATAGAATTCCTAATAAGCAAACGTGGTTTCAAATAAATAAAAATTCTTCTTGAATATCTCTTTCAAAAAAATATTGTTATGAGACATAAAAAAACATTGGAACTAGTCAAATTTTTTAATTTTGAATTGCTAATTTAGTTCGTAAAATGTTTTAGACAAACTTTTGTGACGTATTAATGGGAAAAAATCTTATTTATAAATTATCATCAATAAGTTATTCTTAATAAATAAAGCTAATAAGTAATAATTTATTTAAAATCACACAGACATTAATATCATAGAATTTTATTTTTGTTAAAAATTCAACTTTAAAAAGAGTTTTAAAACCGTTTCTTTATTTACGTGAACATTTCTTTTAAATAAATAAACATAGCAATATTAATAATTTCTATCAGAATTTTTTAGATAATGGAAGAGTTGTTAAAGTATGTTGCTGTTAGATATTCTTAAAAATAAGAAAATTCTTTTTTAATCGGTATTTAGTCACCTACTTATAAAGATTTGCACTCTCTTCGAAATATGACAATTCTATTCTGTAAGTTCAGCTGATTAAAATTTTGATTAAAGATTATATTGTAATTTCCTTATTACTCAGCTATAGAAATATGGGTTTGACAACATTTAAAAGTATTTTTAAAATAATTTTAGTTCTAAGTATTTAAATTTAAATTTTCCAAAGTGTGGGTTAAATTTTTAAAAAAAACTATTCCAGATTTAGATGAATTATTCTCCAACTTTTTTCAAACCAAGGTTAGCAAAGGAATGTTAGCTAAATATTGGAAAAATCCTATTGAAAGTAATATACAAATGTTCAAATACAGAAGATGGAAAAACTTGACAAAAAATGGGTAAGGGAGTTTAAATGCGATAACAAATGAATATACTGTAAATAGAAAGTTTTGTGATGTATAAAATCACACACTTAGTAATCTATTATTTTTAACGTTATTTTCTGCAGGCATTTAAATTTCTTTCAGTAAGAAGGTATTACAACTTTTAATGAATGTCAAAATTTTAACTCTTTAAAAATAAAAATTAATGTATTGTTTTTTAGTTCTAATTATTTTTTAAAACAGGTTTTTTTTTTGCAAGTGCAATGATACATGCATCTTGTATTCCGTTGAGAGAGAGATTCATCCCTTTTCTTCAATATACTAAAAAAGTTTTGAAATTTATGTGGAAATTGTAATATTTTCTAATTAATGTCAAAAGTTGCTGGAATATTATACTAATACTTACTTCATGATTTTAATTTTACATCCTTAGATCTTAGACTCAAATAAAATAGAATGTCAGCAAGTACTTTTTTGTTTGTTAGTATAGCTGTTTATGCCAAATTTCGTGGTAAAGATGAGCTTAATTTTACAGAATATATTATATCAATGAAAAATTTTATTTAAAATTCTTACTGGATTTAAAAAAAACTTACACATAATTAATTTATTATTTTTCCCATCAATCTATGCAATAACTTCTAAAAAAAACATTCAAATTTTTTGTTACTGCGAATCCTATGATAATAGAAATCGTAGAAAAGTATGCACCTTTTGCTTATAAAGTATTACAAAAATTAATATCCAATCAGGGTTCCAAGAAAAAAATATTTGAAAATATTAATTTCAAATTTATCAAAAAATTGTAAAATAGTTATAAAGTTATACACTTACAATACATAGTTTAAGAGAGATAGTTTTATGAGATAAATCTCTAACACTTAAATCATAGTTTAAAAATCATCTAGATCATGACCAAGACCCTCTAAATACTACAGAAATGAGATTTTCTGAAAATAGACTTTTCTAAGATTTAATAACCATTTTAAAATACTTCTACGAAATAAATCTTAATCATAGAACTTGTTTTCGACATCTAACATCTGAACAGTGCAAAATATTTTTGCTTAATGTAAATAAAATATGTCTTCCATATTTACAAATTCTATGTTATTTGATTACAACCGTTTAGATGTTTAACGATTTTATAACAGGAAATGCCTTACATCTTTAGATAAACAAAAATTGTAGTCACTGAAAATGGATGGCAATTATTTCGCAATTTTTTTCTCAACTTTTGATAAATAGTGCTGTCATTTAATCTGTGTTCTCCGAAACAATATTTCAAAAATAACAGTAGAAATTATTGAACATTTAAAAAATGAAAATGAAATGAAAAAGAAAGCATTTGAGAGTTTCAGTATTTAATCTATCATTGATTTAAATATTATCTGCATTTGCATTACATTTTCTAAGAAAACAATGGATTATATACTTTTTTGTAGCAATTTTCCTATTCCCGAAATTAAAAATAACTTGACAAATAAATCAATGTTTTTATCAAATATTTCTTTTTCCGTTTTTAAAATAGTTTTAAATTTTAATTTTGTATGAATTTTTATGCGGTTTCTCATTCCACATTCTATTTTTAATCTTGTTTTATGAAACTCGCTTTCTTAACTTCAAAAACACATCATTTAGTTACAAAAATATTTACTTCAGAATATTAAAATTCGCAACCAAAAAGTGCTACGATTTTAATTCCTCTTTCAGTGTTACAAAAAAATCAATTGCAATCACTATGGAATATCAGACTAACTGTAACTGTTATTCACAAAAGAACTACATGTTCTTATCTATATTCAGCACCATCGAAAAAGCAGAGCTCTTTAATTATGTTACTTCCATTAGTGGTGTGAATTGGAAGCCATTACTTAGTTCGTTCCATTACTAGGCTTTTTTTTCATTTGAAATCATTAAAGGTTGCTTCATCTACTTACCTATCACGTCCCATGTTTCACACAAAAAAAGAATTAATTAAATTCGTGATTCCTTATGTGTAAGAATTGGATTCGTCAGTTAGCAGGCGCCTTGACTGTAGTTTTAGATTAAGAAAAATAGAATGATTTAATCGGTAACTATTCCATGAAGACAATCAATGGTGGTTAATTAAATAGGAAAAAGTACTTTTATGCCATGTTACGTACAGAAAGTTCTGGCATGCATTTGCATTGTAATTGGATATTTTTCTTTTTACTTAGAAAGTGAAAACAACATTTTATATAAGGCAAATAGCGAGTAGTACACTCTTCCAAAGGACACAAACATAGAATCTGCGAAAACTGATGAACTATTTACTTTGTTGCCTCAAAATTTTGTACAAAGACATATTACAATATCAAAATGAATATAACAACATATCAATATATAAAAGATTTTAGTTGTGAATTAAGATTCAAGTCATATAAAAAAATGTGAAATTATGAATCAGAGTAAAAGCATTTACTCGAGAAAAGTCTGTCTAATATGGAGTGTGACCACTGTGAACTACCATACCAGCCCCACAATAAGCTGTCATATTGTTTAAAAGGGTGTTAATAAGAATTGGCGACAAAAAAGCCAATTTTTCCAAAAGCGGCACTTATAACATCATGGGGATCGTGGGAGTGGAGCTACGCTGAAAAAAGCTTTTCCTGGACCACATCCCAAACATATTCAATAGAATTGTGATCTAGAGACCTCAAGGGAAAATCCATACGTGAACATTCCCGTTTTCATAAAATTCATCAACGATGTGAGTTCTGTATGACGCGCATTATCGTCCACAAAAATGTAGTCGAGGCCCAAATTACCCAGAAAAACTCAGGATCTTATCCCTATAGCACCGTGGGTTGACAGTTTCCGCATCAAAAACGTACATTCGTGTACATCTGTCCAATTTTATGGCAAGACAAACAAGGATTCCTTTGCCGCTAAATCTGTCGATTTTTTGTTACATAGAAGGAAGGAAAGCGAGCTCTCTTTTATCTGCAGGTGAAGACTCGACGATAATCACTTTGTCTGTTACTTTTTGACTCATTACTGGAAAGAACACTCCCCCATCATTGTGGTGTCCACAACTGATGTTATCAGCTCCCCAATATCTGGTCTTTCCTGCTAGATGCAGTCAAAGGGATGCATCAGACTGGATGCTGGATGTAAAGGCCATTCTCTGCAAGACGGCTGTACACTGTTTGCCAGGAAATTTTTCTTCTATACACAGCAGCGTTACGATCAAACTGAGGAGCCGTTGCCCACCTATGTCGCTGTGCACTTAATGGCAAGTAGCTATTCTATGCAGATGTCGCGGCTCTATGGTGACCTTGCCCGACCTTTCTGGCGAAAGTACTACTTGTTTGGAATTGATTCCATAACCGGGAATACCATTTGTGCATGCCACTTGTAACCTTCGAACCACATCCACTTGAGATTGACCACCTTCCAGCTTCATCTCAGGGAATCATTTAAGCGATTATGAGAAGTCAATCTCATTGCAACCAGACTAGCTTGTTTGTTTTAATGCAATATTCACAAAATTGGCGGCAAAATTCCCATTTGCTTCAACGGTCTCAGTTCAATAGTTCTGCAAAAACTATCGCTAAATAACATCTTTTCTTGAACTGAAGGTTGATATGGTACTACCCGTTCTTCAATATACATGAAATTTAAATCTATCTGTTTTACTTGAGATATTTTAAAATTATGACAAAAAACATGTTTGTAACCTTAATTTTGCACATGAGTATAGATAAACTTTTAAATACTTTTTCAAAGCAATGATTTTTGTTTTGATTTTGTGAGCTTAATTTATCGTGTATCCTGGCATATATCTTTCACCCACATATTCAAACTTTATTTTTGAAGTTTATTCATCGTAGAAAGTACACCTTTTTTTATGGAGAAACAGAAAATGTGTACATGTGCAATGCTCTTATTTTTTGAAGACTAGAAGACATGTGAGTGGGTAATAAAAGCATAGAAATAAATTAAATACGGCATATAAAAGCCACTTGAAAATAAAATGTAGTAAATGGAACTAGATGGAACGGAAAAGGATTACTTGTTTGAAGTTCACAGAGTAAAAGTGAGAGTGAGAAGATGAAGCAGAATTCGATGATGCGCCTGCAGACATAACAGAAGACGAATATGGCGAATATTTCATGATACCGAATAGTAAAAGTTCATAAGTATATCATTTCTTTTAAATAAACAACATTTAGATATATATCAAAATTTAATTTTTTATACATACTCATCTTTTTCTTTATATTTAAAGCTAACATTTTTATATTCGACGTATAACGTGCAGCCATAAATTTTGGTCTTATTTTTATATTGAATGGGCAAGTTATACGCCAGAATACACAGTATTTATTTATAATATTTTATTATTATTTTACTTTTCTGTAATCATGCAAGCAAATTAGTAAATAAGATGTGGTATTTATTATTTTTGTTTAGAAATTTAAGTCAGATGAATAACACTTGCTTCCATTTTTTGTGTCTCTCAGTATTCTTTATTTATTTTAATTTATTTTATTTTTTAATTATATATTTATTTACTTATTTATTTATTTTGGTTCATTTTAAGCAACTCCATTTTATAGTTGGTTTTAGTTCAAACATAGAAACAAAACTAATTAGATCTTTTTAAATTTTATTTTAGAAGAAACAAATTATTATTACAGTCATAATGATGTAATGAATTGAATCAGATAAAAAAATTAAAATTTCCCATTAGCTGGATGGAAAAATTCTCCAGAATAAATGATATAATAATTTTAACTTTTTAACAATTAACTAATTTTGTTTTATCATTTTTTAATATGGAGGGTTTGATGAATGAATATAATTAATAAGAGCTCTATACAAGAGTAATACGGTAGAAACAAAATATTTTTAACTCGGGGAAAAGTGATAAAATGATTAATTATGATTTTATCAGTCTTCGAATTTGGAGTTTTTGTTGAATGAATGTAAATGATGAACTACTCTATAACAGAATTGCATTTGAAACAAAATATTTAACTCGGGAAAAATTTGAAATATACATTTTTATAAGAGCAATATCTTGGATACAATTATTGAAATATTTTATTCGATACAGGTGCTTGAAAAATGACTATATTACATATGCACATATATATTATATTAGCTACATATATCATATTTTTAAAAGAATTGTTTTCTTAAAATGTCTAGAAAAAATTGTATTTTTCATATTTAATAATACAAATTATGATACTGAAGAGCTTTCTTAAATATAAAAGTTTGACTATTTGGAACCAAGTCTACGATATTTTTCTAAGCAAATTGCAAGAATAGAATTAAAATGCATATTATTTATATGTATTATTTTATAAGGTTTCAATTTCTTCCAAATTTCCCAGAATTTTCAGTTACATCACGAGAACTATACCTTTAGTAAGATGTTTGAAAACTAATTAATTAGTGCGGTTTAAAACATACCACGTATGTTGTTTTCACTGTAGCGACGATCTCCTTGAGGGAAAATTCAGTTTTGCAGTTTAAATTCGCATTTCAGTATGAACTTGAAAAATAAGTTTATATATGGCAAGCCTAGATGAGACAAGGGTTACCAAATCCATGATTATTACCTTTGGCGACAAATTTTACGAAAATATTATATCACCAAGGAACCAGCGAAAAGTTTCTTTCCTACGTGAAATTTCCGAGAGGCGAGAAAAGAGCTCTTTGGCTCAAAAGTCGAGTCTATTTAGTACGTGTGTTGACTTCGATCAGAGACTTTATCCATCTGAATTCCTGCTAGTGGTACTGTTCAGAGAACTGTTTCTGGAACGTTGTAAAGCAGGGGTGTGGGCAGACTTTTCAAGGATATGGGCTACTTCTAATGTTTTTAAGGTGTTGCGGTGTACCCAGGGGCTTAGATGTGGCCATTCTGTATTTAAATGGAATGTTTTCGTTTCTTAACATTTGTTTTTGACATTGTACCTCTCTTTTAAAATATGAGAGATCACTATTTTTACTACAAAAAGCACAAAATTGTCAAGTTGAATGCCTGGAAAACTATGAATGAGTGCTGGACCGTGATGGATATATGTATTCAATATAGAAAACAGGGAATATAGATGAATCGATGAATCTGGAGCCGACGTATATTTGTTCGCTAGCGATTCCCGCTCCATCTCGGGACATCAACTCGATCAATCCAACCCAACAATCAACTCGAGAACCCAATCCCGTGAAAGCGCGGGGGTGAGGGTGCGGTATCTCAACATCCAATCCCGTGACGTTGTCGTAAGAGCTGATCATTAACATTTATTCTTCCCTTCAGTCAGCGTGTTGGAAAAAATTCATTTCTACGGTTGTCATAGCAGTGATCGCTTTTATTACTTACAGCGACAGCGAACCTGTTAAGAATCATCGAAAGAAATGAAAGTATGTGTGCATCTACACATTTATCGAATCATTTATTTAAGTAAGCACTGTCACATCGATTGTGAAAGGCCAATTCTCCAGTCTGGCTGGCGTCGATGTTCCATAGAAATGTTTCTTTTAGTACGCGCATCTTAGTTCTTAAAGTAGTGGCGATCAATCCAAAATGTCTTGGCGGTCCACCGGTCAGTTACGATCGACCTAATGCCCATCTCTGTTGTAAAGCCTGTTTATAACGATTGCGTTTTGCCCTATTGTAAATAATCTATTTGAATGTGAGTCTGGTAATAATATTCAAATGTCTGCCTAATTCATTTCTTCACTTACTTTCGAACGTTCCAGTGAATTTAAATTTATTTGTACAATTTGTAGGTTACTTGCATAATACAAGAAAATTCTACCAACGCTAACCTACAGCAATCTACTTATACTTAATGGAGAAACCTCTGGTATAAACAAAATATTTTGAGTAAAATAGTATTTTGTGTACTTACGAATTGAGTTCTTGGAAATTGAAGTACATTTTCGTTTCCAAAAATTCAAAAACTGAATGAATATTGAATTTTGTTTAATGCTAAATGAAAAGTTCCCGACTTTATACAGTAGTAATGTACGACTCTTTGAAGTGTTTTTAAAATATGAATTGAGAAATCAAAAGAGAAAGCTTAGTGAAATATATACTCATTCATTCTAACAAAAAAATAAATAAGCGAAAGTAAGAAATTGCGTTGTTGTTAAATTATAAAAAATATATATTACAACTTTTTTACAAGTATTTATTTTTCAATATGACTATTTTTTAAATGTTTTAATGTTGTTTTTGCCGTGTGTTTTATTCTGGGATACATACGAGACATCCTGGGGTACATGAAAGACGAGAGGTGAAATAACAGAAACATACAATACAAATACAGAAGAATATAGATTGCTTATTACAATTTGGAGACGGGAATCCATTTCAGGCGAAAGCAAGACTTCTTTTCCCGAAGACACATCTATGTCTTATCCGGGATTCAAACCCGAGCCCACTCGGTTACAAGCCGAGGGTCATATCCTTCATACTGGCTGGCAGACCATTTTTAATGTTGATGATACTATATTAAAAATTAAATTGTGTGGGGAAATTCTTAATTAATTTATTGTGATGGCTACACTATGAATTAAATTGTAAGAACTTCTCCAATCTACTAACATGTATTTTAATTAAAATTTTTAATTAAACCTAATAGCTCAAATTTATTCATTAACGAAAAAAATTGAAACTTGTACATCAAATGAAATTCGGTGAAAATTAAAATGGAATGATAAACAAAAATAACACGACGACATTGCTTTTGTTTTGCCGTTTAAGTATTAGACATATTTTTCATTTGTACCTTATTTATGTTTTTAGTAATTAGAAATAACAAAAAGGTATAGGAAAATAAAATATAAGTTCACTTTATTTTTCTAATTTTCAGAAGAATTCTAATTTAAACAAAAAATTACTAAAAAGTGAATGACTTATACCCTTAAGTAAAACGCTGTAAATAAAATCAGATACAAATTTATTTACAAAATAAGGCTGCAGAGTTAAATTTCAAACAATGAAATGTCATGTACGAGTAATTTCGATTATTAAGTTCATTATATATATTTAATTATTATGTATTTAATTATCAAATTACATTTTAACTAAATTTGCTAAATAGGAGCTTGCAGTTTAGAGAAACTGAAAGGTTTTGTTTATATATAGTGTACCTTGTTTACATACTTATTTCTCAAACAAAACTTTTTTAGAATTTTTACAAGAAATAATATATATTGAGCTTTCAAACTGCTGAAGGAATATAATATGGAATATAATTCTTATTTATATACTAGATGTCAGAACTATATGAACCTTTATACTTTTAAAAAATCATTAGCGAAAAAATGGCTTGTATCTTATATAACTTCCCTACGTACATATGTTCAATAAATTATTTTAATAAGTTTAACAGCATATCGTTATTTACATGTTAGCTATTTGTTCTTGGATATAAATATTTTAATCCCTTTTTAACCCGCGGGCACTCGCGCCTGTTTCTGCTATCGTCGTAACTCGCGGGGTGTAGAAAACAGTCCAAACTTTTAACACGTGTATTTAATTATGAATATAAAATTCAGTCATTATGATACATATTTATAAAGTACAAGATGTTTTTGTATTATGCAAATAAAATTATTAAATTTATTGCATACAAATGAGACTAACATTAATTTAAACTAAGCATACAAAATTTTCATTTTAAAACATATATTTTTATATTTTTTCATAACCCAGTAAAACGTATATACCAGTAATAAATATACTTTAAAGTTATTGAGATAATGATAGTAGAACGAAGAAAAATAATATTTTAATCATTTTCCAAACATTCAGAGTCGACTGTATACATATGCTGAACTTCTCGCGGGAGTTCTCAGCCCCCCAGATAAACTTTTGAAGGTCATTACATTCCAATCGTTCGAGAAAGAGGGATTGCATCAGGCCTGAAGGTTTAATGACCTAAAATGTGCAGCTACAGAAAAAATCGTGGTTCTGCGCATTCTTTTTAGAATCCTGGGAAGATTTTCTTATTGCTGGAGTGCACAGAAAACCCCGCGCGAGTGATTGCGGACTAAATAGACTTTCAAAATTTAAGCGCGAGACAGTAAAATCCACAAAAATAGAACAGTAGAAATTTGATTATGGTATCCTACTACGTTCAGAACGTGGCTTTGAGAAAGCATATAAATGAATAATTTCTTTGATATTTAGTATCACCAGAATTAGAATATACATATAAAATTGTCTTAGGAATATTATTACAGGAAAATGTTATTTAAATGCATTTTTTGTGGTAAAAAAATGAAGAAAGAATGACTTATTTTCGAAACATTTTCCCTTCATGGAAAATTCTTTTATAATAATAACATTTCACCTATATGTAGCCAAGATTTCTATACATAGCCTAGAACTAAGATTTTTGAAATATATTATTTAGAATTGGATTTATTTATATTTTAATACTTCAGAATAGAGAAATTTTAACAAAAAACCATCGGTTATTACTTCAATCAACCTCTTTAGCTTGTGTTCGAAGAAGAAAAAAAAAAGATGATCCTCGTTAACTTCTGAACTGACTCTTTAAACTCCCTGGGTGGGCCACTTTCACACACATCCATAATTTCTGATTGGCGAACGTTGCAAATCTTAGTCTTGGTCCCAACTATATTGGTTCTTTGAGACAATGGGCCGCGTCGTGATTGAGATCAAATACTTCATCGTATCTCGCACACCATATTGAGGGTTCATCGATAGACCTGTCACTCTGGCCCTCTAAATATCCTTCTGAGCATGCCTTCCTCATAACAGGCCGACATTCTTAACATTGAATTAATTCGTGGACCATATGTGCGAAGGAATGAAATAATGAATAAATGTTCAGCAAAAGTGTCCGTTACATAAGCCGTTGTGACTAAAAGCCATCTGAGAGTCGGAGGAGGAAGAAGTGTTGTAACATCAAAGCCGTTTTCATAATCGACGCAACATCTGTTTTGCCCCCAGGCGTGATAGAAGAATACAGTGTCTCTTTATGAAAAATGCATTGACCCATCTGGTCATTCTGCTCATACCCGTGCACAAAATTGACAAATATTGTCGTCCAGGATTCGTCTAATGAAGTAAAGCTATAATACGCATTTTCAAAATTTTAGTTGCAAACGTAGTTGGACACCTTAGCACAAATTTAGATATGAATGTATAAAATCTGCATTAGAGAAATAAATGGTTATAGATAAAGATGAGAGAAGTCTCATCAATTATTTTAGTTATCTTAGAACAATGATCCTTAAAATATACCCTTTCCTTCCATTACGTTTTCATCAAGAATTATCAGATTTTCATCTTATTCTCCTGAGATGAATACAATAAATATTTTGAATGAATTCGAAAAAGTGCAATTTTCCTTTCACAATACAACTGAAAGAAAAGTTGACGTAAAAATAGTGAAAACTTAAACAATCCCCCCCTGTTAAATTTTTAAATCTACTTAAAAAGAAATTAAGAATATATTTTCGTCTAAAGAATATCCAACTAAGTATTGAGAATGTTAAATTATTCATAAATTTTTGTGAAAACTTCAAGCATTTGAATATTCTTGCTTGTTCATTTTTCGCTTCTCTGGTACAAATGAAGGATTTTAAAAAGCTAATTTGGATAATTTTATGGACTCCAATCCAAGTTTAACGTAAGCAAATAAAAGCATAGTCTAAAAATAATTTAATTCATTAATTTAGGATAACACAATTTATTTGCTAAATATTCTATACCAACGCGAAAATTCATAAATTCATGAAAGTCACAATAAATTTAATTTAAAAAATTTAGAAATAGATATCACCAATCAGTATCTTATATTTTTAGGGTTTAAAAATGTAAAAGAAGTAATTGTGTGATTCACAAAGAGGGAAAGTAGAATGGAAAAGAATGTTCCGATAAATCATTCGAACATGATTACTTAAATTCATAGATCAATCATAAAATTCAAATTTTAATAAAATTGCCCAAACAAGAAAATTTGTGTGTGTGAGCCTTTTTAATAATGTTAATATAACCCAGTGTTTCCAAATCAAAAATTAATGCAAAAGGAACTATGCACTCATTGTTCGGTATCGATATATCCAATGACATTGCATAATTTTTATCCAAACTTTGAATGCCATAAACAATGGAAAAGAATTTCGGACAACACATTTCATAATGTCATACAGTTAATATATTTATGGTTCATTAACATCATACATAGAGGCAACAGAAAGGTGTTTGACAGTGTTCAATAAAATGAATGTTTTTGTTTAATACAAAGTACAGAAGAACTTAATAACATAAGAACTGAATAATATTTGTCCATCTTTGGCTCAGAAATCCTATACTTTTAATATTTAAAAAATTGCGTGCTATGTTTTAGCTTTCACTGATGATCAAAATGTCGTTTAAAAAAGAAAACCTTTTCAGAGAATTTGAATGCTGAGTTTTCTCAAATAATTGAATGTGCAAGAAAACCAAAGCTTTAAAAATGAAAAGGTTCATTGTAACAAAATTTCTTACTAACTACGTCATTAATACCAATTTCGGGTTTAAAACACTATAAAGTGATTCAGATTTTAATTAAAAATTTTGTTTTCAATCCGCATTTGTAAACTCTCGATAATGAATTTATTTTTCCTCTTGAACACTTTCTATAATTACTTGGATTCTAATAAAACGGGTTTTAAACCTCATCCACAGTCTTAATAATGACTGGAGTTCTGAATAAATAACAGAAAATTCATCTTCTTGCCCTAAGACGCTTAATAAAAGTAAATTTGTTCCTAATGAAATTTAGAGTATTAGAATCCTTAAAAATGAAAGTAAGTATTTAAGAATAAATATTTTGTTATACACACACATTTACGGTGTTATCAAATTTCCTTAATTGTGAGTATCGCTTAGGCTTAATTTTATTGAAAACCTTTACCCTAACCGAAATATTGAGCTAAAACGGGGAATCGCAAATTAGATAAGTTGCGATAAACTCCCAGAGAGACACAAGATAACTCCGAAGTTTATTTCCAGGATTGAAAGTAATTTGTATAATTATCTTGTATCCGGAAGGCATACAACTAAATTCACAATAAAATACATTCACTGCTGTATTTATGTATATACTGCAGTTTATGCATAATTCGAAGTTGTTTTAATTTTCTTTGATTAAAAGTTTGTATAAATGCATTATTGAAAGATAATTAATAAATTGATTGCTAAAATTTGTTTTTCCTTACAAAATTTACAACAGGGAATACGATGGTGTAAAAATTTAAAACGTGTGATACAACTAGCTATTTAGTGAAAAGGCTATACATTTTCTGATTACGAAAAAAAATCACTGTCAGGTCAAAACAGTTCTGTAGTGAATTAAAAGATGTAATCTATAAAATGACTGAGAACACAAGTGAATTGAGAAATTTGAATAAGTCACCATCCATAATTCCATTTCAACACATTTTAGTGAAACAAGGGGGAAATTATGCACGGTCACGCAAAATATATATCCAAACAAAATTATTAGCTTGAATCAGACAAAAATCGTGTAAGGCTAATTTGATTTGATTTTTATTAAAGATACTTTAAACCTAAGGCTATGTCTATTATGACATGGCCTGAATCGACCTACATTGGCTTCCGCATTGTCCAGCTTGTTTCTAAATCTCAGAAAGATGTTAATGAATCCGCTTTGAAGAAAATATGTGGTAGAAACCGATTAAAAGCAATCATGATCGAAGATCATTGCAAAATTTAGTAAAATGTTATCTTTAAAAAAAAAAATAGAGAACCCAGAACTTGCGAACACCTTCAATAAGTAGAGGAAAACCATTTTTGTTCTTTCAGTGAGATGAAAACTCAAGAGAATGTGGTTAAAGAGCTTGTGGTACAATAAAAAGGCCTCTAATTTCGATTAAACGAAAACTGTTACAATTTTCCAAGGCGTACAGACATTGGACCATTGAGAAATGACAACAGATCCTGTAGTCATATGTGTGTGATTATCAGAAATAGAAGAAAACAGCATGAAGCATTGCACTTTTTGTTTACTATAACCACACAAACCTCTGAAGGAAATACAGATTTATCCATATTTTCTTCCATGATTTCGAAGCACTATATAGTAAAAAAAGTAAGACAAATACTGGAAAAAAAGAATATTTGAAAGAACAGAAAACCATTGCAAATTTAATTTACACGCTCTAAAAGTGTTCCTTGTGTGAAATCTTGGTTACATGGCATGCATCAATGTGATAGTTCAGTTCCTGTTACATTCCACTCAAAGTGGTACTATCAACGTCATTGCCAACACAAGTTATCCTTTCGTGCAGTTCTGCTGTATCTCACGGTAAAGAGGGTACGAAAGATTGGTCTTATGTAAAACACCAATACGGAAATAATAATGCGTACTGTGTGTGTGTGTGTTAATAACGTTCACAGTACAGTGTTCAGTAGGTTTCCCTTAAGAGAAAATTAAGGGATTCTACGAGTCTTCCTCCAATGAAAGTGAAAATCTTTGCAAAGACTTGTTACTATTGTGGCCAAAATTAAATACCAAGATATGCAAAATTTGGAACAATCATTTGCCAAGATGAATATATGTTCAGTTACGAAACATATTTTTCGATTTTTAATGGTCGGAAGTTAATTTAATATACAATATCTGAGACAGCTATAGTTGTAGTACATTTTTATCTAATATTTTCCTCTTAAGGAGACATGGTACGATTTACACAAAAATTTTCAATTTAATGATTTTCATAATTTTTTTTGGTTGCCTTCTATGTGTGATTGTAAGAGGTAAACCAGATCTTGTGCTCAAAATTTCATAAAAAGCTAACCATTTAATTTTTTAAGGAGAAACTTATGAAGTGATTTTAAAACGCTACTCCTACTACAAAAATTGACGTACATACACGAAATTTGATTTACATGTTTGTCAGACTATGTATAACAAAAGTTGGTGTGGGGTTTATTGATAACATGATTGGTATTCGCACAATACTTCTTTTTATGAATGCTTATTGAAAATTCCTTAAGAAATGTTTAAATTCTAAATTCAATTATTTTTTAAAAAATAAGTATTGCTTTAATTGAAAAATGTACACCAACTTGTGTTTCATGTACTATTAGCAACAAGTGAAAAATATTTCCAAGCATTAGATACAATAGAAAAAAAAGCCTTAGCAGTTTAAACGAAGACAAACTAGTTATTTTATCTTTCTGAGATAAGTCACTTTAAAGTTATATTTGCCATTGGGATGTGAATAAAACAAAAGTAAAAGTTATCACAACTCTGCGGCTTTTAAATTTAGAGCTTTCAAATTTTGTGAGAGCATAGAAAAGTACATAAAAATAATTTAGGCCAAAAAAATTATACTTGTTTTTTCTACCGATTTTTGTCAATTGAATCGTACTGTGTCCTCTTAAGGCTGTTTTCGCCATATGTACGAGAGCGTGAACTTGACCCGGAGCACATTTTTGGACAGAAAAAATACTTCAATTTTTATAAAAATTTGTGACGTTGTAACTGATGCATTTGTTTATAATATAGTGCTTTTAAAATTTCAAATTATTTCATAAATAATTAGTTTTTCCTTTTAACATTTAAAAGTATAGCTCATTTAGCATTACGGTGTAGGGAAAAAATGCGAAACACATTTTATAAAAGAAAAATTTGTTAACTCTGATAAAAATGAGCAGTTTGATAAAATAAGTGATTCTCTACAGAATAGTAAAGCCAAAATATAATATTAAAAAAAGTTGGAGTCCTTTTATATTTTAAAAAATATTCGGAATTTGGTCCCTATTCTTTAACATGAGCCGAAGACAGCCTTAGATTCACAATTTAAAAATTTCCGGTCCTCAAATTCCTCAAAATAACTAAATTTTAATAAAAAAACCATAAAAATGAGCTGCTAGAGGAAATCAAATTCCCGAAAACTAATAATATTGTCAGTTATTCATAAAAATAGATATGTAGTAAAGTAAAAATAGTATGCCAAACACTTCAGTCTTATTGAATGCCTTGAAATATTTATGTTTCAAATCTTCGCAAAATATCAATACCTTCCATGCGTCACCTTTTTCCGTTAATCTGTAAATTGTGTGTGTGTAGAAGAGTGGGGTTTTTTTTTTTTAAAATTTTTTTTTCAAAATAGACACGCACATGGCGCTGCATTATATATACGTATATAAACTCCTACATGTCTCTATATATATTATTTTCAAATCCACTAAAAGTTTCTCTTTATACTGAGAAGACAGGGGCTTTTTTTTCTTTCCTCTTGAATTTGTCAAATAAACAAATAAATAAAAAAGACTTCCAGTTGCAGAGTTTTGACAGTAGAGTTTGTTTATATTTGACTGAAAGTGTTGGGAAAAAAAGTGAGAAAAGATGGCTGGAGTTCTCCAGAAAATTGCATAAAATATGGAAGTTTTGAAACTTTAGGATATACTTTGAGACGTGTCAACTCCGCATTCTTATCACATTCTTCGCTGTGTGGGGAAAATAAGCACCAAATCTTATTTTTATATTTTTAACCTCTGCACGCATTCCGCAAGAACTGAAATGTTGTTATTTTGAGGTAGAAAATATTCAATATAAACTCTCTTTACTTGGAAAAAGTAGCAGGAGTAGAATTCGATCTGTTGAAAAAAATGATCTTCACCTTTTCTCTCTCAGAAAAAAGTAGTATATTATATGCAGAACTTTTTTATAATATACAATTCTTCATTACACATTGATGTTTTCTTGTGTTCTTATAAATATGCTTAATAAGTATGCTTCGTTAACTTATCTATAGCAAGTAATATAAAAAAAAATTAAGGCAGTCCCACTTTGTGGGGGGTCAGCAAAAAAATTTTATTTAATTATAACAATTCACATAAATATGTTTATACATATGACAGAATCACAGTATTAAGTGACAAAATAGAAAGCGCTATTTACCTTACAATATTCCCCATTTTCCTTTCTATATATGGTGTTGGGCTATTTTTTATTGTTTGTTACTGTTATTTATTAATTAAATTTAATTATTCTAATAAAATGGCATGGTAAAAAAGAAATCACATTCTCAGAAAAAAGGCCATCCCAGGTAGAATTCGAACCCACGACCTTTGGATTAGAAGTCCAAAGCGCTACAGGGACACAATGAACGATTTACCTTTCTATAGATGCTGTTGAACTATTATTTTTGTTACTATTTATTCATTTTTTAGTTTGATTTATGAATTAATATTTGGAAAAACTGTATTAACATTTAGTGTCCTCCACTAAAAGTTTTAAAAAATGTATTTGAACTTGAATGGATGAATAGAAAGTATATTTTATTAACGATTGAAAATTTGCACAAGCTATATATATATATATATATAGAGAGAGAGAGAGAGAGAGAGAGAGAGAACTAATAGTAGAGGAATTGAAAAAGCAGCAAAAAGATATAACGAGGTTTGATTCAAGAACTTCTAAATAGATAGTTTTAATGTTAATATTATTCTTATTAAATCTTACTATTTTACATTATACGAATTTATAAATTTTTATTATCTCTAATTAAAGTATCTGAACGTGTTGAAGGGACTTGGTTGTACGACATAAATTTTATTTTGTTTCTATGTTACCTAGAGGTTAAGTTACAATAGATTTTACAAAATTAGAAAAACCGGAAGTGTGGGTCTTTAATCTACCAGAAGTAGGCTTTTAAATTGTTCAAAATTTATCACGGCCAGTTTGATAACTTAGAGTATTCTAAATATATTTCTATAAAACCTTTTCAACCTGATACTTACATTATTTTCTTTAAAATAAGGATCTCATAAAGGATGTCATTTTTTATAATATTTACTCGATCAGCTGTAAAATTTTTAAATTTTAATCAATTATTAAGATTTTAGTACATTCTCCAGTTAAATGTGTCTAATTTGTTTTAGTAATACTTACGCTGATATAAGTTTATTACTTTTTCTCTAATTACTTTGAAATTTTGCAAAAATTTCACCTATACATAGTTGTGATTTTTGTAAAATTTAGATGGTTTTTAAAAATATTGTTAGAGTTAAATATTGGTATTTATCCCTAGAAAAGCATTTATAATACTTTAGTTTTCTATTTTTTTAAAAAAATTTCTCCAAATATGTTTGAATACATTAATGTTACATTAAACTAAAAATGGATTAGTTCTAGCAGACTCTTAAAAAGTAATGAAAAACAATTTTTACCATTTTTATTAATAATACTTTTACAAATTTCAACTCTCTTGCAATTACACATATTCTACTAAATTATTCATCTAAGCAATCTAAATCTTAAGCAATTTAATCAAGATGAATTCAAAATTTTAACTCAATGAATTTAAGTTCATTATTAGTAGTAGTAGTAGTATTAGAAGTCGTAAATAACTTAAACATTATTACGCAATTAATTTTAGCATGAAAAAATTTATAAAATTCGATATCCAGTGAATCTAGTCACAGAGTACATAAAGTATTTGATAAGCATTATATATGCTTTTTACCTTTAAGTGAGAAAATTAATTAATTCCAATAGCACCTACAAAGTTTAGTTCAAAAGTTTAGTTGCACTTCCGATGTATTATTACTAGAGTCAAAAAGTCCCCGAAATGGTGCCCTGCATTCATATAGGTATTCATTAGAGAGGAAATATCTGTTTCAGGGGTTGGCAGCACTAATCCTTGAAATATATTTAACAATATCAAATTGAAATTGATTGAGTACAGTTGAGTTTCGCACTTTCTTTCAACACTTAAAATCTTGGTTTTGCGTTCTATATTAATCAAATTATTACTCCTAATTTAATGACTGCTATAGTGAGCCGCTGCATGCATTTCCCAATCAATTTCATAACTACTGCTTGTTCCATACTTAAAAACAAAAACATGTTTACAGGATTTAATTTAAATTTTAAAAATTTAGACACACATGCTGTAAATTGGTTATTTAAATTTAAATAACATGTAACAACACGGATTTCCCTAAAACGCTACATATTGAGGTCTAAATATTTTATATGCATTCTTTAATTTACAAAAAAACATCATCATAATATCTTATGTATGCAAAAAAACATCTTATGTTTCTGATCAGTTTTAGTATACATATATATCATAAGTTACTCACGAGGAATGATGTCTTCCTAGTCACATTGATGAAGTGAGTCAATTGGCCAAGGATGTTTGAAGTGTAAGCCTTAGCGTAGCTCCTAGTTTAACATTGATAAAAAATTTTATCAGAAAATTCAATGGCCTAATGTATTTTATTTTGAACTTTTAACGGTTGTTTTTACCTACTGGTGATCATTATAATTTTTTAAAAAAAGAACTCGAAAAACTTAAATTGGGATTACAAAACAAAGATAATGTTACTCAATAATTTTCTTAAATTACCTTGGTTTATGTCCAGTAACACCTAAATCCATGATTTTTAATCACCTCCAAAAGGAAATACTTCAAGTTGAAATAACCATCCTAAATCAGATGAAGTCTTATATCTATATATATAAAGGAGAAAAGCGACTCACTCACTGACTCACTGACTAATCACGATATCTCCGGAACTATTAAACCTACAGACTTGAAATTTGGTAGGTAGGTTCCCTTCATGGAGTAGACGTCAGCTAAGAACGGATTTTGCAAAGTTCGAACCCTAAGGGGCGTTATAGATAATTATTTCCATTGCTAAACTATTAGATGTACAGTCGTGAAACTTCGTACACAGATTTCTTTCATAAAGTAGAGATTCCCTGCATAACGATTTTTACAAAAATCGACCTCCAAGGGGCGTTGAGGGCGCTTAAGGGGCGTTATACATAATTATTTCCATTTTTAAACTATTAGACGTACAGTCTTGAAATTTTGTATATAAGCGAGTTCCTTTAATAGAGTATAGATCCGCTGCAAAATGGATTTTGTCAAAATCGACTCCCAAGTGACGTTGTAGAGTATTAGGTGCCGTTATAGGCAATTAACTCCTTTTTTAAGCTATTACACATAAAATCTCGAAATTTAGTAAGCTGATTCCATTCATTAAGTAGAGATCCGCTATAGGATTGGCTTTGTGAAAATCGTTTCACAAGCGGCGTTGCGGGGGCTTAAGGAGCGTTATACATAATTATTTCCATTTTTAAACTATCAGACGTACAGTCTTGAAATTTGATGAGCGGATTCCTTTCATAGAGTACAGATCCCCTACAGAATTGGTTTTGTGAAAATCGAACCCAAGCGGCGTTGTGGAGAATTAAGGGGCGTTATAGGCAATTAACTCCTTTTTTAAACTATTAGATGTAAAATCTTGAAATTGAGTAAGCAGATTCCATTCACTGAGTAGTGATCTGTCATAAGATGGGCTTTGTGAAAATCGTTTCCTAAGTGACGTTGCGGGGCCTTAAGGGGCGTTATAGATAGTTATTTCCATTTTTAAACTATTAGACGTACAGTCTTAAAATTTGGTAAGCGAATTCCTTTCATGGTATAGAGATCCTCTACAAAATAGTTTTGAGGAATATTGATCCCCAAGGGTCACTGAGGGGGATTAAGGGGCGTAATAGATAAATATTTCCGCTTTTCAACTAACAGCACCACCTACTTGAAAATTAAAGGTATGTTTCGTTCATGGAATAAAGTTCCTTTTACAAATATTTTTGCGAAAACGGACCCCCAAAGGAGTGGGGTTGCGAGGGATTAAGGCGTGATGTAGAAAAATTCTTGTTTTTTAATTTAACCCATTTACTTGAAATTTGTTGAGCACTTTTCTTTAGTTGAATAGAGCTCCACTAAGAATGGATTTTACGGAAATCAACTCCAGGGGGAAGCGGGGAGAGTTATTGGGGGCTATTGATAGACAAAATTCCCGTTTTTGAACTGCTAAAACTATAATAATAAAATTTGGTTTGCATGCTTCTTTTGTTGAATTGGAATCCGCTAATGTTGTCAACGAGGTATTGATGATAAAAATTCCGTTTTTGCTCCGTTAGATTTAGACTTGGAATCAAGCACGCATGTTTATTTTATGGAGTAGAGATCCCCTGAAAGTTGCTTTGGTGGAAATCCACTTGATTATTAGGTTAAGTGAGCGAAAAAAATCTTTCTACTTCTATTTTAGATATAAATAGAAATTGGATATTATAATTTATGTTCTTTTTATATCAAGGGGCGAGAGTGTAACAGCTATAAATATATTTTTCAATACAATCGAATTCTTATTGCTAGATATCAATAATTAATGTATATGTAAACAGTATACATATATACAACATCGTGAAATACCCAGTGAAGCGGGTGGGTAACGGCTAGTTGGTATATAATTTTAATTATTTAAGCCACTGCATATAATACACTATATTTTATATTATTAATAAAATAATTAAATAATATATATTAAAATTAATAATCAATATCAATTAAAAGGTACTGAAAACATGCAATATTCCAAAATTTACAAATTCCTTCATCGAATTTCATGGAACAAGGAACGATAAAAAAAAGCATTGTTAAAAAATAAAATAAAGTGAAAATAGACAATTTATAGCAATAACTAAAAGTACTACACTCAATCTTTAAAAAAATTCCTTAGTGCTCACCCATGATATTAGAAATATTCGTATTCAAAAACAGCACAAAATAAAACAGAAGAAAGAAATAATAGATTGAAGAGCAAATGTAATGAAAATGGTTATATTTTAATCAATCGGATTAAAATTATTTGAAAATTATAGTTACCAGAGGAAAAACCAATAAAAATTATTTCTAATGTACATGTTATCCCCATGGCAACCACATCTCCAAACGATAAAAATATCGTCTGGAGATAATAATACGACCATATTGTAATGTTATCACCCATTTTTTGGTGAACATAAACAACAAAATGGCGCGTGTCGCATGATATTAAACTAGCACTCTTGCTTTTTTGTCTTCCACAAATCCATAAATTTTTAATTAGAACTTAAATCTATCACACGAAATTCCAAATTAATAATTGTTGTAATATGAAATCTCAATGACTACAAATGTAAAATCAAATGAGTGCATAAAATAAAAATCATTGCAAAACATAAAAAGTCATTACAAGCGAAACTAATAAGTAATAAAATATAAAGAAGAAAATGAAAAAAAATGATTAAACAAAGAAAGGACTTATAAATGTTCTAAAAAAAAATATGAAGCACATACCTCGTCGACGACTGATGGTGAAAAATATTATAATATGAATATAAACATGAAATATATAGAAAACTTTTAAAGTATATTTATTCTAAGCAAACTTATAAATTCAAAAAAAAACATCGAATCAAGGATTCGAATTGCAAATAAGATTTATTTTTATATGCAGCTAATGTTGCCATTCAATAACTTGAAAAAGTAATAGTTAAATTGATGCCAGATGGATCATGTGTATTAGAAAATATTTTCAACTGAATATTACCTTATAAATTTTAATAATTACTTGCGCTTTTAATATTTTGTAGAAAAATGAAAACTATGAAAAAGGAATCGTTTGCTTCAAATAAAAATAAAAAAGGTAAAGACTAAAAACATTGTTATTCTGACGAGTATTTTAATTAATGTTAAACTTATATATTAAAAAATTACAGGATTTTTCATTAATAAAAAAAATATCTCGTCTTTTTTCTTATTTAAAAATATGTAAAGTAATTGGTTTGAAATGTTTTCCTGTTAAATGTACTTTTTCCATTTTTATTGAAAATTTATTTCTATACATCACTGAAAAAATATAAGATGTTTTTTTTTCTTTTGGTTTAATTATTGTTATTTTTTTCCATAAAAGAAGTCTCAAAGTTTAGTCACAAAACATTAAAAACTTTTCTTGTTTTGCTTCTAAAAAATGTACTAAAAAGCAAAATTAATTAAGAACATGTAATCTATCTAACGCTGGGTTTTTCAAAAAGTATTTTACACTTAAGACTATTTACTTATTTTACTTTTTTGCATTTTTAGAAAACTTTTATATTTAAACATTTTTATTACAGTTGAAAATGTTTATTTCATTAATAGCAAAATTTATTAACTGGTGATAGTTATATAAAGGATGAAATTCCCTCTAAATTTCTTTTTAAAAAAAACAAGAAAAGTTATTTGAAATTTCTTTAAAAATTCAATTTCAACTATTTCGAATTTTTCTCATGGAGGAGTAAATGACTATTTTAAAATATTTCATGTGATGTTTTTCGTAAATGAGAAAAAACAATGTCTCTATAAGCATAATTTCTCTTCAAACGCTTAGAATTTCTAAAGAATTTAAAACTTTCTACACAGGTTACTGCAAATTTAATGAAAGTAATGTAATATGAGAATAGTTCCAACGTAGCTCATGTGTGTCGTAGAAGATGACTATAATGGATACCCAGTGTCCGGGGTATAGCCGGCTACCCTACACCTGGGGACAGTAGCGCACACAAAAATTTCTCAAGAGGGGGTCCGGGGTCGAAAGTTCACCATTCTTGTATCATGCTCCTTTTGAATTTATCGATTTTCGGGAACAAAATGCAGTAAAAAACTAATTATTGAATAAATAGTTAGCATTAATTAATAAAATTAATCATTAATAACAAATACTTAATTAAATTTTACGTATTATATACATAGAATTATAATAAATCGGAAAAAACATGGGCTTTGGGGGGGTCCGGACCCCTAGGACCCCCCCTTGTGTGCGCCACTGCCTGAGGATTATATTAGGGGTCTCGTCCCTATGCTCGGGGGTTGGGCGTAGAGCTAACAACTCTACTCCGTAAAAAAAAACTTTTGTTACGAAATCTCAAGAGCATAATTTTGAAATTGTTGTCAGTTTAACTCGGTGATACTGAACCTGCGGCTCGTGGGCCGCATGTGGCCCACTGGCCTTTCCTGAGTGGCTCGGTTATATCCCATTGTGCCCAGAAATTTAATTATGTTAGAACAATGTACGAAAAATTTAGCGGGAAATTCTACCAATCAAGCAATTAAATCTATCTATCCTGCTATCAACATGCTTTTTTGTATAGTAGAATGTAAACAAGAGAGGCTTGGTGAGGGTGGAAAGGAGATCGAAACTGCCCCATAACTCAATAAGAGATGCATAAAAATTTAATTTTGTGCGTTTGATAGAAAGGTTAATGCAGTATTAAAATGCAAGAGACGAAAATGAGAGTTCATATACACTCATGTCCATAAATTAAGGATAATGTAGTTCAGGCAATGAAAGAGACAGAAGCAAAACAAATTTGACTTATTTGTAAAATCTATTTATTAAACAAAAGGTAAAGAGCAAAAAAGATGCTATATGTTTGACATTATTAATAAAAATTGCGATTTTTACTCCCTGGAGCAAATTTCAAAAAATAACCTATTTACAAAAAACAGTATAACAGGGTTAGCATGATGGTTAATACGGAGTATGTCTCCCGAGCGATGTAATACTGGCCTTACAATGCCTAGGCATGCTGAGTATCAAATTATCAGTCTGATCTTGGGGGATATTGCACAACTCATCAAGCAATGCCCTCCGAAGTTCCGGTAGACAGGTGGGAGGGGGTTGACGGGCTGCAATTAATTGGCCAAGCATATTCCACACATGCTCTCTTGGATTCAAGTCCGGTGAGTATGCTGGCCAATCCATACAGGAGATATCCTTCGCTTGAAGGCCTTCGTCTACAATATTTTCACGGTGAGGACGGGCGTTGTCATCTATAAACAGAAATTCAGCACCCATGGCGCCCCGAAACAAACGTACATGTTGTTCCAGAATGACATCCCGATAGATGTGGCCTGTCATCGTTACACTCTGAACATGCAGGTCAGTTCGGGAACAAAGAATAATTTCTCCCCAAACGCGCGAGCCATCCTGCACCACTGTAACAGTGTCGTTCAATGGTGTTCTCTTGGTGGTAACGGGTACCTGGCGCTCTCCATATTAAAGTCCGGCGAGAATCAGACTGCAAACTAAACCTGGACTCGTCGGAAAACATCACACAAGACCACTGTTGTGGTGTCCACAATGCATGCTCTCTACTCCAGGTTAATCACAGTCGACACAGTGAGTTGCGGTAAGTGGAACACATCTGACAGACCTACGATCATATAGACCAATGTGCACTAAGCGTCTGTACACGGTCTGCCTTGAAACTGTGGTACCGGTAGCTGAAAAGAGCTGACGAGACAGGTCTGATGCTGTGCTCCGTCTGTTTCTTTTGGCGGTGACTGCCAAATACCGGTCCTCATTCGGCGTTGTAACTCGGGAGCGACCTGTGCTGTAACATCTACTCACATTACCATCATCTTGGAATCGTTGTCAAAGCCTGGAGATGACACTCTGGGCGATTCCAAGTTCCTCGGATACTTCCAGCTGGGTACGTCCACATTACAGTCGTCCAGTAATTCTACCACGTAAAAAAATCCTCCAAATGCTTCGTTTGTGCCATAACTATGCGGTTATTGCACTGAAAGGCTTTTAAAGCGCTTGTGAACAATTTTACTTCTTTGGCACCATTCCTTATATACCCCTCTCTTACACTCTCGTCATTGTGACGTAGTATCCACGCCATCTGGTGGTTTTCTGTAATTTGCATATTCTTCAAGATGTGTGTGATAATTCTACAGGTGAAATTTTTATTTTAGAGTTCAATTTCTGTGTGATTCTGAATTATCCTTAATTTATGGAAATGAGTGTATTTTGGTCAATTTTGGTCAGTCCAATGTTTTTTTTGTTTGTTTGTTTTTTATATATATGTATATACTGTTTTTTCTCCTTATTATCTGTATGTTGTGGTCCGCGTGAAATATTTGTCATATGTTTGGGACCCGGCGGGAAAAAGCTTGAGTATTCCTGAGCTAAGTGGATTAGATCATATGAAATTTCTCTTCAACTAGGAGATGGAGTATACATGTAAGTGGACAGATATCTATAGAGATCAAGATTAGCTTTTAATATTTGTTTTCTTTTATTTCTGTTTTTTAGTGCTATGTTAGGAATCGCTTGATTTGACTGTTTGATTATACGGCATCTTGTTACAATTAGGACTTTTAAAAAAACATATAAAATCAGCATTTTTTTACATAGTACTAAAGCATCATTAAGCTCCTGCAACATAAAATTAAATTTAGAACTTCGCTAACAATAATAATTATGTAAGAAAATTGAAGTGTTTTTTTTCTTCTCAAACTGGCTTTGTAACAAAAATCATTTACTCAAAAGTTAAAAGAAACTGCAAGATTTTTTTCTCTAATAACTTAAAAATACAAGAAAATACCTTTTGATAGAATTATTACTAGCTATAAAAAAGAAAACGGGCAATTTTTATAAGCGTTGTAAAACCATAGGCAAAAATCACTTCTTTACTCTATTTTGTTTTCTGAATTGTAAGGTTATTTTTAATTGAAAACTTTTAATTTTCTCAAATGTATATTGAATTCAAACATTATTAGATTAGCCGTATTAGATATTTTTGCAAATTAACTTTCGCAAAAATCCTTTTTGAGACGTCGTTGCTAAACATCAATCCACAGTAGTGTGCCAGGGCCGCTAATTAAAAAAAATCTTTTTTAATGCAGTATTGTTGGCTCTATACCACGAATTTTGCTCTGCGATGAAGGATGTTTGTAAATAGCAGATATTTATGGACAATCTCATCCAACACACTGTGCACTAATATTCTGTTTTTGTTAAACTATGCTGTGCTATCGGGAAATCGGGACTTGATTTTTCAATATGTATTCGAAATTCAGCATATTTACTTGATTTGTTGCAGGTTTTGTTTTCAGAAATTCGTAACAAAGACGTCGTATTCGTAACGCCGATTGACAGAACCATATACGGCCTGCGACCGCCCCTTGTTTTGGCCGCCCACGTGCGGTGCACGCACTGCACACCTGCTAGAATCAGCCCTGTCTTTTACATGTTAAATTATTTCTGGAATATATTGAAATTTCAAAAATATTACGTTATAAACAAATGTATGAATCACTGTTACAAATTTTCATTAAAATTCAGTAATTTTTCTGTCTGAAAAAATACTTCGCGTTTAACCCTTTCTCTGTCTGAGTTTTTTACGAAATTCTAACACCAAAAAATCATTTTTTTATTACAAGAAATTAATCCATATTCTATTCTTAAGTGCAAAAGGCAAATCATTTTTATCCGTAAACAGTTTTAGGGCTGCGGTAGCCTAATGGTCAAGGTATCGGATCATGACAGTCATGTCATGAGTTCGAGCCCAGTACCACTAAAGACCCACCGTGTAGGGCACCGATGCACGTTATATCTGTCATGAGCTGAAACGTCCTCCCGTTGGTTGGATGTGGTAGTTAGGAGAGGGGTTGACAGCTCAGGTGTCGTCCACACGTCACTTGACTATGGTTCAAAATTACGTGATCCGTTGCCAAGAGCTCTCGTGTAGCTGAACAGTGCGACGTTAATATTTACTCACTCACTGACCTGTAAACAGTTTTTTACTTGTTTTATAGAAGGGAAAATATGTGATATCCCATTCACTAAACTCCAATTTTCCCTGTTATGCACCTAAGTTTTAAACTTTTAAAAATGTATTGTGATGATATATATATGTACATATATTTATTAATATGTATTCGTTAAAGGTAAATATCTACATAAAAATAATAAAAGTATTTATTTTAAGATATTTGGCATAATTTACTTAAGAAATATTTTCTCAAACAGTACCTTACGGTTAAAACAGCATTACAATCTTCCTTGGACATCAGAGCGTAAAAACCACTTTTGTCACAAAACCTAAATCATATGTTACATATTATTTTTTTGCTTATACTTTTTCAAACAAAATATTCAGAAATACAAAAATATCACGGAAGTTAAAAAGACGTGTAAGTAGCAATGAATTCAATTTCAAGGATTTTTTTTGTCTCATACCATGCGACGCCGAGAATACAGGCACGAAAACACTAAACGTATGACATGCGACGCCAACAAAGAAATGATTAATTTAGGCTCTCGTGCATTTGCCGAAGCTTAACATCAAATAATTCAACTTAAGCGTATTACGTTACATTTATGCTAAATTATATATATATATATATATATATATATATATATATATATATATATATATATATATATATATATATATATATATATTAAACTAAAGATTCTATTAAATCTCATATAAATGTATTAGTCTATGTGATTTTGGCACCTCAATACTCCATACGAAGCATTCGCACAAATGAGGAAAAGAATTAAAGGTCAAATTATATGTGCTTTATTATAAATTATAGAGCAGCGATTCTTAAACTTTCGAACCACTCCCAGATTCCCAACACATGGCTGAAGGGTTTAAATGCATCTGTTACTTTTATATGGACTTTTTTACTTCCTTTTTTTTCTTTTGAAAAAAGCAGTAAACATCTAATTAAAATATTACAAATTACTAATTTTATATAAAAAATGTACTTAAGGTATCCGACTGGGTTCGGAACCGTGATTTTGCAAAAGCGCATAAATGGATAATTTTCATGATATTTAGTGTCACTTAGATTAGAAAACATGTATAAAATTGTTTTAAGGACATTTAACTTAGAATAATCTTTTTTCCAAATGCTCTCCTTTTGAGAAAAATGGTTGTATTATAATAATAGGTGTACAACTTTGCTTCCACCGTTTTTTTCCGAAATTAGAGGCTTTATTGTAAAAAACTGATTATACATTTATGATTCAAAGTATTGTCCGTCACTGCCCACTACTTTCTCCCATCTTTCGGGCAGCGTACGAATCCCGCGTTGAAAAAACTGGTCATCTTTTGAAGTGATCCACGAATCGATCCAATTTTTTTACTTCTTCATAAGACCGGAAGAGCTGGTCAGCCAGGTCTTGTGCCATTGATCGAAACAAATGATAATCCGAGGGAGCAAGGTCTGGAGAATACAGCGGGTGGGGTAGGACTCCCCATTTCAACGTTTCCAAGTATGTCTTGACCACTTTCGCAACATGGGGTCAAGCATTGTCATGCTGTAAAATCACTTTATCATGTCTCTCGTTGTATTGCGGTCATTAGTCTTTCAATGCTCGGCTCAGACGTATTAATTGCGTTCGATAACGATCGCCTGTGATTGTTTCAGTCGGTTTTAACAACTCATAATACACTACGCCGAGCTGGTCCCACCAAATACTGATCATGACCTTGGAACCGTGAATATTCGGTTTGGCCGTCGACGTGGAAGCATGGCCGGGATATCCCCATGATTTTCTGCGCTTGGGATTATCGTAACGAACCCACTTTTCGTCCCCAGTCACAATGCGGTGCAGAAATCCCTTCCGTCTTTGCCTTGCAAGCAGCTGTTCACAAGCAAACAAACGCCGTTCAACATCTCTCGGATTCAACTCGTACGGCACCCAATTTCCTTGTTTCTGAATCATTCCCATGACTTTCAGGCGTTTTGAAATTACTTGTTGCGTCACTCACAATGATTCTGCCAATTCTTGTTGCGTTTGACACGAGTCTTGATCAAGTAATGCCTCCAATTCTGCATCTTCGAAAACCTTCTCTCTTCCACCGCCATGCTGGTCTTCGACGTCAAAATCACCGTTCTTGAAGCGTTGAAACCACTCTTGGCGCGTTCTTTCACTAATAGCGGCCTCACCATAGGTATTTGAGAGCATTCTATGAGCCTCTCAGCCGCAGATTTCTTCATATTAAAGCAGAAAATTAAAACCTCCCGCAAATGACGAAAATTTGGCTCGTAAGCTGACATGTTTAATTGAGAATAACTTTATGATGCAGACACAAATCGACTAATATTTCGATGGCGTTATGTTTACAAATACCTAAGCGCATTGTATGACATCTACGATCTATTTATTTCGACTTCCACTTATCGCTACAGCCATCTATTCAAAACGGCGGAAGCAAAGTTGTACACCTATTAATATTTTGTCTCTATGTAGCTCAGACCTCTCTACAGAGGTTCAACTAGAATTTTTGAAATATATAACTTAGAAGTGGGTTTATTCAGATTTTACGACAACAGAGGGGAGCAATTTTAAGAAAAAAACGCCAATAATTACTTCAATTGGTGGTAACTCTGAAAATAATGTGAATTCTTCAAAAATTCCAGTTGAACCTCTGTAGAGAGGTCTGAGCTATATACAGGCAAAATATTATTTTAATAGAACCATTTTTCACAAAAGGAGAACATTTGGAAAAAAGATTATTCTAAGTTAATTTTTTGCCAAAATATTATATTTAAATTAATTTTTTTGGTCAAAATGTCCTTAAAACAATGTTATGCATGTATTCTAATCTGAGTGACACTAAATATCATGAAAATTATCCATTTATACGCTTTTTTTAAAATCACGGTTCCGAACGTAGTCGGATTCCTTAACTGTATTATTTAAAAATTATTATTTGAAATCTGCATCTTAACATTAAATGAGAAATCTTAACCCAATATTAAGACACATTCATGGACTCCAGGGAAACTCTATCCGACCTCCGGGGTCCATGGACCACAGTTTAAGAACCTTTATTATAGGGCATTATAGGTGTCCCCGAATGCCGTGTGCAAACTTGGAGGGGAGTTCGAGAACATCGTGAGGACTCATTATTACATAGGAAAGAATGCACGGAAAGCGATAGGTGGCTCTGTACGTGAGCTCGCAAAGTTGGTACATGTGGTTTTCTCATTTCAGACATGGACAGTGTGCGATGCACATGGATCGTTACATGAATGCCAAGTTGGTGGATTTCCACTTCATCAACGGCGTAGTCAATGAAAATGGAAGTGTTGCTGTTTGGTTGTATGGGCAAAGATACCCAACGAGGCGCCAACCGAATCATCAAACGTTCGCTCGGATGTTCCAGAACCTGGCGGAACATGCATCTTTCAGAGCCGTGAATGACCATATGCCATCAGTTCTGAAATGAAACTGGTGGTACGAATATCCATTGCTGCTGCTACGATCCGTGAAACGCCCGATATTTTCGAACATCTCCGCCAATCCGAGTCACGTCGGTGTCGTGCATGCATAGATGTCAATGGCAGCAATTTCAAATACCTCCTGTGATGCCTTAATGCAATACTTTTAATTTATTATTGTTTTTGTTTTGTAATAAAGCGTTTTGCATTACATTCTGCATAGTGGCCTTACTGATTTTGTGTCTCTTTATCTCGTTAGAGTTACTTTTCCATCCATGCTTTCCAATATATAATAATGGCTCCTCTGGATGCTCTCTACCACCCTTCCAAGTTTGTACTCGGCATTCGGAGACGCCCTGTATATACATATTATAGCTCATTATTGGGTATTATATGTTGCTAAGTTATGTATTATATACGTTATATCCATGTGTTTTAGGCATTGTTGAAATTTAATCTAAAATCTGTAAAGTACATATAAGTTTAGTATCTGTTTTAGCTTCGACTTCTATTTTGATATTTGTGTTGTTGTTACTGATGTCACCTGTCGTTTGCCGTAGCCTTGAGAACCATACAGGTTATAGTACGATTTAGCTCGGTTGCACCCCAATTTTGAGGGAAAACACCTGGGGGAGGTTCAGGGACCTCCCACCTCACCAACCTCACGAGAGGACTTGTGGCTCAACGGCTACTAAAAGTACCCCCATGCCGCGAAGGCACTATACATTTATAAACATCCATGTCTTCTCGATTCAAACTAAGGCCCAACGGCACAGCAGTCAGCATCGCTAACCACTATACCGGATAGGCGACTTGATATTTGTGATACTGAGATAACAGAATTTTTTTGCTCACTTTTAGTTTAATTTATTTTTAATATTTGTAGTTGTCCAAGCACGTGAATGCTACTATTTTAAAGAGTAAGCTAAATACATATGTATGTATTAATTGTAAATTAGTACTCAAGCGTTTTCGATTATCTCTAAAACATGATGTAACTCTATTTCCGATCATGATTTTTATTCCTGGTTTATAACAACTGGAAACCCTTATCTATGATTCATGGATACAATATACCTGAAACAAACATTTTGAATTTGAAATCCCACATTTAACTATATAGATGAACAGATAAATAAACACTTGTTACATTAATGGAGAAATAGAAATATAAACTTAAACCTCTTAAGAGTTCTTTTAGTAATTTAAAATTAAAGCAAAATTCTGGTATTCGAAAGCAATCAAATCTAAGTGTCGAGTTAAGGCATTAAAATAAATCCACCTACTGTGTCTGAAAGTATACCCAAATGCATAAAAACAAAAGTAAATTTTCCTTTTTTTTCTAGTTAAATGAAGCAATTAGTCCTTGTCGATTTCTCCATAAAGAAATAAGAAAAAGACTGCGCAAATATCATCCCAACGTAAAATATGCCTCTTAAACAGATTACGCTTCAAAAGAAAAGAGAAACCCAGATGGCGTTTGCGAAATTAAAAGGGAAAATTTCACAGTTCTGCAAAGGTTTCACTGGGAAAAACGAAGGGGAAAAAATAGAAAGAAAAGCTTTTAAGCAATTTCTTTCCCGAGTACCATTTAAGAGTAAAACGTAAATCACCGTTGGATCCCAATCAATTCTATCAAGTTCTAAAAGTTCCTGAATTCGGACTTTTTTTTTTCTTTCGCTTACTTTCCAAGCCTGGGTTCTCGACTTAGAATTTAAAACTTTCTTTTTGTCGACACGTTTCTCTTGAATCTTTTTTTCTCCTCTACCATTCTTTTAATTTTTTATTCCCCATTCTCTATCTATCTATCTATCTTTGTACGAAATTTAAAAAAGGTTCGTTAACTTAAATAACTTTTATGCTGCTATGTAACTGATTAAAAAGCAAATTTAAGGGATTTTTTCCCTCTTTTTTTTTTTTCCTTATTTTGGCTTTTTCAACAAGAATAATACATTTAAAAAAGGATGAAAATGAACTTTCTCTTATGAGTTTAAGAAACACATTTTATCCATTATTGAATGAAACGGTTTCTATCATACTTTTTGTTCACCGCTTTAAAATAATTTTTGGTTATGTATGATTTCAGGTTCAGTATATAACTTACTCGTCGAACCATAATCCTTTTAAAATCCATTCTAATCTTTACAAGTATAAGAATATCTTACTTGGTACCGTTAATTAATTATTGTAAAGTACCGCATTATATGAATCCGCACTGAGAGAAGCATAATTTTTGTAGAAAAAATAAATGTCATTTAATCTTGTCACATTTTGTTAAAAGAAAAATATTTCCTTATTTGTCTAAAATTTACAAGAAACAACAAAAGGGTGAAAATTAATAATAACGGATCACTTTTATTGTTTCATGAACTCAAAAATGAAAAGGGAAAAAACATTTTTTAATCGTAAAATCAGCAAACGTTTTCTACACCATCCCCCTCTCTCTTTTTTATACAGCACTAGCTGCATGGCCCGGCGTTGCACGGGCTTTCTCTATTTTTATAAATTTTCCCTTTCCTTCACAAAATCAGCACTTCCATTATTCTTTTTCAAAATTATTTTGACTGTTTTTGTTTCTTTCCCTTCTGCTTAGCCCAGCATTGCACGGGCTTGTACAGTATACAACTTAATTATCGCGTTAATGTTCTCTTTCCTTCATGTATGGGTGTGTACGCGTACGATGTGAGTGATTGCTGTAATAATGTCATTAAAATTCCCTTTTTCGAAATTTTTTTATTTCTTTTCAATGTCAGACAGGTTTCTTTCCCCTTCATTTACCCCCTGCGTTGCATGAACATTTTTGAATGTATAACATATTGTCATGGAAATTCCCCTTCTCCTCTAGCTGACGTTTCTTTTATCCCTCTATAGTCCGGCGTTACAGTGGCTTTTTTTAGTGTCGAGCTATTCTCCCCCCTCATTATTTATAAATGATGAAGGAAAAAATGAATGAAGCTATTAAAATGATTTTTTTTCTGATCGTTTGAATGTTTGATTAAACATATGAAGTGTAAAAAAAATATATATATATATATATATATATATATGTTTACATTCTCTAAAAATGACATTCAAAAACAAAAGAATAATACTGTCTGATAAAAATATTTTAGTACTTTATAATAATTTTTGTTTTTAATTCCACTGTGTTTAGTAGATCATTTAAACATGTATTTGACGAAAAACGTATATTATACAAAACAAACATATTCATTGTTTTTAACAATAATTATTTTTTAGAGCTTAAAATAATAAAAGGGGTTTGGTATTTTCATTTACTCAATCAATCATTACATAGCAATAATTCCTTTCTTAGGTTTTGAAATAAAAAAAATTGATAAAAAATATTCATTGAACAATTAGTTGTGACTTGCCTTTTGCTTAAAAGTAAAAAATCTCGTTTATTGATAAAGACTTATTAAATATTTTTAAAAAATTGTAAAATAATTAAATCAAAAAAAGATATGTATTAATTTTATTATACTAATTTTTAAATAAATTTATTTATATGCAAAGTTTCGTTGTTTTGTAAAAACAGAATTTTTAAGGTTTTTATTCTACTGTTATACAAAAATTATCCCCGTTGTTTATTGAAAAGACTACTAATTTCTTTATTGCGTTGTTTTTTAATATTAGATTAAAAATATATTTGAATATATAAAAGGGTAATAAGCATGCACTTTAAAACAATTATCGGTAATGAATGAAATGATTCTATAAATAGCTCAGGCGATGAGCAAGCATAACACGGGGAAATCCCCACAGTCTTCATCCCTGAAAACAACCCTCTCCTTACCCGGCTTAGTTCTAAACAGCAATGTCGCTAACGCGAAGATTGGAGTTCCCCCGATTCCACCCGCGCATGCGCAAAGCACTAAAAATCTTGCGAAAGTTTTTTTAAAGTTTTCATTTTTTTGAGTAGTTAATTTTTAAGTTGAAGTTTCCAAATTTCCTACATCGATAACAAACAACGGTAATTTTAAAATAAAAAATTTAAGGAAAATATTGTTTTAACGGAATCTTGTAAAAACGATATTAAACGAAAAACACAATTTTTTAAACCGTAATTTTTAAGATACTTTATCAATCTTTCTACAAATTACGTATAATATCGTTCTACACAAGGAAAAAAAATTTCTTGAGAATATTTTTATAAATAAAGAAGTTATTAAGTACTTAAATAAAATTTTGAATATTTTTTGAAAAATCGTAAAAAAACAGTTTTTGAGACTTAAACTTTTAAATGACTGATTCTAAAAGAGAAAAGCATGAACTTTTTTAGTGTAAAATATTTTTTTTAATTAGCGCGAAAGAAAATGCAAGTGGAACGATTTAGAAATCATACTCATAAAAACGTATCGATTTTGACTCATTTTAAAAAAGAAATCATAAAAAATAGAAAATATAATTATTTTGTAAAATAAATTATATCGTATAGTGGTGAAGTAAATGATCTTTCCGAATCTGTAATTATTTTTTGTATGAGTCTCATGAAAAAAAAAATTAGATCGCGTTTTAAAAACGTCTGAAAAAAAAGTTGAACTTGGCCCCTGGTGGTGAAGAATGGCACTAATTGTGCGTTTTAATGTTTTTAATTAATATCTTTTTAACTAATAGGAATATTGGAATTTAAATAGTCAAAACGGATTCCTCGAATCATTCCCAAACTTTTGGTACCTTTGGCGAGTTTCTGCGTCTTGCGGTTCGTGAGAAGATAGGAATGCATAGATAGATAGATATGTTTGGTTACCTACGAATTGTAATAGTGTAGATATTATAACACAGAATGTCATTCTTGGATCTTCTTGTTTCAAGGCATCTTTTCGTTTTGATCAATTTTTAATCAATTCACATAGTTTTTTAATACACTTCGCATGGTTTTGCAGCATCCACTGACTCGAAATCAATATTATATCTGAGTTTCTCACCTCCATCTAATTGCCTCCAAAGACCAAAGCCTCAAAAATCCGCAGTGAAAAATATCTCCACAGTTTTCCTAACATTTCTGCTCACATCATTCCATGAATATCTGTTATTCTGAATATCAGTTGTTATTAAAGTGTCCGTTCCAAGTATATTTCCTTACATTGTTTAGATTATTAAAACGTCTGCTGACTTTTGTTTCCCATTCATTATAAATGGGCTATAAGACGTGATATATATATATATCAAATTTTAAAAAAAGAACAAATCATAGAAAGTAAATCTCATTTAAAGAATAATCGAAGCCTCGACGATGTCATACGGACTGAAGGTAAGTTATATTTGTGGACGGTATCTGCCACGCACTTCTCTTGGAATTCGAGTCTAACGTATGCAAAAGTTTGGCAGGAATATTTTGGCAAGAAATCTTTCTAAATTGTATAAAAATGAATCTCTCAACTAGTACTAAATAAAATTCCATACTCTCTCGGAGTTCTAACCGTACTTAGTGAGATCAGCACTGAGGGAAGCCGCACTATACTTGGTATTATTGTACATTATGTCCGAAAAAGAATGTACCTTTTTTCTTTATTTTGTGTTTATTTTTATATTCCCAGTGTGTCAACCTTTTTTTCTGCCGGGCCACATAAATATGTTGGCTTTTTCACGCGGGCTGCAACATGAGAATTAATGGAGGAAGGGGGGGTTGAAAGGCTTTAAGACCTAGATAACAGAAAATTTAAAATGTGGAAAATTGATCAAAATATTAAAACTCCTATTTTGCTTATTTAATTATTATTTTTTTATATTTTTTAAATTTGGTCACTAGTTTTTTTCTAAATTAGTAGCATTTTAGAATCACTCCTTCACAACGTCTGCATCAGTAAACAGTTTCATATGATTACCAATAATATAACAAATTTCATAGGGTGCCTTTGTTACCACTGTGACATTACCATTGACAAAACACTTTTTTGCTGCAGTAAAGATTATTCAAGAAAGCGTATTTATCACCTCTTGGGAAATATCTTCGAGAAAAAGGGTTATTGAACGCGCGATTCCTGTTTATTGGTTTTTTTTAAATATATTTTCGTCAAAAATCAAACAATTACTGATCCATGCTTGTTTTTCACTACAGAATAGTCAACTTCCCAATCGTCTTGAAACAGCCTATTTTCTTCGGATATTTTTCGCTTGTGAACGAAAGATAGTTAAAAATTAATTCCATTCATAAAATGGTTGCTACTTCATTGTTGTCTATTATCACTAATCAGAAAAAAAATATCAATTCCAACCCATATTACATTGACAGCAAAAATCAAAAATGATACATTTTATTCCTAAACAAAGAATTTCCCACCAAATTTTTATAAATAAACGAATTCTTCAAAGCAATGGGTCATGACCGAGCCACTTAAAAATGCCCTGTGGGCCGCAAGTTGAGTATTGCTGGTGTAGATAGTGGTAAAAATTGGCCTGAAAGTTACTAGATACTCCAAGTTTTGAAATATCTTCCTTTCCTGTCTTCACAAAATTGTCAACATGGCGTCCACCTAACCGCAGAAGGCATTTTGTCCAGTGGAATTCGCAAAAAACAATGTCTATTATCATAGTTCAAAGCAACTTTTGACGATAATTTGGGGTCGATCGATCAATTAAACGTTGGCATACGCAACTAATGGAGACAGGTTGCTAATGCAAAGGCAAAAGCACCGGGTGACCGCGTTTGGACAATCTTTTTTGGACACGGTGTATATACAGAATATGTTTTCCAAGAAACAAACTCTATTTATACAAACTGAGTTAAACGTAATACATATTTGGATGCAGATATATTTAAAATAAACTATTTTGGGCCAAGAATTCTAAAGGCTTATAGTTTTACGGATATGGAGCAACAAAGGCATTTATTTCACGGGCTTTGAAGATTAACATATTCACATTACTTTATGACATGAATCGATCAGGTTTCAAGAATATAGAATAATGTTTTTCAAAATTCCAAACACTTTTAATATCACAAGAAAAGAATTTCTTAACAAAAAAATGAGTCTGAAAAATCGGGTTTACAATGAAATATGTGAATTTTATTTTTAATTTTTTACTGTACGAATGCAATACCAGTAACGAAACGTAATGTGTAATAGATTGCTTTTGCATTTATTATTATTCGGATTTGTATCAAAATGCGTTGATTTGTTTTGAAAGTTGTCATTTGCATTTATTGATTTATATATATAAATATAAAATTTGACAACAAGGTATTGTGTGTTGTAATATTTGATCATTTTTTTATTCGAAACAAACTTAACTAGCATCAGAATAATTCCCAAATGCTTTGGTATAAATAGTGAAATACATGAAAAAAAGCTATAATGTTGCTTTTGAAGCTCTAAAAAAACTATTTACCAAAGATATAATATCGATACATCTTTTAAATTAAATAAATCCAAAAAGTGTAATCAACAAATAAAAAGCAAATACTTTACTGGTAACGAATGACAAAAAGACGAACAATAGTGCGACCTCTCTTGGTCGTGTGGACACTTAACCAATCAGCCTGCCAGCTCGATGAAGAAAGCAGATGCCAATGTCCGCGCGTAAAAACCTCTCGTTATTTGTATAGTATTAACTGTTTTGATTGTTTTGCGTGATTTGAATATGCCATTATTTAAAACTATTTGAGATAACCACCGTAGTAATTTTGAGAAAGCAGGTTATAAACTATATTTATTCGCTTAAATACTGTATGATTATTTTGAAATTGCGTTTCTATTGAATTTTTTTGTCTACAATTAGAAACGATTGTTTTGAGTTGAATCACATAAGTATATATTTTTAAATAAATATTTTTTTTTCTATTTTATAGTAAGAGGATTCAATCATAACAAAATTAGTAAGTTTTCCTTTTTCTGACATTTTTTTCTTTTTCGTTTTGTTTCTTTCCGCAGTTTAAAATCAACTATGGCAATTGTTTTATTTCTTGATACATATCTTCAAGAAATAACCTCTATTTATTAGACATAAACATAAATTATACCTCTAGACATAAATTATACCTTTCTATATAAGAGTATTTTCGTGGGTTAAAACTCATTTAAATAACATAAAATGGCGGTAAACCTTATAGTTTTGAAGCATGTTAAAGATATAAAATTGTGCACTTTCTTTCAGATTCTTTTACTTTGCTTTTCTTCGGAACTACGAGAAGATTTTTTTATTTATTAAGCTATCAACTAGATTTATCTCTAATCACTTGCAATCACTTGAGGCTAAATAACTTTTTAAATCGCATTACTTAATGAAGCTCAAACAAAAACAAAACGAAAAACCCCAACGAGCTAGTGTAACTTTTATTTCCATTAAACTTTTAGTAAAATTAGATAGGATTACCATTACAAGATTTTTACCGTGTCTTCTTCGTTAATATTCCTTATTCACGAGATCTTAAATTTTTTTGGACGAAAACAGCATTTAATCCGGGGGAAAGCGTTCATTGAGAAACGAAAGAACACTTCAGACTTTTTACAGCAGTTTCCTCTGCAATCAAGTAAAATTTTGATATGAAAAAATCCTCCGTAAATACTGCACAACTAATCCAATTTGATACAGTGGAAAAAGATTTCACCGGTGATTAGAATTAGATGCAGCTATTTGAAGTGAAAGATACCCTAAAAGAGCCCTTCTAAATACAATCTAAGAAGTGTTTTAAGGAGAACAAGAAAAGGAATTTATACAAGCTGCATTAGCTATCAGTAATTGCTTCACCAAACTTAATTTGCCATTAAAGTCGCCCGGCAGAAAAGTAGCAGCCTTTGGACAAGTCTTTCGCAAGAGAAGTAATGCAATTATCGATTCGTTTTACGATTCGAAATGTTTTTACAGGCGATATTCTTTCGATTTTCGAAAACTTCTAAATGCCAAGTAATGCTGCGCCATCTGTTGAAGTAAAAAGAGACTTCCAACAATTAATCTAATTTTTTAAAGAACAAATTGTTTGTCGCGCATGAACCCAAATGTATATTTAAAAAGTAAAGCCTATTTTGAATCTTCCTGCGTAATGAATAAATCTCAAAGTTCTTTATAAATCTTTTAAAATATTAAAATGAGTATAAATTCTTTCATATTATTACATCAAAATAACAAGATTATTATTGTTACAATTAAGGAGACATGGTACGATTTACGCAAAAATGTTTAATTTAAGGATTTTCAAAATTTTTTGGTTGCCTCCTATGTGTGTGCACTATGTAAAACAGATTTTGTGCTCAAAATTTCATAAAAAGCTAGCCATTTAATTTTTTAACGAAAAAACTTAAAATTTGTGAAGTGATTTTAAAATGCTACTCCTCCCCTACAAAAATTTGCATCCACATGCATGAAATTTTATTTACAAGTACGTCAAACTATGTATGACAAAAGTTGGTATGGGTTTTGCGATAACATGATTGGTATTCGTACAATACCTCTTTTTATGAATGCTTATTGAAAATTCCTTAAAAACCTCTAAATTCTGAGTTCAATTTTTTTAAGAAAATAAGTATTGCTTTGATTCAAAAATGCATACTAACTTTTGTTAAGTGTACTGTTGGCAATAGGTAAAAAAATTCAAAGCATTAGGCACAACAGAAAAAAAAACTTTAGCATTTTAAATAAAGACAAACTAGTTATTTTATCTTTCTGAGATAAGTAATTTTAAATTTTGATTTGCCATAAGGGATGTGAATAAAAACGAACGTAAAAGCTATCATAATTCTGCGTTTCTTAAGTTGAGAGCTTTCAAATTTTGTGAGGCTATAGAAAAGTATATAAAGAATAATTTAGACTAAAAAAATTAGATTTGATTTTTGACTGATTTTGGTTAATTGAATCGTACTGTGTTCTATTAAATTTGTTGTAGAAATTTTTAATAACTTTATTTAGGATCAAATCAAAGTTTTTTTTTCAATAACTATATTTCTTTTTTTTATTTTTTATTTATGCATATCATATACATATACGTTGAAGCTGTTACATTTTTATATTTTTAATCTCAATGGATATTTTGAAAATTCAATTTTCTCAAAAAGACACTTCTTCACAAATTTTCTATTTTCATTAGAAAATTTGAAATGTCAAGGTTAATAAGTAAGTAAATGCATTTTGAAAATTTCCAAAATTAAAAATGAAGAAAAAACTTGCCTTTTAAAAAAAAAAAAAAACCCCAGCAAATTATTAAAATTCATTCATTAGTTTTTTAAATGAGAAAATACCTTCATATTGTTATTTTTTTATTCTAAACTTTTATTTTCGCTTTAAAAGAGATTTGTGTGTCTTATCCTTTCATTTAAAAGCAAAAAAATGAAGAAAATTTTGAATAATAAAAGGAGAGAATCAAATAGCTTGAATCCCTAAAAGTTTCAGAAACAAACAAAAAAGTTTTCTCTCTGCGTATGAAGTTACACATTAAAAAATATTTTGAAAATCTCATGCGGATAAGCTCTATATATATATATAATATATATACATATATATAAATATATATATATATATATATATATATATATATATATATATATATATATATATATATATATATATATATATAAATTAACTTATTTTCCAAATGTCATAAACATTACTTAATCACTAAGAAATACTTCTTAAAAATAAATCACACATGAACAAATTTTTCTGGAGAAAAGAAAACAATAAATTAAATATTTTTTATTAAATTTTGGTTACAAAATACAATACATAGATCAATGAGCTGTATTCATCATTTTTTTTTAAAAAATGAAATAAAAACAGTAATTGATCTAACCAATTTTCATTTTATAGTACCAGTATGCTTTATATTCCAAAGGACGTTTCATGCAAAAGGAATTTAAATCATGCTTGATACAGAAAAAAGTAATAATTTATTGCGTGTATAAAACTTTGTCTTTTCTAAAAATTACTTATTCTTCGTCTTTTATTTCAAACATTATTTTGTTTTTATTTTGTAAAACGTCCAAATCTGGAGGAACAACTAATTGTTCGTAGCAGGCGTCATATTCAATTTTTTTCCTAAATGGATTTACCATAGTTGATAAGAAGGATTCAAACTCTTCCTCACTCAGTTTGTCTCCTAAAATTGTGCAGAACAATAACAAATCAAATAGCTAAAATCTCATCAACAAATTCAAGCAATAAGTTTAAAATGTTAAGTATAAAATTCTAATAATTTATTAACTGATTGTATCACTAATAATTATGTAACTATGAATCAGCTCATCACTGGCGTAGCTAGTACTAAGTGGGCCCTGTATCAAAAATTTCTTGGGGGCACCCTTAAAATTTCACAATCTTTTGCTTACATATGTTTTAGCCCCGTATCATTGGTACGGCTGATACGGTGGTAGAGCTACGCCCCTGCTTCTAAGTGCAGCGTCTGCCTGCAGTAAATAAATCAATAGACGAAGTGATATTTCCATTTACAAACAAGCAACATTCTTTTCTATTCAAAAAGTTATCTGCATTTTACTTCAAATGATCTTTGCGATGAGCCGCTTTGAACAGGAATTTTTCAGTCGCCTTTCCAAGTCTGTACTACTTATTTTCTCATTATTTTAAGTAAAACATCTTCTTTTAAAAATTCCTTATTGTGGGAACCATTTTACTACTTTTTGCTTGCACGTGTCGGGGCTCCCGTGGCTTGGGGACCCTGTATCATCGATACCGTTGATACGGCGGTAGCTACGCCCCTACAGCTCATGCTTATTTATTGATAGATACATCTCTGAATAGTTAACCACGGCTAGATGACAAGATTTACATTTGACTTGACAACATTCTCTAAGCTCCATTCCAGTTTACTTTGAAACGATAACATGAAAAGTACTTCTATATCAATGGAGCATGCGCAGTAATACTTGGTGATACACCAAAGGAGTAGGCTCACTATCACTTTGCGAGTGTATAATCGTGCCTTATACGCGAGTTCGATGTTCTTTCAAGAGTCGTTGTGTCTGGTACCCTTAGTGCAGGGATGGCGAACCATTGGCACATGTGCCATTTATGGCACGCGACACAATATTTTGGGCACGCTAGTGATCAAAATGGTTTGCATTTTATTTCAAAATAACAAAGTTCATTATGATGTAATAAGAACAAACGCGAGTGATCGGTCGAGGTGCGGCGGGGAGCACACTTGTTTGTTATTGTCTTGCCTTAGTTACGTCGTGGATAACAATTGCTTATGACGCAAAGTTTGTCTACTCATAGTGTAGGAGTGGAAGGGTCCATTAACACCTGCTACAGAGGATGGTTAGTTCTCTCTCTTGAAATGTGGAATGTGAAGATTCACCATGTGGTCAAAAGACGCAGTTGGACAGGGGACGGAAATTCTTTTTTCCCCTCTGAGAGATTAGAAAGGAATTCATTCTGTCTTTGTCTACGAAGGAGTGAAGTCATGTCCGAGTGTTGCTAATTGTGTACTTAGTGTTTTTCTTTAAATGTTTTTTTTTTCTTTAAGATAAACTTTAATGTTTAAAATTTAGACATCGTGGTTTTAATTTGTTTCCGTGCTCATTGATTAGAATCAAACTTTAGTGGCACAGCCGGTAGGATGCCAAACTTTAGTGGCGCAGCTGGTGGGAGGCCAAACTTTAGTCATAGCATAGCCAATTCCTTTGACACAACTGTATTTTAAAGTTTATTTGTGTTATATTTACGATTTTTAAGTGTTATTTAACATGGCTAGTCCAGCAAAAATATAAAAAGGGGAAGATAGTAAGTGTAACAGAAAATTTCAAATTTGGTGAATATAGAAAGATGGCATTTTTAGAACTGGCCACAAAGCAGTGTGTGTTTTAAGTTATGAAATAGTGGTATGCAGAACTCCGTCTGTAAAACAGCATTTTGAAACAAATCGTGAATGCTCTTGTCAAAAAAGTGAATCACGGGCCGTGGGTAGCATAGTGGTTAGAGCATCGAACTCCAGACCGGAAGGCCTGGCTTCGATGCCCGATGCCACCAAATATCCTCCAAGTGCCCACGGAATACGTGCCGTTAAATCAGTGGGTCCGAAGTCTTGTGGGTTGAGTTACGAGCACAGGGACTGGAGAATATTTCCCTCCCCTTCAGTTCAATGCAGAAATTGTGGAAGAGGAGATAGGTGGTGTCTCCATCTATCGTTCCTTCAGGGAATTTCGCCGAGCTAAATCATACTGTCACCTGTATGGTGCTCAAGGCCAACGACAGGCGTACTTCTAGCCCCTTGCCACGATGAATTTCGTGGGCCTCGATCTGACTACGTCAGACAGGTGGCATTAGAAACAACAACAACAAAAACTGAATCACAGCAAAAATAATTAATTGCTTAAAACCCGATTGGAAGATGACTCCAATTGAGCATGCATTCTACTAAAAGTAATGTATTACAATCCTAATATTATAAGTTATTTGTCATCCACACAATGTAACTCACACGAATGTTCCTTTAATTTGAATATTGCACGTATAACTAAAACATTTATGTCTATACAGTGCAAAAGGTATTTTTTTTTGTAGTAAATAGAATTTTGTTTTCTTAGTATATTTAGTTTTATTATTTTCCCAATAATCATAAGTCAAAATTATTTGACGGCAAATGTATACCTCATTAAACACTTCGTTAGAAAAATAAATGGCCCGTTGACCCATAAAGGTTCACCCCCTAATATTAGTGCCCTAGTGTCTGTGGAGCTCCTTATCATAAATGCATCGGCTGCCCGCGTAAAAATAATTTTATCGGAAGCAAATCTCTCTGTTTTTCAAGGTACGTCTGAACGTTCAAGAAAAAATTTTGTTTCTTTGTGTGCATACGCTTTAAAAAAAATTGCAGTTTTGAGAGCCCCCTCCAGATTAAAGTGTCTGGTCTCACTTTTGGGTTACTCAAAACGTCATTGCGTAAATGATGGAAGGTCTTGTATGGTCATTGAGAAAATTAATTTTATCAACCGTTCCGAACTTGTGTAGGTAACAGAGTAGTATTATAATTATGATTAATTCATTCTTAAGAAACCCAGTTGCTGAGTTGTAGAGTATCGCGCTTCTAAACCACAAGTCTGGGATTCAAATTCCGGTCTGAGAAAGGTCGACTCTACCTTTCGTCCATTCAGTGAATCGCTAAATGAGTACCAAGCTTACTTGGGCACTAAACACTGGGAGTTTCGTTTCAGATGAACCACCTGATCGAAACATCTGCTGAAGCCCTTCAGTGCCCAAGGTCACGAAAACTGAGATGGGCACAGTACGCTTTGGCCCTCATGGACTGTTGCGCCACTGAGTTTAGTTTAGTTTAATTTATTCTTAAATGCTACTGATTTTAAGCACTTAATTACTTGAATGAATTATTTTTGAAAAATTCCAGAGTAAAGGAACAGTGGGTTGAAGATTATTCTGATGGTTCCATTTTCTGACTCAACAATTAGGTCATATTTTTGTTACTGATAATTGACCAAGCTCATTAGCAATCATTCCGAGAATGAGTGAATGTTTATTGACATCGTACTAGAAAGTAACTCGTGGGCTATTGGCGACAAAGCTCGTAATTTTGAACTCCGTGCAAGTGACGAAGACGACACTGGCATCCCCCTGCCCCAATTTCCACACCACGCCAAGGGGTTTCTGTAAGCCTCGACAAATTTAACGCGCATCAGTTTCTCTACATGGTATGCCTTCAGTGAAACGAGGGTTCAAACTCATGACACGCCGAGGCCATGAATCCGAGACCATGACCACTAGGCTACCACGGTCATTTAATATACCGAGAGATAAAGGTATTAACAATATGGCTTGTTCTTCAAAAGAGTACCATAAAGTTAAAAATTATCAAGCCGATTGCTTAAAATTAGTTTTTTATCCAAGGTACCATTGAATCTCATATTAAATGTGCATTATGTTATAAAATACAGTCTAATGCTTGTCTGAAGCCATTAATGTTCATACGGCATTTAAAAACTAAATATCCCTAACAAGAACACAAACCATTGCAATTTTGTGATCAATGCTTATAAGCATGTACTACTCAAGCCAGTCATTTAAAAATACTGAGATACACATTGATAAACATTACGATGGCTCTCTTGAAGTTTAATTCTGAAGATCAAAAAGGAAAAAGCTACAGATTATTAGCAAAACAACCCAGCTGCAACAAAGCTGATGCAAATAATACATGGGGAAGAATATGATCCAAAATTAATACTCTTATCAGCAAATATCATTATTAAGCTTAAAGAAGCTACTGATATTAATTAAATAAACAAGTATTTATACGAATTTTTCGTTATGGAAAACGTGCTCTGCAAATAGATGAAAGAAGATATTGCGTAATAGTACAAAAAGACAAGGGTAATTGAAATAGTAATCTAAATAAAATTCGTATAATGTATTATCCATCGGCAACCGATTGCAGAAAATAAATTGATGCCATAAGTACACCGTGTGCTATGTCATCAACGTAGCAAATTTTATAAGAACAAGTCCCTTAGATCGAAGAATATTTATGATATAAAATGAAAAGGTATATATTACCCACGAAAATCTCCTGTACCACACAGAAATTCACTGTCTCGTGAAAAAGAATTGTTGAACTGAAAGATGAATTACGCATTTTATTTTGGACTAAGATGAGGGTTCAAAGTTTACCTGCCTTTTCAGTGACGATATAAAAACTGTTGATAGTATGTTATTTAGATGTTTTATTTTTGACAAAGTAAACATACTCAATTTGTCCCTTCAAAGAAAAATGACATTTAGGGTGGTCTTCCATTAATGTTGAAGAATAGGTCCTGAATTTGGATTATTTTTTCAGGTATAAAACAAATAAATCATTAATATTGTATTTTTTCTTTTCAGTATCCCATAGAGATTAGCATATTTTATCATACTCCTCGTTTTTATCTGAATTGATCCATTCTTTCTGGTAGGCAATGCATTTCATATTTTTCTCTTATATCGTAATGCAAAATGAGCTATCACTTAACATGTTAAAATGAAAAATAAGCACTTGTGGAATATTTTGAAATTTTAAAATATTTTAAACAGATTACATTACACAGATGTATGAATTATAATGCTGCAAATCTTTATGAGAACTGGGGCATTTTTCTGTCTTAAGTTCGGACTCTCGTATATGTGGTGAAGAATATCTTAAATAATGACTAGGAACTGCGTATCGAAAGAAAACCGTAATCTGAAGGGAAAATTTGGAAAATGAATCTTTTTTTGAAATGCTTTCTTCATTACGTGATTTTGCTGCTAAAAAAAGTAAATGTAGAACAAATAATGAGTCTTATATATGTACTTCTAAAACATTTGGAAACAAATAATTCAAAATCCAATTTATAAATCTTTCTAGTATCAAAGCATAGTTTCTATGAATTTAAGGGGACATGGTACGATTTAGTCAGAAAATTTTAATTTAAGGATTTTCAAAATTTTTTTTGGTTGCCTCCTATGTGTGTGCACTATGTAAAACAGATTTTGAGCTAAACATTTCATAAAAAGCTAGCCATGTAATTTTTTAAGGAAAAAACTTGAAATTTTTGAAGTGATTTTAAAATGCTACTCCTCCCCTACAAAAATTGACGTGCATGCATGAAATTTGATTTACAAGTACATCAAGCTATGTATAAAAAAAGTTGGTATGGGTTTTGCATTAACGTGATTGGTATTCATACAATACTTCTTTTTATGAATGTTTATTGAAAATTCCTTAAAAAATGTATAAATTCTGAGTTTAATTATTTTTAAAAAAATAAATATTGCTTTGATTCAAAAATGCATACCAACTTTTGTTGCATGTACTATTAACCATTGGTAAAAAAAATTCGAAGCATTAGGCACAATAGAAAAAACGTCTTATAATTTTAAATGAAGACAAACTAGTTATTTTACATTTCTGAGATAAGTAAGTTTAAAGTTTTGATTTGCCATAGGGATGTGAATAGAAATGAATGTAAAAGCTATCATAACTCTGCGTTTTTTAAGTTGAGAGCTTTCAAATTTTGTGAGGTTATAGAAAAGTATATAAAGAATAATTTAGGCTAGAAAAATTAGGTTTGATTTTTTTTTATCGATTTTTGTCAAATGAATCGTACTGTGTCCCCTTAAATTCATTCAAATGTCCAGAAAACGTTACGTGGACTTAAATTAGTGTCCTATTTACCACCTAAAGGCACTCTAGAAAAGAATCCATCTAACTTATCACGCAATTTATTTTTAAACTTTGTTGAACTTCAGTTCCCCTAGAAATCGTATCCTAGGTATGACAACCACAAATTGCATATTAATAATAATAATATAATATGATTAATACTAGTTTTTAAAATTATTTTGCAATCATTTTTGAGCCCATACTTACCATGGTCCATTAACAACTTGCGCATATAAGTAGGACTTAATCGACCTGTTCCTCTGATATCAAAGAATTTGAATGCTTGTTGTAATTTCTCCTTTTTAGCCGGCTTCCATCTAGAAAATAAAGATATTTCTGAATGAATATCCTGTTCGATATGATAAGTGTGACTAATATTAGAATAACATACAGTGAAAATTGTTTAGCATGAAACTGAGGGACTGAAATATTTTTTCGTGTTAAAAGAATTGCGTATATATTTATTAAAAATTACTGAAACAAAAACATTCACAAAAACTTAGTGAAATTTAATACAAAATGTTCAAGTTTTTTTGAAAATAAAAACATTTATTGAATTTTTGGAAAACAATCTGATATTTTTCTCGTCATTCTTTTTATCATCAAATTATCCACAAATTGTTCGATATCATCCATTTTGTTACTCATTTCATTATTGGAATGTGCGTTTAAATGATTGCGCATACTTTTCATGACGTTTCTCATTTCGGATGATGTGGGAACAGAGGAGCTGCATTATTCATTTCATTTTCATCGTCGGAACCTGCATCAATGATATTTTTTAGCTTTGAACAAACTCCAAAATGTCTTTGTCTACCATAATTGGAGCTGTACATAAGTTAATCATCTAATGCAATGAATTTTTTCGATAGTACAATAGGACAGTGCAATCCATCTGGTGTTTTCCGTATTTTATTCATTCCCAGATGGGAAATTTTCCGTGTTGAGCGCGATTTTTGTTTCTAGTAAAGAGGGGGAAAGTACAAATATACATAGTAGTTTGTCGGGACCGTTGTATTAATTCGTGTTAACCAATATTTCGTCTTAAGCGTTTTCGCGTTAAACGCATCTTACTCCATGTTTGTAATTATTGATATGAATGTAACTACCTTCTTTTTTCTCATTTTTGTGCTAAATCACTTTTCCGCCATATTCTTATATTCCCTTCACATTCAATACGTTTTTGATTGGATATTTTAATCAACTCATGTTTTGTCTCTAACTTAATACAGTCAAACCTGTTTTTATGCGGTCCTTTTTTATGCGATTTTATTTTTGAACGACCGCATAAAAAAACTTTTTGCAGTATTTCAACGAATTGGCTTGTTATATGTAAGAATTCATGAAATTTTCGAACATTTTTTGTGCGGTTATTTTTATGCGGTTTTCATCAACCGCACAAAAACAGGTTCAACTGTATTAGCTTATCTTAAATATATCCACAATGCAAAGCAAATGATAAATTATTGAACATAAAGTAAGTACATCAATGAACTCTGATGATTTGTTTTTTAATATATTTGAAAGAACGAAATATACATTGATGTTGACAAAGAAATGGAATGAAATATCTTCACAGTTTGGCACGGACTATCACCCGCTGAAGTGTGAGGGCTCATCAAAGGATGAGACATTTTCTTAAAATATACACTTTATTTTGACTTTTAATCACTATCTAAATTCGACTTAAGATATGGGGAGAACGTCAGCTTAAGTAGTAATCTAAGTATCTAAGATCAGAACCTTAAACTTATCAATAGATGATCCTCACTAATAATATTACTTGAACGGTCCGTCGAATGCTTTCACATTGAACAACGACGATTCCAGTATTAACTTCTCTAACTAACTTCTAGGTCTCCCTTCATGACGTCACCAACTTCGCTCTTCACTCGACTTTAAATAGTAACTTTCATTAACGTAAATCGTGGTTCCATTACAGAAAGAGGTTTTATAATAACATAACGCGCACGCGCGCGAGTCTTGAAAAATATTTTCCCTGTAGGATTAGTCAGAATCGCGAATAGAAATAGTTACAATTTTTATTTTTAGACGAAAAGAAATAGATTTCTTATAAATAGATTTAAAAGGCACACTCATATAATTCATTAAGTTTATTATATGATTCAATCATAAAGTTTATCCTATTTTCTAGTATAGAAGTAAAATATTACGCTATCTAAAATAAGATGACGAACTTTTAAATCACATAATTGAATTATCGTGTGTGCGCAGAAATCCAGAATGCTTATGCAGTGGTTTGGTTAACATCAGAGCTGAAGACTATTTACAATGACCCCAATGTTAGGATTCCCCTTACAAATTTATAATATTTAATTATCGATCTACTTCTCATGAGTTATTCGAAAGTGAAAAATACCCTGTCTACTGCTAAAAGTAATGTGGTACACACCACCACGCTTTAAATAAATAAATTTATTCTTTTATATTATAGTTTAATGGCAATGTTAATTTTATTCAGCTGCTGATGACGATTGTTTTAAAATATTTCAAAGTATAATTTTTTAATGATAATCAAAAATCCTTCTATATTAGTTTCTTTCTCTTCCAAACAATGCGGATTGAAAAAGGAACGAAGATTAAAATTCCATATTAGATACTTAAATTTTCTTTTTACGATTGCATATTTTTTTAACTTACCTATCTTTTAAGAGAATATCCGTTAGTGCTGGTAGCAATACTTCTAATTTAACAAAACCTTTTGATTCTTGGTCTTCAACCTAAATTATTAGATATCAGTTCATTTATATATGATTTAAAACACCCAATACATTCTTTATACATAAAGTTTTTTTCATAAATTTTAATACTTTTTTTAAATAAATATATCGGATACAATAAATTATTATCAAGATTTTCTTGCCTGATAATATTCAAAAACTTGTGGCAAAATATTTAGCCCCCAAGATTAATTTTTGGGCTCTTTCTTTCTAGTTCTAGATATATGTGTGGTTTCTCTCGAACCAAAATTATACTGTTAGGTATATTCACTGCCTCCGGATATGTGAGAAGTGGGTTAATTTCTGTAAAGAGCCATTTCCAAAGAAAAAATGTTTATCGTCAATTTTAAATATATTTATTGTATTGAAACTATCTGGAAACAATGCATTTTATCGTTCAGGTGTTAATATAAGATAAACAATTTTTATGTGTCTCACCCATCCGGTATAGTAGTTAGCGACGCTGACTGCTGTGCCGTAGGGCCTGGGTTCGAATACTGGAGAAGACATGGATGTTTGTAAATGTATAGTGCCTTTGCTGCAGGGGGTACTCTAAATAGCCGTCGAGCCGCAAGCCCTCTCGTGTGGTTGGTGGAAGAGGTAAAGAGGTGGGAGGCTCCAGACCACCCCCAGGTGTCCTCCCTCAAAATTGGGGTGGAAACGAGCCAAATCGTACTGCCACCTGTATGGTGCTCGAAGATAAGACTAACGACAGGCATTACTTAGCTCTTTGCCGTGATGAATTTCGTGGGCCTCGATCTGGGGGCATTAGTAACCAAAAAAAAACAATGTTCATGTTGTACGCATGGAGATTAAGACTACCAGAGCCGGTTTATCCATTGGGGGCCCAAGGGACCGGATAAGCTGAACTTAACTAGATTTTCTGGTTATAAATTTCGATCCCCCAGTGCCGAGGGAGCCCGCAAATCTTCTGCGCCCTGGGCCTGAAATGATCCTAAGACGGCACTGAAGTCTATTATGCAGAAAATAACCGATAACCAGGCACTGCATTTACTATGAAAAAGCTTGGCAGATGGATTTGGACAAGGTCAACATTTTCCTTGTGAAACGCAATTGTCTTCCCATTCCTTATTGGTGTAAGTCTTTACCGCTTTCTAACAGTAAACTCCTTAACATTCTTCAAAATAATCGATTAATTTGATTCTAAAGAATTTTTTTGTTTAAAAAAACTCACTTCCACCTTAAACTTCTTGATTTCAGCCTTTCTAGGAACACGGCCCAAAGCTCTAACAATGATTTCTACATTCCTAAATTAATTTTTGAATGGAGAAGAATTAATATACTATCATATCAAAATGACTGAATAGATAACTAAATAGTAACTAAGCTATACTCATTAAAAATATGTACAATAACAATTTTTTTACTAATAAGTATTACTATTAATTTTAAGAATAAATATGAAAAAGAAATGAACAATTTTTTTTTGAAATAATCGAAGAATATATACTTAATCTCTATTCTTCCAGATTCACTTTCATCGAACACTCGAAAGGCCTCTGTAATTTGTTTCTGGATATTAATTTCATACGGACTCCTACCTGCACAAAAATTGCATTTCAAATTCTATAGTTTTTAGATCAGGGGTGTCCAACACGCGGCCCCGCCGACTCTTTTTTAAAAAATTTTAAATATCAAATTTTTAAAGTTTTCTCATTTTGAAATTCATTTGAAGGGAAATTATATATATATATATATATAATATCTACAATGCATTTGCCTGTTACATGTTCTTGTTCTAAAATAAGTCCTTTTTGATAATAGAAATGTCCTTTACTTAAAGTAGATTTTATCAGTTACTTTTTTAATAAATTCCGAATTGCATTATGCATATCCTTTACTATGGATGGTACATGATTCTCTCTGTGTGTGACTTTCATTTCTCCTCCTCCTTTTTGTTTGGAGTGCCCAAAAAGCAAGAGGCAATCAGAGATGTTTTTTAAAGTTTTTAAAAAATATTCAGGATGGTTCAGATGACGGGCAATGTATACTTAATCGTTTGAGAATGACAGTACAATCAAATTTCAACAATGAGTAACGAAAGATGAGTTCAAAAGGAACACCGTAATTTTCAAGAAAATGGCAACACACACTGTAATATTTTAAACATTATTTGATCATTGCATTATTACATATACACTCTGTCGCAAAAAAATATATGCACCCAGAAGAAATCAAGCTACAATCACGAAACTCGGCAAGAATGTAGTCTGGTAAGAGATATGCAAATGATTAAAATTTCGAAGCCAATTAGACAAGGCTAAGTGTGCTATGCGCATATTAGTTGCGCAACTGGGAGAGTTTAAAAGCATGAGTACGAGCGCCGTACGGCTATCCAAACGAATCTGATGACTTTGATAGACGATATTGAGACTTAGGATGCCTCTAAGACGTAACCGGCGGCAGTACGAGCAGCTGACGGACTTTGATAGGGGCCGTATAATAGGCCTCAGAGAAGCAGGTTGGTCGAATAGACGTATCGGCCGCCACCTCGGTCGGAGCGATATGGTAGTTGCTCGGTGTTGGCAACAGTGGATCACAGAAGGTAGAGTGTACCGTCGCGGAGGGTCAGGACGTCCCAGGAACACAAATGATCGCGAGGATCGTGCAATCAGAAGAGTGGCCACTTCGGCACCAACAACGTCGCTAGCATCGATTCAACGCCACTTACCTCCTTCCAGACATCCAGTGCCATCAAGAGAAACCATAAGGAGACGACTGACCGAAGTTGGCTTGAGGAGCCGACGTCCGCTAAGACGCTTATCACTGACCCCACATCATAGGCATTGTCGACTGGATTTTTGCCGACCTCGGGCAACTTGGAGTGTGACAGACTGGAGACGTGTCATCTTCAGTGATGAATCCCGATTCAGTCTCAGTGCTGATGACCACCGCACACGTGTCTGGAGGCGCACCGGCCAGCGGTCCGATCCGGCATTTATTGTCGAGCGGCATACAGCAATTTCACAAGGTGTGACAGTGTGGGGAGCAATTTCTTGGGACACACGATCATCTTTAGTGGTCCTTCAAGGCACTTTGACAGCTCGCAGATACGTGGACGATATTTTAACGCCGATTGTGCTACCCATGCTATCAAGTCGCCCAGGTGCCATTTATCAACAGGATGATGCTCGTCCACATACTGCGCGACTCTCCCAACAATGTCTTCAAGGATATGACGTCCTACCATGGCCTGCCAGGTCACCAGATCTTTGCCAATAGAGCATGTCTGGGACGCGCTGGGAAGGCAACTGCAGCCGTCCCGAGATACAGGAGAATTAACTGCGCAGATGCAAAGACTATGGCAGGATCTTCCACAGGGGGTCATAAGTGATCTAATTGAATCGATGCCACGCCGAATTTCGGCTTGTATAGCTGCCAGAGGTGGCTTTACTACTTACTGATTTTTAACCTTTTGCAAGCTGTAACCGCTTAATAAAATGATATTTTGTTCTGAATTTTTAATCATTTGTTTATTTTCATATACACTACATGCATACCAAATTTCGTGAATGTAGCTCAATTTCTTCTGGGTGCATATATTTTTTTGCGACAGAGTGTATTATCTATGTCTGTATACGTTAAAAATAAGGAAAACAATAATAATAGTTCATTTTGTTTTAAATTTTCACTCCAATAAATGTTTTTTGTTTCCAAATCTGATATAAAGGTACATATTTTTATGTGCGGCCAGCGAGATTATAATGTTTTTCCGAAGTGGCCCGCAAGGTCATTTGGGTTGGACACCCCTGTTTTAGATAATTAATCGAATATAAACTACATGGCATAATGTATACGTATTCATATTGTTACTCAAAAAATGCCGATTTCGACACACTTCTTAACCTTTTCGGCAGAGATGTGAAAGGGTGCTGAGGCAGATAACATTTGGGAAAAAAAGATAATATTAGGGACAGTGAGAAATTTGGCTGCAAAACTAGGTTCTTTGAGACAAATCTAGAAGAATCTAGGATGATTATTAGATAAGAATGCCTAGAAGACAGTTCTCAAACTATGCAAAGGACCATGCAAGAAGGCAACGATGGAGCATCAAAGCTTGACGACGATTATACGTTTCATTTGTCCCTGCAATATTATATAGCTACAGATTCATGTTGATGCGTTCGATATTTTTACATACTTGTTATATTTATATGTGTTTTTTCCTGTTTGATTTAAATGTTTTGTATTTGCTAGAGAGCTCCAGAATAAATATCAAAAAAATTTACTTTGAAAGAACTTTCTTGTTAATTGTATGAACCTTCTCTACATTTGAATGAAGATCGGCCATATAAGAAGACGAATGGATGAAATAGACTAGATTAATAGATAAAGATTAAGAAAGTTATATTATATTAGATTAAAGATACATACATATACATTTGTAATAAATCGTGATTTCAATTCAATTACATGATATCCGAAAAATATATAAGCGATATATTTTAGTTTTTCCCACTGCAAAAAATCATTTAATTTTATAAATGTAAAAGACTTTTTGCTTGCGATATAATTTAACAGGATCGAGCTTTGCTGTGCTATAAATGGTCACTATTCCATTATCATAATGTCATTACCTCACTATAAATTTTTATGGCTATAGCTGTTATTTTTTTCAGAAACATTAAAAAGTAATTCAGGCTTTGTTCAAAAGCACTATCCTATTTGATAAATTAAAGCATAATTGTAAGAAGTTTCCATGTTTCCATAATAAATGAACAGTTATTATTATTATTATTTTACTTCAAAAAAAATTGATTCAAAAATATAGAAAAATATTGTGAAAATCCCCAGTAAAATCATTCAAAATTTATAGATCTGCCTTACAAACTGTTATTCATACGCCCACACACACACACACACACACACACTGAAAAATCATTCACTAGTTGCATGCTTCGATAGAATTATTCTCTGTTCTCTTAAAAATTTGAAGCTTTAATAACGAAATGAATTTATCCTTAAGTTTTACTTTAATTTTTATTTTTTTCTGACGTTAAGAAATGTTGAAAAAAGCTTTTAAAAAATAATAAAGTTAGTGAATTTTGCACGCTTTTTACAGTAAATTAGTTCATTCTTGAGTAACTGGACCTTTTTTTATTCATATGTTGTAAATCCTAAAAGAGATTTATGATAGGAAACTCGTTTTTTATCAGTTGTAAATTGTAAAATATATAGCAAACATTATTGCTCCTATCAGATAACAACAGATAAATTTAGGTGAAAAATAGCTAAAAATTTTAAGAGTATCATTCCTAAGATCTTTTTCTAAAAAAGGAAAAAGAATGATTAGAAAAATTTATTTATAAAGGGTGTTTTTTAGAGGTATAGAACTTTAAATTGCAATAAAACAACGATGTATTATTCGATTGACATGATTTTTTTTATTCGAAAGATAATCTTGTGGCATTATATTTTAAATATGATTTCTGGCATAGGACTGCCACGGCTGGCCCTGATGTACTCCAATCTGGACGTCCAATTTTCGATGACTTTTTCCAACATTTATGGCCGTATATCGGCAATAACACGGCGAATGTGGTCTTCCAAATGGTCAAGCGTTTGTGGCTTATCCGCATAGACCAATGACTTTACATAGCCCCACAAAAAATAGTCTAGCGGTGTTAAATCACAAGATCTTGGGGGCCAATTCACAGGTCCAAAACGTGAAATTAGACGGTCACCAAACGTGTCTTTCAATAAATCGATTGTGGCACGAGCTGTGTGACATGTTGCGCCGTCTTGTTGGAACCACAGCTCCTGGACACCATGATTGTTCAATTCAGGAATGAAAAAGTTAGTAATCATGGCTCTATACCGATCACCATTGACTGTAACGTTGTGGCCTTCATCGTTTTTGAAGAAGGATTCCACCAGCCCATAAAGCGCACCAAACAGTCAGTTTTTCTGGATGTAACGGTGTTTCGACATACACTTGTGGATTAGCTTCACTCAAATGCGGCAGTTTTGTTTGTTGACGTAGCCATTCAACCAGAAGTGCGCTTTATCGCTAAACAAAATTCGCTTATGAAAATCGACCATTATTTTCGAAATAAAATTGCACAATTTGAAAGCGTTGTTCAGGCGTGAGTCTATTCATGATGAATTGCCAAACCAAACTGAGAATAAATCACTTGACAGCTGTTAAATCGGTCGCCATCTTGGAAAGTAATGCCAACTTAAACTCCTATACCTGGAAAAAAAACACTCTGTATATACAAAATATACATTTTCTAAATGATTAAATAAAACGGGTGAAACAAAAAGAAAAACTATAATCAATAAATGTCGCATTGAAAAGAGAATCTCACAAAATTAAAGATGAGACATGAAATAAAAAAAATACCATTTGGCACATCAGAGAAAAATTTTATTTTGAAACCGCATTAATTCAATCAAGTAATAGTCTATACTATATGTTTGTAAACAGTGCTTTTGTTTCCAATTTATTTTATCAATTAACGCTATTCTGAAAGCATTCTACAGATGGACAAAACATCCGTCCGAAATTATTAAATATGAAATTATTAAATAATTGTATCCGATGGCATGTAAATCACACACAAAGTTTTACACATACGTTTAGATCCATTTCTTAATGTCAAAAAATTCATATCCAAAATCAACATTCTTTTTTATTACAATAAAAGTAATATGCGTACGAATGTGAGTAATGACCAGGCAACATACCCTTCTCTTTGCCTTTTTCTTTCAACAGTCCTTCAAAATCCCCTTATCCCCCGGGGTGACGTTGCTTTTTCAATTTCTACTATTAGTTCCCAATCTCCCTATATATATCCTGTTAAAATTTTCGATCGTTAATAAAATATATTTTAAAGTGTTCAATTGAGCTGAAATTTTATCTACACGATGATTTTGGATGACAAAACGGTAATTTAATTATAATTAATTAAAATTAATTGATTAAAACAGATTATTTAAAGAATTACAGATACTGCTACGTTGGTATCATTTTTGGTGACTTAGCAACCATTTTGGCGACTTGTGACAAAACTTTAAAACGTTTTTTCTCACATTTTAAAGCGCTCATTTGATCTTAAATTTTCTAAACATGAATGTACGATAATTTAATTATAATTAATTAAAATTAATTGACCAAAACTAATTGTTCAAAGAATTACAGATAAAGTCACGTTGGCTTCAATTTTAGCGACTTAGATTAAAACTTTAAAAGATTTTTTTCTTTTCTCACGTTTTAAAGCATTCAGTTGAACTGAAATTTTATACACATGATTATTTTGGATGACAATACGATACTTTAATGGCAATTGATAAAAATTAATTGCCACTTATTACTGTGATTCTTTCATATGTATATACATATTTATATTAATTGTAATTATTTGATAAAAAGTAACTAAAATAAATTTTTTCTTTGTTGACTTAAATAGGAATTGACTTTAATTTTTTTATATTACTTTTTTTATTACAATAAAAGTAATATTGTTAACGAATGTGAGTAGTGACCAGGCAACATTCCCTTCTGTTAGCCTTTAATTTTTCAACAGTCCTCCAAAATCCCCTTATTTCTCCCCTCCCTCTTCTTTTATCCCCACCGGGATGACGTCGCTTTTTTTTTCAAAACAAAAAAATGCTTGCCCTGGTAACTTATCTTTGATCCCTTTGCTTATAAAGATGCCAGATTATAATATAATGACGTAGAGAAACCAAAACAATGCAAAGTGTTAAGGATTTGTCGAAAAAGTACTCCCAAAATGAACAATCCGTTTCAGGGACTTTAGTGAAATTAATGTGTACCGATAACCTTATAGAACAATTATAAGTGTAGAAAATTACCGTATAAATCAGAATCTGAAAATAATCGTATAACGGAATGAAGCACATTGATTTCCATTTGATACAAATTTTAATTTATTATTAATTGATATATTAACATGGTGATGGGAGGCCGCCGGTCCCCAAGATACAATTGCAGTTTTTACATTTGCCCTGTTTACAGGAAACGGATTTCTAAGAAATTGGGGGTGCCTCAGGTCAACGGACTCTATGGCGGGCGAAGCTGTATCCTTGCACAGCTTGTTGGCCAATCGGAATTGTAAAATTTACCGCCAGAACTTTGAAGCGGATGATTTTCCGAGTGGTGCCGTCAACCTATTTAAGGGTGGGCGCGCGAATTCTCGGGCTTTTGACTCCTTCTTCGTCTGCCAGAAAAACCCTCCACAGCCGGGAAACGCACTCGCTACCCGAGGTCACCCCTTTCGTCGCTCTCTCCTCTCATTCCAGATAAGTAAATACCCTTGAAATTTTTAAACGTTCTGTATTTAAAAATGTTAATTCAAAATAAATTACTTGTTACTTTAAAGAACCGGCCTTTTAATTTAGTGTACTGTTTATTGTCTTTAGAGATTTAGTGTTTAATTTTTAACTTAAGCTATGATGCGATGTGACAGCAACCTGGGTATTATAAAATGGGTATTTGAAAATAATCAATTAAGTTAAACAAGCGTCGCATCACATGGTTAAAATAACTCCATTTTTTTTTCTCCTATGTCTTTTCTGTCATTTTTATGGATTACAATTTATTCTTGCAGATGTGTAAAATCCCTCGCTGATCCTATTTGTTAAACAGAAAAGTGTCGAGAAATTAAGTAATATTTCACAAATAATGTATCTGATAACATATTCCGATTGTTGTAAATTTTATGGGAACTGTGCTAACTTTTAAGGTGATGGGATTTTACACATGCACACTTTTCTATTAAATATCTCAAAGGAATTTAATATTAAAATATTTAAATTTATTTTTCTTCAGTTTAAATTAACCATCTTCTCATCCTTCATGACAATCAAATGCATGGAATTCTTTTCATTTACGTTAATTTGTGGCACCAATTTTTCAAAAGGAAAAGTTTGAGGAAAAGAATTACTTATTATTGAGCTTATATTTATTATACTTTTGTTCAAAACATTATTGAAAAGTCATTTTTGTATTAAATTATATTTAAATTCTGATCCAAACCGAGAAATTGAATGTCTCTTCATTGCTCAAAATTGATTTCCAGGCAAATATTAAGATCACACTTGAAAGTCCAATAAAAAAAAAGGATATTATTGTTTATATTTGGCAGTTTGCTTATTCCTTCGCCAAAGGAGGGGATTAATTTAGGATTACGCAAGGCTGCTTTATTGCGAAATAATAAAAATGGTATGATTTTACTGTAATCGTTTACTTTATATAATCATAAGCATCTACCAAAAAGCCAAATGCAATTAGGTACTAACGTATTATCGCAACCATTGGCGACATTATATGAAACGAAGCATATGAATGCCAATTCAGCACGTACGACACATAGGAAATCGGGGTTGCTAACTTGGCGAGTTATTAATGTAATTGGCGATTGTTGCAATAATACGTAAGCACCTACAATTAATATTTGAGGAATAACTTCGATAGGCTATCACTGCCTCATTCCTACCAAAAAAAATGTTTGCAATGTCAAAAATTATTTTACATGCATTATCAATAAATTGGAATCCCGATAATATTATGCATAAATTAGATACGTAATTATAATACACAATCGACCAATTTCACTTAAACAAAAGAAAAACGCCGCCAACTCAAAAAATGTCGCAAAATGCTGTTAATTCCTTATTATTGTGTTTGAACATGCGCGGGAACAGTTTTCCTCTATTGGCTGCATATCACGGTATTCGGTGAAGTCTTTTGATTTGGCGTAATTGGTCTGAACGGTATGATACTAAAGTATCCCATTTTATTAACTGGATTTCATGGTGTTGAGAAAAATGACAATGTCATATTATCCTAATTCTGGTGATTTCTTTTTTAAATTGACGACCAAAAAAAGAACTTGAAACATACATAATCAAGAAAACTTCTAAAAACTACCTTGGTTGACTGAAAAGTACATACTACCTATTCGGTTGATTTGTGGAATCGGCCGCCTCTCGCGCCAAGTGTTTTCTCGCCAAATCGATAAATGCGCTAAATCTGGTAACCCTTCCGAATTTGTTTTCCAGTGAAGTATTCGTTTTTTGGCGAAATTTTGCACATGCGCAGTATATTTCTTTAATTTTAACAGTTTTCACGATATCACGGCAAGTTAGCGCATGCGTAATTCATTTTCTTTTTTTTTTTAATTTTAATAGTTTAATTCTCCAACGGTACTTTCTCGCGCATGGGCAGAAAGCTTTTATTACTTTAAAAATTAACGATAATTACTAATGCGCTTGCGCAGCTCATTTTTGAAGTTAAGTTCTTATGGCACGGTAGGGAGAAATTTCCGTTACGCGTTACCAGTTACGGTTAGCGATGAACGTAAGGTTGAAATGAATGAAGTTCCGAATTTTCCCCCCGTTTTTAGAAACGCCATCTAATTCATACAATCAATCTCAGACAAAAAATAATTACAGAATCGGAAAGATAATTTTTTTCGCCACGATATGGTATGTATTTTTTAACAAAATAATGATATTTCTATTTTTTACGATTTCTTTTTAAAATGAGTCAAAATTGATACGCTTTTATAAAAATGGTTTCTAAATCATTCCCTTTAAGTTTCCTTTCGAGTTAATGAATTGATATTTTATTCTAAACAAGTTCATGCTTTTCTCTTTTGGAATCAGTCATAAAAAAAAATTTTAAGAAATGACGAAATCTTTTTTTTTTTGGCGATTTTTCAAAAAATACTCAAAATTTTAATTAAACATTTAATAACTTCATTATTTATAAAAATAATCTACCGAAACTTTTTTTTCCATATGTAGAATAGTATTATCCGTAATCTGTTCAAAGATTGAAAAAATAGATTAAAAATTACGGTTTTAAAATTTCTTTCGTGTTTTTCGTCTATTAGCCCTGAGCTAGCACCCCCCCCCCCTCTTCTCATTCAACAACAGCTTTAGCTTTTAGCTTTGCGATACATACTTTGTTTTGTTTTTACGTTACCTAGAAGTCAAATAATAATCAATTTTATGAATTAAAAAAAATCGGAAGTGAGTATTTAACCTACCCGAAGTAGGCATTTAAATGGTTCAAAATCTGTCAAAAATTAGTTTAAGGAGTGTTTGTTGGATATACAGTTTTAAAATTCTTTTAAGCAAATAATACAAACAATCTATTGTTTTAAAATTTAGAGGCAACACAACATTTCTTCCAATAATTTGGCAATAAAAGATTGTGCTTACTAAATTTTCAATCGAATGGAATTTCTAAATCCAGTTTAAGAAGTGAGTTTTTAAATCATACATATGCTTTGGTGTAATTAATTTGATTGTTGTGAAAGTTTTATATAGTGCTTCACACACACATTAATTTGTATTTTAAGACTACAGTGGGCAGTAAAATTTTTTACAAACATGCCCCAAATTTTTACTGACTCTATGTAACTTAGAACTAAAATCATATAAAAAAAATTGGTGAGAAAAAAATGAGTATAGTTTTTAAAAAATTTAAAAATTTAAAAACGTTCCATGCGTTTTGATTTTTTTTTTAAATTTCACATTTTCACCTGATTTAACTTCTTTAAGCAATTCTTTACAAATGTATGCATGCAATGTAATGTTTTATATGATAATTTAAAAAATCTGGGGAAACGCAAATTTTTATATAAAAATTTCAAGAATTTTAATGATTTCCTATGCATAAAAAAACTTTAATTTCTTCTTTCACCCTATCACTATTATTACAATGCATCCAAGAATTTATAACTATACATTAGATGAATACTTCTGGAAAGTTTGTTTTGTTATAATTCGACAAAAATTCCGACGCATGGAATATTTTGCATTTTTGTTTCGAGGCAAATTTTTGATTCTGATAAAAACATCTTTTTTCATTTTAAGGGAAATTAACGCTATGAAAAAGTGATATATCTATTCCAAATTTCAACTGCATTGTGAAGTATAAACAACCAAATACGAGAGCAGGAGAAGTTGCGATATATTAAAATTCTAGCGATGCTGTTAACATTATAATGTTCTGTCAGTCAATCCGATATTTATTGTATCATACAATCTTCAGTGGGGGATGTGTGCTTGGCTGAATACGTAATAGATAATGGACAAAAAATTATAATTGTAGTAGTATATGTTACTCCGAACAAAAAGTTGGATGACATTATCGAGTTCCTTCATCGATCATTATTACCATACACATCAAAAGGTTCTGCTTTACTTAATAAAACTATGATAAAATACCTATGATTTTAAGTGGAGATTTTAATGTCAATTTTGCTTTAGACAAATCTCTACAATTGATAGAATTTTTAAAAGACAATTTTACCTTATCTCTACAAAACAACATATCAACGACAAAATCAAATACTACGATTGATGCAGTCTTTTCGAGATACTTAAGCGATATTGAGTGCAAAAAACCTACATTTCTTACTTTAGTTACCACAAGCCTTAGATAACAAAAGTATGTACTGAAACACCCATAAGCATAATGGAAATAGACTAATAATGATGATACTTTTCTCAAAATACATACAATAAATTTTTTTTAGTATTATGTATTGAAAATGAAAATTTTGTCTATACTTATACCTTTTCCATCCTAATTATTTTTTTTAAATACAGTTTTAAATAATAATAAATTTGTTAATTATATATAAGATTACTTCAAAATAAAACTTTATTATACAATTCAATACATGTAAGCCAAAGAAGTTAACTTATACTGCGTGTTCACACTGATACACGCTTTCTTTTTTTTTAACGGCCTTATGTTCGCTTGCTCCGGAAATTCCGTTAGACCAGATGTTTTCTTTCGATTCGTGTTTTCGTTGTGGAATCATTTTTAATGGTAATATTACTCTTTTTCTATGCATAAATTTTCATTGATTGTCACGATGCCCAGCGATGCTATTAAAGAGAATCTGAATGAAAAATTACGATTAATAGAGTGAAAGGTTTTTTTTTTTTTTTGCCTTGTTGCCAATGCTTGGAAAGAAAGCTGTTTTAGAATGGTGCATGTGTGAAAGAAGGTTTGATTGGATCATCGTATGTATGTATAACCGAAATGTGGAAAAAGTAGGGAATTGAGAGAAAGAACGGGTATAAGAAAGTGAATGATGGTTTTTGAATGGTACCACAGAATTCAGTCGAGTTTGAAAGAGGATACCCATCATGTGTTTAGGAGTGTAAGAAAAGGGTTTTGGTTTGAATTGAGTAATATGGATATTTATGTGCACCGTTTTGTAAGTGATTCAAAAATAAAAATGTTTTGGAAGGTGCTCTCAGAAATATGCAGTCGCACACTGGTATAATTTCGGTGGGGAACTCATCGTCATCATAAATGTCGGAAAAAGCAGCATTTTTTTAAAGGTAAGTGAAATTATTTCCATTTTTAAATGCCTAATTTTTGCAGCGATTTTCAGTTTCAAAACTTTAAAATGCTGTTTTTATATGATTTTCCTTCCGCCATCTTGAATTTTGCTCTCCGGCGTTACGTGCTATGGTAGAGTTGCTACTCGAAAACACAACATGCAAAAACGCACCAAATTGGCGATTTTTCAAAATTTGGGGGAAAGGCGGCCGATTCGACAATTTCACCTCTGAAAAGTACATGTATTCCATCCAACACTCTCAAAATCAAAAATGTTATGGTATTTACGTATTATACCGTTCTCAAATGTCATCAGATCAAAAAATGTTGCCAAATGCAGCGATATATAATTATTTATGGATATCATTCTCGTGCACGTTTGAAACCAATAATTGCGAGACAGCATTTGATGACACTTTCTGAATGGGAGATGTCTTTTGGTTTGGCGTAATTGGTGACTCTCAATTCAGTGAGTACGATACATACGAAATTGGAGTTGCCAACTTGGCGAACGTTGGCGATTGTTGCGATAATACGTAAGTATCCATAATTTATTTGTAAGTTTAAGCTTAAATAACATTAAATTTAAATTGTTATGTAAATAATTTGTCCAACTTGTATAATTATAAGGAAAATGAGATTTACCTGTTTCAAAATTTTTTATTGCAGCTGTCATGATTTTACCAACATTTCAGTTTTCTGTAATCTAAAATATTTTTTTCTTACAAAATCAATCCCCTTCCCCTAAAGCATGAGTTAATTAGATATCATTCATATGATTTCTTTTAAAACTTTATAATCATTGACAAAATACAAAAGATATTTCTTGATGTAAGAAAGGTGGAGTTTAAGAAATATGCTTATTGTTAATTTGCTTTCATTTCTTTTGCTATACGTCATGGTGGTGGTGGTGGGACTAATCCCCATCTGGTCTAATGAAACTAGACCAGATCCATGACTCCATAAATCTGTTCAAAGTCTAAGAACAGCAGGGGGGATGCAACACTCTCCTCACACGAAAACCACAGACATTGCAGAATGTGCTGAGGAGAAAAAGGGCTGATGTTACATTTGGGGCAAATTGGGAAACTTCTTTGACACCCTCAAAATTCATGCATCTCAGGTGACCAGTCGAAAATCGTGAGAATGCCGTTTGATATGATCTGGAACCCTTGAATGATATGACGGATCCAGGGTGTCTTTGAAAATACCACGGCTGTACAGGAGGTTCTGCATATTGATTCTTTAGAAATGGAGTAGATCTCAGTCGATGTAAGACCATGTGGTCTTCCGGATCCACGAGATTACTGGTAGCCACCTTCGCAAGGTCATCCGCAACTTCGTTCCCGAGAAGGCCTACATGAGAAGGGACCCACTGTAGATGAATAGGGTGCAGATCCGAAAGCTGCTGAAAAGGTGAAGAATACTCCTGTTGGTGCTGTCGCCAATAGATGGCCAATTCGATAAATGTTGGATGGATGATCGGCTGTCTGTCAGTATCCAAATTTCAGAAAAAGCTAGATCTCTTATGTTGTTAATAAATGAAATGCTATGTGTCGTGTGTGAAGTTTGGTGCGGTGCTATTGGTTGAGCCTTTCGATATAGTTTTGATTTAACATTTGCTCACATTTGTTCAAATTGTTTCGTTTATTTTGTTTGTAATGAAATTAACGATTTAAAAAGAAGACTTTTTTTAAGGTTAATTGTCACGCATCCATTACAACTTAATTTCAAATTGAGGATTCAGGTGAAATGTAATTTATCAAACACATAATTTGGGGAGGTAAATCACCAAATCTCCACTTGTAAAACAATTGTTTTTAATTCTTTTATTTTACTTTGCTCTTACGTTAGCCTACTCCTGGTAGTAAGCAGTGTGTGTGTGTGTGTGTGTGTGTGTGTGTGCGTGCGTGTGCGTGCGTGCGTGTGTGTGTGTGTGTGTGTGTGTGTGTGTGTGTGTGTGTGTGTGTGTGTGTGTGTGTGTGTGTGTGTGTGTGTGTGTGCGTGTGTGTGTGTGTGTGCGTGTGTGTGTGTGTGTGTGTGTGTGTGTGTGTGTGTGTGTGTGTGTGTGTGTGTGTGTGTGTGTGTGTGTGTGTGTGTGTGTGTGTGTGTGTGTGTGTGTGTGTGTGTGTGTGTGTGTGTGTGTGTGTGTGTGTGTGTGTGTGTGTGTGTGTGTGTGTGTGTGTGTGTGTGTGTGTGTGTGTGTGTGTGTGTGTGTGTGTGTGTGTGTGTGTGTGTGTGTGTGTGTGTGTGTGTGTGTGTGTGTGTCTGTGTGTGTGTGTGTGTGTGTGTGTGTGTGTGTGTGTGTGTGTGTGTGTGTGTGTGTGTGTGTGTGTGTGTGTGTGTGTGTGTGTGTGTGTGTGTGCGTGCGTGCGTGCGTGCGTGCGTGCGGAGAGGGAGATTTTATTCTTTTGGTTTCATTTGCACTGCTCTATAAAGTTGTATGAGAGCTTTTGGATGGTGTCCTATAATTTTGAATCACATAAAATGACGAAGACGACACCGGAGCTATATCTACTCTCTCTAAACTTCCATACCATGCCAATGAATAGATTTTGAGTCTCCTCAGGTTTAACGTACATCAGCCCCTTTTACTCGGTGGAACTAGGTTTCAAACTCTCGTTTCGACAATTGCGGAGATACAAAACTCTTTTAATGTGGAAAGACATATTTGCTAATTTTATTGATTATTTTAGAGCGGTGTAAAAAAGGTTTGAGGATTCTCAAAATAAATTTTACATATTGGAAGGGGTTGATGAAAAATACAAAGATGCAATTTAGAATCAACTTACATTGTAAGGGAATGATTGAAGTATACTCTGGTGATAAATATGATTATTTTACATCATACATATATCCTGGTGAGGGAGAAATGATAAAGATAAAGTTCGTGTTGCTTCCAAGTGTTGTTTTAATAATAGAAAAGTTTAACCTTAAGTAATTCTCTTGAAACTGGTCCAAATTTAAATACTAATTAATTGAACGAGAGATCATTTAATTTCATTAAATTCAAATTAATGGCGAAAAGACGTTTCTAATTATTAATGTAGCTGAAAGAGATCGGAAAACTATGGTTCTCTGATAGTTCTAATGAATGTTTAATGATAGGTTCTTTTGGGGTGGATCATCCAGATTGACCTCAGTTGCTACTTTTGATTAAGGAGGTCTGAACTTCACACTGGAGAGTCCGGAAATGACATTTTAAACGTCCGGGACGAAATAAGTCCCAATTCCGACCGGTCATTAAGCGCTTTTTATTGCCTGTACATTGCAGTTTGTGTTCATTGATTTAGTTCTCTTAGATCGGAAAAATTATTATTTTTTCCGATCAAAATGGAAATTAAATTGTGTCTTAAAAGTGTTTGAAGAGGTAGGGGTGTCTTAAGACATTTTGAAACAATCTGCTTCCATGCAAAATTAGGCCCAATCTGTGAACCACTTAGGTAGACAGTGCCTATGCTGTCAGATACTCGTACATACAACATACTCGATAGATACTCGTATCTTAAAACAAATAAATATGCGTGACTTAAATCTCCCAAACCGACTGCCACCTGTCACCTAAATGATGGTTTATGGAGGTAGGACTTGGGCCAAGACGTGGACGACGGTCATCACATAATAATGCCACTGTTGTTAGTATGCATACAGTTCGAAATTCCCTGTTTTTTGGAGAATATGTCAGGGAATAACATTTGAAAACTAAATTGTTTCGAATCTTAATCTTTTTTAACCTGCTGAGTCGAGAACGAGATGAGGCCTCTATGGCCCTTACCTTAAGACGACCCTGAGTAGAGGGAAAAAATTCACAATGCAAAGCTGTGAGCAGTCTCTTTGATGAAGCAGTGTACACAGACTTCTTTTACAGGAGGAGTACATAATTTTAAAAACATGTAGACGAAAATACCAAACCGTTATCTTAACGCAGAAATTTAAAAATCTGTTGGTTTATGGGAAGCGGTTTGAACATTCAAACCCCCCACTAGAACTGAAAAAACTAATTCTCAATAATTACAATTTAGCATTAAATATGAACCTGTAAATATTACATGATTTTTTTTACTTTATTTCACACTTAGTTCATTTGAATAATTCTGAATGTATAATTTTGAGTCTCTTCATTAAATCTTATAGTATTAATTATTGCAAATGTTATACTTATAAATATGTAGTACATAGAATCTTTAAGAAAACCGTAAGTTAAATAATATATTTAAAAGTTTATAATTTTAAAGTTAAATAATTTATGTTATTGTTTGTAAATTTTAACAACCTGTAGAAAATGTTTTTATACTTTATTATTATATATTGCATTGAATTGAATTAAAATTTTAAAGTGCCAGACATTTTGATGTCTTGAATAGTCATTGTCCAGCTGTATGCTTAGGAGACTGGTGGAAACAAACTGTTTAAGTTTTCAATCTCCAGCTTAGTGTAGGAGCGAGGCAGAAATTAGTTGGATTGGTGATAGGGCAGAGTTATTAGATTGTAATAGGAAGGATGAAGCCCAGTGGCTGAGTAGTAGTGCATTGCACTTCCACACCACAGGTCTGAGGTTCAAATCCCGGGCTAGGTAAGGTGGACTCGGCCTTTCATCCCTTCAGTGGATCGATAAATGAGTACCAAGCCTGCTTGGAAACTTAACACTAGGTGTTTCGCGCATGACTGGAACATCTGCTCTTACACTTCAGGACCCAAGGTCATGTATACTGAGATGGGCACAACAGACCTTGGCCCTCATGGGCTGCTACGCCACTGAGTTAAGTTTAAGGAATGATGGTTTGATTGCATTGGTCACATAATAAAAGTTGATGTTTGCTTAAAATGTTGATAGAAGTTTCGATATAGTTAGTAAGATCATCACTATGTCCAGCATTTAGCAACATATTCCGAGAGAAACTTTGCAGCTCTCAAATATAATTATTATAGACAATATGTTTGTGTTAAAAAAATCTGTATAATCAGATTTAGAAAAAAAACAATGATGCTAAAATAACATTCAAAGCATGGAGAATAAAAAGAATGCAATTTATTAAATGACATTCAAAAATCTTAAGCGATTTGTTGAAATTGAAATAATGCCACATAAATTTGTGGTAAACCCGACCATGGGTTCCGTCATTAATATGGCAACCCCTTTGAATAGTTTTGAGAGTCTGCCCTGGCAGTCAGTTCACAAGATGTAAACACACTAAGACGATGTGTGATGAGCACCACAATAAATAAATGAGAATGACAAATGCTTCTTTCACTACAATGGTGTCCCCTTATCTTCACGCAAAAGTTTAAACTAGTAAACAGTCTTTTACTAAATAGATGGTCATGAAGAAAACATTGTCATTTAATTGTATTTGAAATAAGGACTCAATTCCTTTGTTCATGGATTGGAGTATCTACTTCCTTGGTTTCGATTTCTGGTGTGGCACGCATCTTCAGCTGCAAATATTTCCCAGTTAAGTGGATCTTTTTTTTTCTATTTCATTTTTCTGTGCTTTTAATTTAATTTAATTATTATATTAATTTCATATTTTATTTAATTTTTTTATCTCTTTAGTGCTAAAATTAATTAATTACATATAATAATTTCTGATGATATAAAATTCTTATGATACATGCTAAAAATATCATGTACTATAGATGAATGTGCCAAATTCTGATTAACTATAATATTACTGATTATTATAGTGCTTTATTATTGAATGTATGTATAATTCATTGTTTATTTAGTAATTTTGTTCTAAATCCTTGCGCAATGTCGGAAGTAAGTGTTGTACAAATACCATTATATAATATATCCGTAATAATATGTAAAGGACAGTTTTTGTAAAGATTTTCTCTCGCTGGATGGCTGCACCTGTCAACTGTTTTTCGAATCCGCTAAACGTGATTGGCAAGATAGAAATTAATTCTATTCAAATAAATGTTAAACTTAAATAATAATTGTTAAACTTATTTTGTATAAATGCATTTAATTTCTGTTAATTTTTAAAATGACCTTCATAATTTATATTTCTGTTTTGTTATTTGTTACTTGTGTAGTCATATCGATTATATTATGCTTAACTGCAACATAACTGTATAAAATACTGAAAAACGTGGCATTTCTGTACAACGTGTAGATCTAGCTTTGCCGCCGTGGAATGAACACGCAGAATAAAATTCCAGTAGATTTTGATAAAGTTTAATGTTTAAATTAAATGAAAACTCAACACACTTGAGTAATTATTAGAGTGCTATGAAACAAGCACCTAATAACTGGTGACCCTGGATTTTATTTACTGGAAAATGACAAAATAGCGCATTGGCTAACAAGATCGTGGAAATGGCGCCAAGAACAATTGATGCTGCAGTGGTTCAGAAAAATTCCTTAAGAGTGGAGGAACTCCTGTCTAAATTAGTAAGTCTTGAAGAACAACTTGCCTCTTTGAAGCTACAACGAAAATTCCAGAGCTCTAGACCTCATCACCATCAAAGGAGTAGAAGTAGCAGCAAATCAAGGCGCTGCTACAATCCTCAGGGAAGATATTGCTTCTACCATTTCCGATTCGGAAAGAAGTGCCTCCCTGGTAAATGCGTACAGCCGTGCAGTTTCAATGAGCCGGGAAACGAATCCCAGCAGTAGACGCCGCGGCGAGTCCTGCTGCCTACATTTTAGGCCGCAAATTCCGGTTATTTGTCAAGGACAGAGAAACCAGATGTCAATTCCTTGTGGATAGCGGAGCAGACGCCTCGATCCTCCCTTGGACAAAAACGAAAGGTGAGTGCCAAGCCTCTCAATATAAACTGTATGCTGCTAATGGCACTGAAATTCCAACATATGGTCTAAAAATTCTCACGCTGGATCTAGGCCTAAGACGCCCATTTCAGTGGCCGTTTATTATTGCCAAAGTTAAGCGAGGAATCATAGGTGCTGATTTCCTTCAAAAATTCCAGTTGCTGATAGATCTGCACAACAGGAAATTAATCGATGGAGTAACAAATCTTTCAATTAAAGGAGAAGTTGCTACCATCCAAGAAAGTAATGATCTCAGCACAGTCAATAGAGCCTCCAAGTATTTCAACCTGCTTAAGTTGTATCCTGATTTAACCAAGCCAAACTTGGTTAACAGAGTTGTTAAACATGGAGTAAAGCACTACATCCTAACAACTGGCCAACCGGTTTATTCAAAGGCAAGACAACTAGCCCCTGATAAGTTGAAGCTGGCGAAGCAAGAGTTCCAGTTTATGCTGGACAACGACATTATTCGACCCTCAAAATCTCAATGGGCAAGTCCATTGCATTTGGTTAATAAGAAAGATGGCACATTAAGACCATGTGGCGATTACAGGCGACTCAACGCACAGACAATACCAGATCGATATCCAATTCCTAGAATTGAGGACTTTAATCACATCCTGAAGGATAAAAAAATATTTTCCAAGATAGATCTTGTAAAGGCATATTATCAGATACCTATTGCTGAGGAAGACAAAGAAAAAACTGCCATCACCACCCCATTTGGCTTGTACGAGTTCAATACTATGAGTTTCGGACTGAGGAATGCTCCTTCAACCTTCCAACGTTTCATTACTGAAGTACTGTATGGACTCGACTTTGTTTTCCCGTATCTTGATGATGTACTTGTTGCCTCATCTACTGAAGAGGAACACAGTGAACACTTAAAAATGGTATTTGAAAGATTCCAGCAATATGGACTTCGAATAAATGTTTCCAAATCAGTGATGGGAGCTGCCCAAGTTGAATATTTGGGATTTCTGATCACTGCAGAAGGTTCTCGGCCATTGCCAGAAAAAGTTCAAGCTATCTTCAACTACAAACTACCAGAAACTATTCATGACCTGCGGACGTTTCTGGGCATGATAAATTTTTACCGAAGATACCTAAAGGATGCTGCTAAGACTCAAGCACCTAATAGATACTTTAGATGTATAATCAGTGATACAAAATAACATGTCAATACATTAATCCAAATAAGTTTAAGTTTGGATGAACTGAAGTATATTTAACACTATAGATACAATAACTGGTAGAAATAGGTGTGCATTAAATGTTGGTATATTCAGTGTAAAAAATCAAATATTCCCATTAAAACCGAAGGTAATGCTTCGTATATTTTAATAAATATATCCCTAGCAACCCCCAAACCCATAACTGAATCTGTAACTAAGTACAACTATATTGAAGCTAATCTCACTCCCAACACCGCGTATTTGATTCGCAGTATCCTCATGCATCCAGATGCGACAGATGCCTACGCGCAAATAAAAAACCAACTCATAAATCGTTCAGGAGAATCGTTTCAGGAGCGGGCTCGGAAACTTTTTTCAGGGGAAGAGTTAGGTTCTTGAAAACCTTCCGAACTACTGCGTAACATGAGATGACGCGCGAAATCTTTGAATGTTGATGATATACTGATGATGGAGTTATTTCTTCAGCGTTTGCCGTTTTCGGTTCAAACGATTTTAGCTGATATTTCCGACCTCACGTTAAACAAAGCCGCTGACATTACGGACAGAATCCTCGAAGTCTCGTCATCTCCTATTGAAACTTTTACTGTTTCTAATAAAAAGGAACAAACATCAGAATCTAAACAGTTTCATGAAATAGAAAAATTAAATGAAAGAATCGATCGCCTTTTAATCTCTCCGTACCGTCGGAACAAAAATTCCCGTGAAAGGAGTATTTCGAATAAGCGTGAATTTTCGAATTGCTGGTTTCACAGGCGGCTCGAAAAAAATATGTAGAGCAGAAAAATGCGTACAACCATGCACATGGCAGGGAAACGAAGCCAGCAAAGAATAATGGCGACTTATTCTTTGCCCAAAGAATCGCGCCGCCTGTTCATTCGACACTGGACAACAAATATCTCTTTTCTGGTCGACACCGGCTCCGACGTGCCTTTAATCCCTGCTAATGTCTATCAAAAAAGAAACGCTTCTCAACAAACCCTTTTTGCCGCGAATTCTTTCGCAATTAACCTGTATGGGCAGAAAAAATTAACTTTAAATTTTAATTTAAGAAGAGATTTCATGTGGATTTTTTTGATTGCCGTTAGTTCACCTATTCTTGGAGCAGATTTCCTCCATTATTTTGAATTAGTGCTAGATCTCAGGAATAAATGCCTTAGAGACACAAAAACAAAACCGCAATCAGTAGGCCAGTTAAAGCATGCTAATCTCCATTCTATTCAAATTTCTTTTTTTACAATTTATCATAAACTTTTGAAAGAATTTCCCTCTATCACAAAATTGCCTAATTCAAATCAACCAGTGAAACATAACACTGTTCATTACATAATAACAGAAGGTCCTCCTGTGGTGACAAAACCCCGAAGGTTGGCGCTAGATCGTTTGAAAATTGCGAAAAGAGAATTTCAAAATATGATGCATCTGGGACATTTACGACATTCGAAAAGTAACTACACGTCGCCACTTCACATGGTTCCTAAGAAAGGTACTTTGGATTGAAGACCTGTTGGCAATTATACAGCGTTAAATTCTCAAACATTAAAATATAAATACCCCATTCCTTGTATTGCTGACTTTACAGCTGAATTACATGGCTCAAAATGTTTTAGTCGAATCGATCTAGTAAAAGTCTATCATCAAATTCCTATTCACCCAGATAATATTCATAAAACAGCAATTTGCACTCCGTTTGGTTTATTTGACAGTACACGAATGCAATTCGGATTATGTAACGCATCCGCAACGTTTCAAAGCTTTATAGACGAAGCCAATCGTGACTTACCTGGTATTTACGCATTTATCGATGACATTTTAATTGAATCTAAAAATTCTCAAGGAAGACATGTACATTTTCCAAAAAAACTAGTCATTTATATATATATATATATATATATATATATATATATATATATATATATATATATATATATATATATATATATATATATATATATATATATATATATATGTATGTCACTTAATTTTTTTCTTCTTCTAGAACAGCTTTCAGTTAGAATTTTTTTTTTGTGTGTATTATATTTGTATATATTTCATTTATATATTTTATTTTTGTGTATATATCTCATATTTCTCATATTCAAAACTGTTAATTTAATTCTTCCAGTGCGGATTCTCAAAATAATAATAATAATAATGTTTATAAAATTTTTAACTAATGTCGTTCCCTTGGGTTGTCACCCTCAGTCACTGGGGATATACTCTGTGGTAAACCCGACCATGGGTCCCGCATTGAATATGGCAACCCTTTGAATAGTTTTAAGAGCCTGCCCTGGTAGTCAGTTCACGAGATGTAAACACACTAAGACGGTGTGTGATGAGCACCACAATATATAAATGAGAATGAGAAATGCTTCTTCCACTACAACTTCTTCAGTTACAAAAACTAGAAAAAAAAATATTTTCCATTTAAGTGACTCCTTTTTGACATTATATCTAAATAATTTTTGTACTACTTTTTTACGTCACTCTAGAACGACATATATAGGTAAAATAAAGCAATATTCATTGATATTAGCAATAAATATCAAGATCATTAAAAATTAAATAAAAGTTCTTTTAAAAATATGAAGAAAAAAATAAGTTCTTTAAGCTAGATGCTTAGTGAACATTTGACCTTTAGTTATTTAATTATTTTTTTAAAGGAAGTCAAAGGCAAGTTGATTTACTACATATTACATTTCGTCTGTTTACAGTATTAAATTCCATGCAGGTGTGCAAAGTTTACTTGAATGCTTTTCACCTCAGTCAATCCTAAAATATAACAAGGTGGAGCTTCGAAGGAGTTACTGCGTTCATTTCAAGAACAAGAATTAATCAGATGAACGAACTATTTTTATCACTAGTTCTTCCTTAAAAATGAAATATACTACATGGACAATTCCCATCCTAGCAGGGATTAGCATTTCTTTATTTTTTTTATCTTATTTATATTATTCATCTCTTCGATCAGGGTGGCAACAATCAAACGATATACAGTCAAAACAAAGTCAAATGCAAAATATTCTTAAAATGGCCCAATCCGTAGATTTTGAAGTTTTTGGTCTTGTTCAAGGTGAAAAAACTTTTTTGTGAATACAGTATTTAATTTTAAGTGACAAGCTTTTATCTCTACTTGATTATACTTATTATTTTTTAGTTGTGTTATATTTATATCTGTATTTCTATATTTTTTTTTATATTTATTTTCGTTTTCAGCAAGTGAAATATGATTACTGAAATAGTCATAATTTGTAATCAAGACATTTTTTTTAACTCTGTTATCAGTTATGCATTTTATTTATGCTTTCATTAAAACGGTTGGTCAGTTATACACTTAAGATAAGTCTGTTCTTAAGATAATTCATTATAAATTGTGCGGCATATGTCATTTGATTCGATTGATTATGCTTACTATATAATTTAATAATTGTTTTTCTCATTAAAATAAGCATATATAATGATTTATATATACAACTTAAGCGTAATTTTTATGCACCTCATTTTTGATAATGAATATCTGATATTTATAACAGTTGGAAATTATTTAAAATTCCGTAGAAAAAAAGGAGTTTTTTAAAAATTGAAAAGTAAATGAATTTTACAGCTTGATTTTGAAAATGCATAGAATTTGTGAGCATTTCATATACCAATAAAAACATAGAGGAAGTACAAATTTTTTTAATTTGACACTTTTGCACAGAATTACATTTTTTATTCATTTAATCAAAAAAGGCTCCAAAAGGACCTAAGTTAGTTCATGAATTTGTGTTAATGCATAGGCAAAAATTAAAAGCTTTCTAAATTTAATGTTGAGAAACAGATATAGAAAGTGTGCTAAATCTGCATGTAATAAATACTTGCACACTTTTCTATTAAATGAATTTGAGCTATTTAAAATTTGTAAGCAATTCTCTTTTGAATTTTTATAAATAATCAATTTTGTAATGCTTAAGTAAATTTGTAAATATATATGTATGTTTCAAACATTTTTGAAGTGCTTGTTTCTGGTTGACACAATATCTGCTAACCACATCTCATACTTTTGAACCATAATCACAATTGATAAATGTGTAGATACAATAATATTATTTGTCAATGACTTTTTTGACTTGGGAAAATAAATTGATGGTACGATAAGGAAATACAGAAATGGGCTTTTTTCATAAATTGTTTTAAATAAAATATTATGTGGTAAGGAATAAGTTTAATGTTTGTTTTTATAAAAATGTCATATACAGAAACATAGAAAATTCTTGTTAGATAGCCAGTTTCAATTATTAATTATATTCTTTTTAATATATCTCATGTACTGGTGTTTAATTTTAACATTTTATGGATGTACTATAATTAAGTAAAACGAATGAATTTTATTTTTCATCAAGAAATTCATTGCAGTTTATAAAATGCATTTTTATATTCAATTGAAAAACTATAAATGATATTACTTCTTCACTAATCTAAAAAAATTCTAAAACATAATAGGATTTTTATGAAGATATTATTATTTAGTAGAATTTTAAACATGTAAATTTATAAGTATTTTTTTAAATGTTATTGCATAAAATATTCATTCAAAGTTTAATTGAAAATTTATCAGGTGTAAACCAAATTAATACTAAAGAACTTTAAATAGAAAACTTAATCTAAATATTAGAAAATGATAGTTAAATCAGGCTAAATTTTCATATAAACCAAAGTTTTTAGTTTCATGACATCACATTAATTTAGCCAAATGAACCCTAAAAAATAATGTATCAGCCCTAGAAAATGAAAAAGATATAAATGTATTAAAATGCCCTTCTCTATGATGACTTTTTAGTGAGACCATAACTCAAACATTCAACTCAACAGTAAAATCACTAACCATGAGCTTGATGCTAAAATCACTCAGCTATTGTTGTCACCTGTTTTCCTTCAAAAGTTTATTTTTCTTGTGGCATTTAATTGTATATATTTCTAATGTTACTAATGCTCTTTTTCAATTTCTACAATTAGCTCACTCTCTCTATATATTTATTTATCTTGTTCAAATTTTCAATAATTAATAAAATATTTTCTATTCATCCAATCAAATTCAAATAAATATTTTTAAACTTGTAGTGGATGATACTTGATGTTAATGCAGTTTTTTAAAATATTAATTAATCAATTAAATGTGATTAAATTAATTACTGTTTTTTGACACCAACTTAGATTTGTATCTATTGTTGTAACAATGTTACTATTAAAGCAAAAAGACAAAAGTTGACATCGAAAACCTGTTTTTCAGCCAAACTAGCCAAATCGGGTGTGCATTGTTACAACAATGTGGACAAATCATGCTCTTTTTTCAATTCCTACTGTTAGCTTACTCTCTCCCTATATATATATTTATATATATATATATATATATATATATATATATATATATAACACGATAATGCACTCTTGGCCATCGTTACAAATCCGTTTTAGTAGGTTATGTTTATGTTCATATATTCTTGTTTAATGACTTAATATTTAAATTTTACGTATAGAACTCTTTCCTTTCCTCTTGGTACATAGTATGACAAATTACAGGTGAAGGTTGGCGCCGCAAAACTTGTTTAAACCTGCAATCCTGGTTCCTAAGGCCAGGAATTTGTCTTTACTGTGTGCCTACTTCCTACTTTTAGTTATCTTAGGTTTTATAACTATATGATTATTTTTATATTTTTGTTTATATGTATATGTATATGTGTGTATAAATTTATATATATGTGTATGTATATGTATATGATTATATATTAAAAAATTCTTATATTGGATTATATATATATATATAATCAAATTTTCACTCGTTAATAAAATACTTTTTATTCATCCATTCAAAGTAGGAATTGACGTAAAAAAAATTTTTTTTAATTACTTGTTTCAACTTCATATGCTAATTTTTTTTTCTTTCATTTTAGGTGTATTCTTCAGAAAAGTAAGTTCATTAAAATTCTTAATAATTTCATAAAGCATAAGTAAGTCATACACATGTGTAAATGTAATTACATTTAATGATCATTGTGTTTGGAGAGTATATTTTATTTTTAAGTATTAATAGTACTTCAGTTACAAGGTCTTTGCCGATTGGGTGGCATAGTTGGTTTGTTGCTGGCCTTCTGTACCCAAGGTTGTGATTGTGACCCCGGCCCAAGTTGGCAGATTTTCTTGATGCAGAAAATCGACAGCAGCCATGTCGTATGATTATACAGCATGAAAAAGATTCTTTGAGTGCCCGTTTGGCTTGGATGCTTTCAGCAAAATTAAATTCCTAAGTACAAATTTCGCATGGGCAGAGCTCAGAGGAAGAAACTGGGTGTTAAAATTACTTGCAGTAATTGGTATCCCTAAATGGTGCAGCACTAAAAAGTGATACCAGCTCCTGGGAAATGTACTAGATCTGCAAAGTAGAAATACCAATATGCAGCCCCATTACAGAATAAAAAGTTATAAGGACTATTGCTTTAATGAGTTACAGCTGACGTTGGGGATATATGATCCAGTAAGATGCCTTCATTACAAACATAATGACAGTACAAAATTTGATATGTTTTTGTATATTGTTGTGCTTTGCTTCCTGTTCCATTTAACTGATAAGTACTGATTTAATTCTTGCTGTTTTTCCTATCATTTGCCCTCAATATATGAAAATGCCCCATATATATGCCCCATCTTCTTTGAAAGTGGTTTAAATCCATTAATGGAGATATTTACCACTTTCAAAGTAATTATATTTATAATTTCATTAACTTATAAAGTTTATATTGACAAAATGAATGAGAGTTTTAAAGAATTTTTTGGGAAACTGTTCATAGATAAGAAGCTCATCGCAGCTTACTACATTCAGCGTTATAATTAACTTTTTGTCAAAAAATAAACTTACACCACTTTCAAAGGAAATGACTCTTATGTAATATTCAAATTAAATTGCACATATCGCTTTCAAAATATCTTTTTTTTTTTTTTTTTTAATTTTCCATTCAGTATACAAGAGATAAAGCTAAAGCATTGGACATAAAAGGATGGGTAATGAATTCACCTGAAGGAACCGTTGTTGGAACTATTCAAGGAAAAGATGATAAAATTGAAGAAATGTATGTTTCAAGTAAAACTTCTAATGATAAACTTAATTAAAACTTCTTTGCTAAAAGTAACTAGTCAATTTTTTTAATTCTTACTCTTCTTAGACTCTATTATTATTAGTTGTAATTAAATATTTAAATAATACTAAATAGTTGATTGCATTGAAAATATGTACCATTCTTTTATAATATAAGTTTCTAAATACTTGCGTTAAATATTACTAAAAATTTACCTTTATGGAATTTTTCCTGCTGAGAAGAAAATAAGTGTTGTTTTTCTTACCTTTTCTAATTTAAATACAACCTAGCAATGTAGCAAAAAAAAAAAGACAAATTAGGTCATGAAACTGCTGAGAAATCCTTTACTGATTTTGTTCCACATGAATTTGATTTCATAAAGACCATTTTATAAAAATTTTGTTTTTAAAATTGTTGCTTTCTGAGCTTTATTTTTATAAATATTTAGTTATCTCGGCTGCTGTTTATTGCGTATCATATTCTTAATAAATTAGATAAAACCATTGAAGACAGAGTTTCTGTATCTTAAAGACATTTATCTTCTTGTTATCAATACTTGAGAGATTAAGCATAATCTATAAAAACTCTTAAGAAAATTAGGCTTAAAGTTAATGCATGAAAATTAGTATTATGAATTTCATAGCTGGTACAGTGGAGATAATGAGTAACTCTATTACTTTATTGCTATTTGATAATAAATTCAAAACAGTTTGTGACTCATTTTTGTGAACTTTGATATTTTAACAAATGAATTAATTTTTTATTTAATTTTACTGGAAAAAAAGGTTTTTTCAGTGATGGAAGTATCATAGAATTTCAAGATCACCATCAAAGAACAACACTAATACCAAAAACTTAGGCTATCTGATTAATATTTGAATAAATATTCCATGGATATATATTTGTTATGTATGTATTTTTTTTTCACAAAACGAAAGAAACGGTATGAAAATTTCAATGGACTTTATTGTGAAATTTTCTTACCTGTTTCAATTCCATTAAAATATCTATGCACACATTTATGAAGGATATTACAATATATTTTTAAAATTTCTACTTGTTTTATACTATGACATTGTATAAAAATGTGTTGTTATTAACGGAAGTTACTTGAATGATTATGTAAAAGTTGATATATAGAACATTCCCATTATGTTTCCTTGTACATTGGTTTCTATTTTGTAGCTTTCATCTTCATCCTAATTTTCATTGTATTTACAAAAATAATACTAATATTTTGATTTGTGGTGAACAAAATTGCATGCATTGTCTTTCTTATAGCTAATGAAAGTTTTAGAGTACAAATTGAAGCATATATTTCTCCAAATTGCATTCTTCTTGTAACTCAATACATTACCTATTTTGAAAAAAAAAAATTTCATTATTGTATAATTTCCAGAACTAAATTCTACAATTTATTCTACAAATTCTATTATTTTGGGGTTATTTGGATATTGAAGATTTATATTTAGAGAATAAAATCAAATTTAGTGTGATGTTAGTGTTGAAATATTTGAAAAAATTAAAATCTCTTGAAATGTGCAAATAAACATATATATATATATATAAATTCATATATTCACAGGAAATCATGGCTGAGGAAAACAGGAAGTCCACAATCCAAAGTTGAAAAATGTACATTTTCAAATGATAGGTACATCGCAAAAGAAGAATTTTCTGATTTTTTCATAAAGGTAATTATATTTATAATTTTAAAATAATAATCTGTAGTAACTTTTTTTTATAAACTTGTTGTAAAAACTTCTTACTATTTTCCCTTGTACTATCATTATGCTATTCTCTCTTATTTTCATAATTTTCATTTATTCAAGGAAAATATTAAAAACAAAAAAAAAAAGATTTTAACTGTCTGTTTCCTTTTACAGTTTAATACTTGAAAGTATTACCTTTCTTTTTCATTATTTTATGATTTTCTTCTTATTTTCGGTTAAAAGCACAAAATACTTTTTTAGTCTTTTAAATACCTGTATTAAATAAAGTCGAATATAGATTTTTATTATTTTCATAAAATATATAAGAATAGGTTTTTAAAAGAAAATACTCATATCATTTCAGAATTTCTGAAACTATAACTTTTACAATTGTTTTATTATTAAAGACCCTTGAACTTTAAACACAGTCTATTTCAGGAGCTAATAATATTTTGAAATTTCTTTATATAAAATAATATATAAATGGAATTAATTGTTGTTATTGCTTGAATTGTTGTTGCTTATTATTTTTGTTTCAATACTATGTGATTGTTATATTTGTGTATAAAAGATATACTGTTCATCATTTCTTTCATCTTGTATATAATTTTTTTTTCCATCTTGTATCTTAATTCCTTAAATTTATCTGTAATTTTTAAGGATATTCTCTAATAGCTTCATTGGTTTAATGTTCTTTTTTCTCTACTTATTAAAATCATCAAGGGTCTCAGAAAACCTTATGTTGGTATGGTATATGTGAAAAGTTGTTGCTTTCTTCACTGGGCTACAGTTCATGGTTACAAGAAAGGTTGCTACCTCTAGTGATATCTATTCGAACTAAACCAAAAAACTTATTGAATTCTAAAAATCTTCTTGAATTATTTATGCATTCCCATGACATTTATCGAGTTTATAGTTTTACATTCTCTCAAAAATGTTTCTTGAGTTTCATGTCATTGGAATATGAAACTGTTCAAAATTCAAGGGTCAACTGTAACTTTGATTTGTATGCTTCTGTATGTTTTTTCAACCTACTAAGACTTTTTATTGTGTTTTTAATAAGTTTTTATCTTTTATAGTATTAATTATTTATGTGGAGTTCCTCTTAAAAAAAACTCTGTGAGTTTTATTTTTTATTCTTTCATCTGATGCATGTTGTTTGCAGATTAGTTTCTTCCCTTTTTTGGTTTAACCATTTTATTTAAAAGTTTGATTGATCTTCCTAAGTATGTGTATGCAACCTTTTATTGCTATTTTGTGAGCCTGGATTATACTTTTTGTCACATATTTTTACTAATATATTCTACTACATCTTGTATTCAGGTATACTATTTCAAGACTCAAATTTATCTAAACCACTCCAAATAAATTTATAAAATAGTTTTTTTATATAATTTTTTTATTTTGAAAATTGCATTACATTCTAAATTATATTAAAATATCATAATATTTATCAAAGGTAAGCTTTAAGAAATTCTTATGAAAAGCATTATAACCTAAAATAACATAACAATTTTATAATTTGGAGTAAAAAATATTGACTCCAAATAAAAATCACTACATTTATCTGACAATAAAGAAACAGCTTTAATAAATACTCAAAAATGTCATATCTTTCACACAGGACCGATCCTAGGGTGTTAGCTGCCCACACACAAAAACCTAATGTGCCACCCTTCTAGAGAATTTTTTTATATTTGATGAATGCTTAACATTAATTCATCTACAAGTATAAGAGTGAAAAGTAAAACATTAAGAAAAGGCAAATAAACACAAAAATCACTTCTTGCCACTACTTTGTTTTTCTACATTGCAGGGTTATTATTAAATTGAAAACTTTTAATTTCCTTGAATGTATATTGAATTTAAACACTCCTATGTCTTAGGTAATATTAACCATAATAGATATTTTTCGTAAAGCAACTTTCTCTAAAATCATTCTTAAGACATCTTTGTTACGCAATAATATAAGTGCACTCTGCCACAAACTTTGCAATCAATTGAAGGATGTATGAGAAGAGTAGACATTAATGGACAAATACACTGTGCAATGGACCAACATATTCTATTATTCCTAAGCTATACTAATGGTATCGTTAAATCAGAATTTATTTTGACTTTTCAATGCCTATTTAAAATTTGGCATATTTATTCAACCTATAAGTTTTATTGTGAAAAATTCGTAAAAGATTGTGCTTGATTTACAGAATTTTATATAATCTGTGGCTGCCCGTGTTCTATGCACTCCCTGTACACTTACTAGGATCAGCCCTGCTTTCACATCAACTTGCAATAATTTTATTAATATAATCAAAATCATTCATAGAATGATCACAGTTTTTAATGCCAAACTTACCACTGAACTAAAACTGCAAAAGATAAATAAGATTTGGTTACCAGATGCACATTTTCAAAACTGAATAATAAAAAATAATGTAATGAAATTATTTAACCTTCACAGATTGTTATATAGATATATGTGTGTGTGTGTGATCAATGAAATTAGATTCATAAAAGGCAGATATATTTTTACAGAATATCTCAAATCAAAATATTACATTAAAAATGGATTCACACAAATATTGTAAAATTATCTCAAGAATGGGAATATATATATGTACAATTTTGATTAATGACAAAATAAATGATATTGTATTAACCACACACTTTTCAATAAAGCATGAAGTTTTTATGAGCCCCTTCTCTCATTTTGTAAAAAAGACCTTGTACTTATTTGTTTCTTATGAAATGTTTTGATAAAATTGCAAACAGTAAATCTGAAGTTATTTAATATAGGTTGCAAACAGAAAAATATGTATAATAAGCAAATAAATTTGTAATTAAAAAGTAAATTATTAGCTTGTATCATTTTATTGTTCAAACTAACTTGCCATTTAAAAGTTTAACAAAGAAATTTTTTGGTAAGCACAGCCACTGGTAAAAAGCATGCCTTAAGCACTTCACAAGAATTTTTCAAGGGGGGTTCGGGGTTGAAAGTTCACCATTCTTGTATCATGCTCCTTTTGATGTTGTCGATTTTCGGGAACAAAACACAGTAAAAAACTAGTTTTTGAATAAATAATTAGCATTATTTAATAAAATTAATCATTAATAGCAAGTAATTAATTAAATTTTACGTACTATATACTTAGAATTATAATCAATCAGAAAATAATCAATGGCTTTGGGGGTCTGGACCCCCCATCCTTTTGTGCACCACTGTGTTTGTAACTTAATGTATATATATATATATTTTAAATGTCATTTTTAACCCAGCATCCAATCAGGAATTGTTTTATTCAATAATTGTTCTTGATCTGCATATCTTTATGAAGGATACTCTTGAAACTTGTATATCAACTGTGACTGTGTGACACTGTGTTTCTTACACAACCTAATATATTTGGTACTACATATCTAACTCGAACTGTATATTTTTTTACAACTCTGGAACTCAATGATTGGAGAATTGTTAATGTGCCCTGAAATGTACGCTTCCTTTTTATTAGTATCAAACTTTTGGCCAGCCTATCCCTTTTTGTAAAATAAACTTAAAAACAAGTTTGATTTTGTAGATGCAAAAAATATTGATATTTACCCCACACATTAAATGTGATTTGAAAATGATAAACTGTAAAAAGTAATTAGCTCACTAGTTTAATTTTTTGAGTAATCAGCCATTCTGTTCTTGAATTCACTTTTGTGACCAGTTATGTTAATAGAGTTTTATGCTTTCCTTGTATGTGGGGCTGTGGTTATGTATAATATATCTATGAAGACTAAATTTCTTCCAAAATGTATTTTTGAGGTAAATAAACTCTGCTTATTTTATTCAAAATGAAGCTGTCAATAGAGCTTTTAAAATAAGTACTTTTATTCTCACATAATGTGCATATATCTGTAAAAATTTATAATAAACTCACCTGTCCATGCTGTTGAAAATATTGCCAATAAATAAACCAAACTCCTGGTAACATTCATGAGTTATCTTTGATTACTCCTGGTAACATTCATGAGTTATCCTTGATTAACCATTTCAGTTATTTCATAGAGTCAAGATTCGAGTCTTAGTGAATCTCAAAAAATTCCAGAACCATATGATTTCTTTATTGTATTATTTTACAAGCAACAGATGTGTAAAATTCTGTTTTCTCTTGAAAGTTGTCATTTTATTAATTAAAAACGGTAAATTATGCACTATTACGCAAAAGTTTCTTTTTTTTCTAAGTTTTAAATTCTTCATTTAATCATTACATTCTAATTTTAATGGTACATTTTTTTAAGTGAGAACTACTGTAGTTTGAAATAAAATTTTAAAATGTATAATCTTAAATGTAACTTACGTATTAAAATATATTTGTTTTTTAAACATGCATGATGTTTCCTTCTCAAAACTGAAGTTGAATGTTACATTTTTACTAAATTTATAATTATCGGGCATAATTCTCTTATAAATGGAATGTTACTAAAATCTTATTATTCAAGGATATTCTGAATCATTGAGTTTTGTTTGTTTTACTTTATTTCTTGATTATATCATTTCTCTTGTCTTTAGTCACATTTAGTTTTTGTTATTTATGTTGCCTATTAGCACATTAACAGCCTTAATATACAAGAATATAAAAGTGGTTTAAGTGTATATTCCTTGATTAAGGCTACACAATACCCTACAAGTTTCATATTTACCGGGGGGGAAATGGTGTTTTTGCATTTTCTTGTGGCTCATATCGTTGAGAAGCTTGCTGCCAAATTTCAGATCTGTTAACAAATTATTTTTTAAGTTTTCTAAGCTATGGTTTTGGTTAGGTTTCATTTTAAAGCCTTTTTACACTCCTAAATTGAATTAATTAAAAATATTTTTGTGCACAATCAACTCTTTTAGAGTGAAATGTTTATTAATTCCAATTGTCATTACTAAAATCATTTCTGCTTGATTATGTTTTGATTTTTTTGAATTCTCCATTAATGAATCAAAATTTATTTCAAAACCTATTTTTTCTTTAAAAAATAGTTTTATATAACTTTGAAGCTTTTTCATTAATTTTTCCTGTTGAGAAAATGCCATAACATTCTCATGTTGCTGTGAGAAGCAATATTTCAAAGAGGTGGAATACTACTCAAAATGATGTATCTAAAAATCAGTCCTCAGCTGACACTGCAATTATACTTCCGAATACAAGTATTCTGAATTCAAGTATTTCAGATAAAACTAAGTATTTCCTTGATGTATACCAAACTACATTATACTAAACATATTGTAATACTATATTTTAGTATTTTAAAGTCGTACAACACGAGCTAAAGTTTTCTAAACTGCCCAATTTAAAACTGAAAAAAATTAAATTTTATCTACAAACCTGGCTAGTTTTTGCTTAAGTTAGCCTCATTATTATTTTCTATGTAAATGTTTTGTGTTTCAAAACTTTAGTGAAAATACTTTGTTAAGATAAGACTGAATTATTGGTCTTCATAACAATTATTATCAATATTATATAAAAATATATTTTGAATTTAAAAAATTATTTTCAGTCATATTTAATTAAAATGGTGTTATAATGTAGAACATACTTTAGAAAAAAACACATTAAAAAATTAGAACTTTATGGGCATTATAAATTTTTGTTTTATGCCTTTACAAACTTTAAATGCTTTTTTCTCAGACTTTCAATTTTGAATGTATAAGTGTTTTCTAAACCTTAAGGCATTTTTTCTGTTCATCATAGAGCCTTGAGATTTTTTTGTATATTCTCCCAAAGGCATGTTCTATAAAAGTAGTATGGATTTAAAGCTGAGATTTCTAGTTATTTTTTTAAAAAAATGCTTAAGTTACTATTTTAAAAAATGTTGTTTTTTCCAGGTTTTTCTAGAAAAATAATTATTAAAAATAGATTTTCAAATTCGTATCAACTTTTGTTCACAATAATCTAAGAAACAGAAATAACTTAAAATGACTAAAAAAATTTTTTAAAAAAAGTGAACATTTTATAAAAGTTTGAAAAAACTTCAAAAGTTCTTAATTTTTTAGAATTGCAAAACAATGGCTAATCAAACTGACTTTTAACTTTCAGAATCACCTTATATAATATAATCTGAATATAAAACATAAATATTTTTACTGTTACACTGTCTCCAAAAAAAATGTTTGAAAAAGGGTACTGTGTAGCCTTGTTTAAAATATCTATTTTATATCTTATAAATATCTTATTTAATGAAGTGTTTCTCTATCCTCTTAAGAACTATTTTAATTGAGCTTATAAAAAGAAGTAATCTTTATTTATTTCATTATATTTTTAGTTTCATTTAAGAACAAATTTAAAAAATGAATAATATATGCTTTGAAATTTTCATAAGTTTTATATTTAAATCAGTATTATAGAAAGTTTTGTATGTGATTGATTATAAGAAAATGACACCAATTTAAATTAACTATATATTAAATCTCAAAGCAATATCAATATATTAATTTTTTATTTGGCAGTTTTATAAGTTTTATTTTGAGGTACAAATGTACTTAAATATTGTACTGAAATGAAGTTTTAATTTTAAGTGATGCTGTAGTTTGATCATTTTTTGTCCTTTTTTTTATTTCAGAAAGGAGATAAATTTTATGCAAGATGATAACCATTCATTTGCTTTTGGTAACCTTCGTGCTGGTGGAAAGGAAAGTATTGTGATATATTTGCATTTGTATGAATGATAACCATATCTATTTATTTGAATGTTGATAGTTAAGTGGATTGCATAAACTTCATTACCACTGAAAGCTTAAGTATAATTGATGAAACATACTTCTGTATGAAATAAAGTCTATGCAACTGAAAATCTCCAATTATTTATTTGTTTCAAAAGTACAAATAAATGCATATAAGTTTTTAATACATATTCTATTTAATTTGAAAGTACAAAATGCTATATTTATGAGTTATTTCTGTATTTAATTTTAATTTATTTTATGTATACATTTTAAAACTTTTTTCCTTTTTTTTTGGTTTATTAAGCATTAAATAGTAGAAATTTGAAAAGAAATCTTGATTTTTTTTTGTTGTACTAACCACTTGTCTTCCTTGTAAGAACATTAACTTTTTCTTATTGTAAAATATGTGAAACATAATTTTCTAATTACTGAATTCGAAATTGTAATAGAATTTGTACGTATCATAAAATACCGTAACTATGCCTTAATTTAAAGTTTATTTAAAGAATTAAGGTAAAAACTATTACTTCAAATTTTATATGACAATTTTATTCCTTGTGCTAAGTCTAACATGACAGTATAAACTAACAGCTGAAATGTATTTTAGATTACTGAAATGAAGATTTTCTTTACTTGGTTAACTAGAGTGATATTTTTTAAACCTTGTTTTTCAAATTTCAAACATTTATTTTAAATCAAGTACTTTATTTCTGCCAAGAAATATATCATGGAAAATTTGAAATATAGTACATTTGCTTTTATAGTGTTTGTTCATTATTAAATAACTGCATTAACGTTTAGCTAATGGGGCTTGTTTTTATAACTTCCTTTTAATGCTGTTATTTTCTTTTATTTCTATGTATATATATATATATATATATATGGGGGGGTGATTATATTTAAAAATTAATTTCAGTAAGCTTTATAGTTTGTTATAATTATACACTGTTTATGAATTATTTTTGAACCTTAGAATAATGTAAAATGTTCAGTGATTAAAACTTTCTTTTTCTTTTCCTTTTTTTTCCATTTTTTTATTGAAAAAAATCTTTTAGTAGTTTTAGAAAATGTAGAAACATTTTATGAATTTAGATGTAAAGGGGAATCTTTTTAATGAAATGTAGTACATGAAGAAATTCATCTTTTTAAAAAAATCCTCTGCATTTAGACTCCAAGTGAGTTTCTGCAATACATATATTGTTTCATTAGATTGCTGTTATTCCTTTTAACATGTAAGAATCCATCTTTAAGTAAATTATCTATACATATTCAGTTTTGTATTTTATAAGAGCTTATATGCATACTCAGTATTTCATATATTTTACTTGAGTGTTGAAAAGAAGGTTTATTGAAATTTCTGTAAATGTTTCCACTTTTTCTATGTATTTCAGTTATGTTATTTTGTTTATGAGATCTTGAACCTTTGTTAAACATCAATAAAAAAATTGTTCTATTACCATCGGGTTTTTTTCATGTAGTTTATTTTTTTTTATTTATTTATATTTTTTTTGTCTCTAAATTGTATTTAGTAAATCAGCACATATAACCAACTTCCTTTTAAGTCATAAATTCCAGCACATAGGTCTATTATGTTATTTTTGGAACACACTTTTATTACCCTATTATGTTTAAAATTGTTTTAGAATTTATGCTATTAATTCTATTACTCTGTATGATATTCCTTGCTCTTTTTATATTTTTGACATTCCACAGCACTAAACATTAGTTACATAATTCACAATCCTAATATATTATGTTTTTCCATGACTATTACTTTTGTAACATTCCATGAGCTTATTATAATAAGAATATGTTAAGTATTACTTTTGAAGTGATTTAGACAATGCAACTGATTTTTGAATGTTTCTCATTCTTTTGTTATTTTAAGCTTATTATTTTTTGGACCACTTTTGAAATTATTTTCAAATTGAGAAACAATCACATTATTTCAAATATTTATATTTTTCAACACTAGCATTGTTTTTGATGTAAAAAGAATATTGTAATTAGTAATCTTAAGAAAATATTTCAGTTATATCATATAAGAAAGAAATTGTAGTTTATTTGCGTATTACAAATCGCAATTTTTGTGCTTTTTGATGAATTCACCATTTTAATTTGAAAAATTACAGTTGATATCAATGGAAGATTAAGAATAACAATGAAACTATATAAAAATTAGTTATAATTAGGTGAAAAAACATTAGAATTTGTGGATTAAAAAAATATATTTCAGAAACTCTAAAGCATGTAATTACATTTTTACCAAGTATTTTATAAACACTCACATATCTCTCTCCACTGCTCTTAGAAAGATTGATATAGGTATTACATCAATATAAATTGTGTTGCTATTAGTGCTAAAAACTCATATCATTTATCTTTATGTAGAAACAGAAGGAATAAAATTGCAAACTTTTTTTAGTAATAGAAAATTTAGGTAAAGAAAAATATATTATTGAAAGTTAACTTAATTCTGAAAAGAGGGTAGTCAGGTAACAAAAACAGTTTGGTTTATTTTCATAAATAAAGTGTTATGGAAATCTTTTACAAAATAAATTAATTTTATAAGATATATTTGAATGCTATATATTTATTTTAATTTGCAATAATGAATAGCACAGAATTCCTTCATTTGATTTGGAATAACATATGTTTGATCACTCTTAAATGTGGGAAGACGCTTGGAAATAGGCTATTCTGTCATCTCAAAGAGAAGATGATTTTCTTTCTTGTAGCATAGGTCACAAGACATATATTTTTCTTTCTTACAAATTCTCATAGCCATGTATCTTGAAAACATTTATCATTTTTTTTCTTTTGCGTGTTCCTAGGCAGATTTTTTTTTACCTTCGATTTATCTAAGCAAACCATTTTTATTATACTGTATAAATTTAAAACAAATAAAAGGGTTTTTTTTAAAAATTGGTATGATAGTATGTTAAAATATGAGAAAGAAATTTAGGGGAGTTGTGTGTGTGTTGATTTAAAAACTATATTTTTCAGTTTTAACAAATTCATTAGTAGTCATTGAACAATATTTTGCGTGCACATAACGTGACAAATATTTTTACATTAAAGTTGTGTCCTCTCTCTTTGAGTAGTTTTTTAAAAAATACTCTTATATTACTTTTAGTATTAATTTTTTTGATAAAATTCTAAATACATTTTTACAAATTAGGAACATAATTTTAACAGGTAATTGTTATTTTAAATGAACATGCAATGATAACAATAACTAGGAAAATATATAAGTTAAAAAAAATGGGAATCATACAAATTGCATTTAGCCATTAGTGTTATATAGCAAATCAATTTTCAACTTGTGATAAATGAGTTATAATTAATTTTATTACCATATTCAATCAATAATATCGTATTCATCTTTAAAGTGAAATAATGATAGAATGTGTATCAATACACAGAGTACTGAGTTGTTTTAAAATACCCAGATTTCAGTTAATATTACCTTCAACTCGTGATCAATATTTTTAAAATATCCGAGATTATACGAAGACAAAATAACACTGAAACAATTTATCTTCAAATAATTAAATGTAATGTTTGATACGTAAGAAATATTAAACAAATATCTGAGCATTGTGATACCTCTGTTGTTCTCAAAAAATCCAATAGATCCAGAAAGTGCCACATTGCTCTACAAAACAGTGATCATGGCTCGTTCTGATAAACAACTTTGGCTATGACAGATATTAAAAATAAATTTCCTAACAGAATTTGGTCTTTTCGCCACTTACCAGTTTTTAAAAGTTCACATAAAGTACAAATAACAAAATTTGAAACCTATTATGCAGAAATTTAGTATAAAATTAATTCTAATAATAATAAACAATGTATTAGAGTATGATTGTAAATGTTTGCTTTACATCAGTGATATCTGATATGAATTTTACTTTCCCAAACGTGTGGAAGTTTGTGAAAAAACCACTAACTAGACTTTAACCCCAGTAAATCTACAGTCAATGTATGTACTATCAATAGACGATTATTAAAATATGATCCTAGACTTTTTATGGGTGACATTTCTTTCTTGGAGGAAAGGTTTCAGAAACATTTGGATTTTGTTTTAGATTTGGAGTTAACTTGTAATAAACTGTAGATAAGTGGTGATTATATTTCTAGATAAGGTTGGTAGAGTGTCGATGCGGCTACTCTCCCAGCCACTACACACACTACCTTTATTCTACCTATCTTGGAAATTGTTTGTTTTTTTCCTTATACTGCAACACCTCTGCCACTAATTTTCTAAAGACCTCAACGTATCTAGCTCATTTCTTCAAGAAGAAAAGCTTACTTAACAAGTGGCCAAATGAAATAATCTTATATGAAACTAATCTTCACACAACCTTTAGACTTTAGCAAATTCGGTTTTGTTCAAGTACCAAAATAAGCTATATATCTGTGGAACGAACGTCATACTTCTTGTATCATTGGACTAATAACTAAAGGAAACTATCAACTTCAATCAGATGGAAAAGGCCACTATTATTTTCCGTTAGGTAGAACAGACATTCCCAACCTGTGGTACTCGTAATATCCGTGGTACGCGAAAAATAATCAATAATGGGGGCCATAAAAATTTTAAAAATACCATAGAAATGTTTGTTTCCAAAAATTATTTAAATTATACCTAAAAATCCGGCGTATAACAACCTATACTATCAAGTTGCATCTTTTAATTTTTAGGTATACTCGCCGTATAACACGCACCCTCTTTTACAAAAAAAACTTTAAATATACGTATGTAATACTCTTATGTTTTGAAGACATTTATTCCAGGTACTAGCCTAGGCTTTCGAAAAAATAGTATGCTTCTAGAACTACAACATTTTAAGTTCACAAGGTATGTGTTTTTTTCTTTTAAATAAACAGTACTACGACCTATGTGGAAGTCTAATTTTACTTATGTTTATATCTATTTTTTTATTTTTAAAGCTGTTTTAATTCCCGGGGTGTATAACGCGTACCCGTAAATTTCGATCTTATTTTTGGTGTTAAAAGTGCGAGTTATACTCCGGATTTTACGGTAATAATAATAATATGTACAATAGATGTCAATGTGTACAGTACAATATGTATTGTAGATGATCGAAAATCCGGCTTTCGATATCGTTCTTTTTTTTTTTGGAGTGTACTTTTGAATAGCCGTTAGCCATCAGTAACTTGAGATGTCATTACCACTGAATGTTGTGATGGTGCTGCACTCTCGTTCACTTCACCGTGGGGCTTACAAGTAACAATGGGATTGTATCGCCTTTGCTTATTAAAATTCATTGATCCCCTTTTTGATAAACTTTTTTTAATAGCCATGGTTCAGTAGTTAAGAAACGGTGCCTGCCAAAATCTCAAGGAAAATACGAACATTGTACTGCCGAGTTCTACAAAAGATAGGTCTGAAAATTCGGTGCAAAGCGTGGGAATCGCGCAGTCCTCAGTTCTTCAAAGAGGAAGTATTGTGATGAATATATAAAATATGGATTTTCGTATATATTGGAGACGAAGGCTGTTCTTAGCCCAAGTGTGTGGGATAGTGCTTTGAAATAAATACAGGAAACCTTCCCTTTTCTTTTCGCGTCATGCAAAACATGCGGATTACAAAAAAATTGATTGTGATTTTTTTAAAAACATTTAAAGGAGCAAAAGAACATGTCTAATTTTATCATCTTACATTCTACCTACTAATAAAGATAATGAACATGCAGATGTTAGCTATCGTATTAGTAACCATATCGCCAAATATGATTAGTCATCAAATAAACAAAAAAAATTTTACCTTGTATAAAGGATGCTGTTGGCCTTATGACTGATCAAAAATATATCCAAAAAAGTAATTGTATTCCTCTTTCGAACAATACGTTATTGAAAAGAATTCATGATGTGTCCGAGGACAACGAGGAAACAGTTATAGAGAGAATAAGGAAAGTATATTTTTCTCAATTCAAGTAGATGAGACCACAGATATAACAAACAATGTCGTATTGCTTGTTATTGCTAAGTACATTAAAGACAATGATTTTTTTTTTTTTGATGAGAACCTTTTACTTTGTTATTCCACCCGCACAACGGGTCGGTGGTTGTTAATTTTATAAAGAAAAGCTTCTCAAACTCAAATTTTTTAAGTTTTGTGGGAAGACTTGACGAGTTTTCATACTTCTCTACTCTTTCATACAGGAATGAGGTGGCTATCTCGTGATAAGGTGCTAACTCGCTTATTCAAACGTAAACAAGAAACACATGGGGGGAGGTTAATGAAAAGGAAATCCTTTTGATCTTAGAAATTGTATAATTTTATTTGGCTCCAGGTGGCTGTATATTTATCTGATACTTTTTTTTGCAAATAAATAACTTAAATTTGACACTTCAGATCAGTTTGATAATGATCACTAGTGTTGATGATAAAAAGGAAAGAGTATGGTTAAGAAATTAGATTTTTGGAAACAATGTCAAAAACAATCTGCCTCGCAAGTATTTGAAACTCTACATATGTTTTTTTTAATCTGAAAGTAAGGTTAGCCTGTCTTAAAATAAACAAGAAAATATAATAAATAGCTCATATATAACGGGATTAAAATTGTCTTTCATGGAGTATTTCCAAAACCCGAAAACACAAAGGATGATGGGATTTCAAACACCTTCTACGAAGGAAATTTAGAAAGAGCAACATCACTATCAATAAAAGATAAAGAAAATTTAATAGAATTATTATGTGACAGAACTTTACAAGTAAAATTCAAAAGACACAATCTAATTAAATTTGTGTAAGCATTGATAAAGAATATGAACAACTTCCTGAGAAAAAGCTCTTAAATTATTATTACCATTTACTGGT